>OZ007497.1:72455311-72889648 GCA_963931805.1 Microdon myrmicae
GACCTATTTAATTTCCTTCACTTGCTGACGGTGCGTCTGGTTACCTTCCGCTGTATTCGGGTCGTTTCTTAAGTCACAGTTATATGGCCCTATATATGGGAACATGGAATTCTCTCTTTCCCATAATTTTAATACGGCGCCTGATATGACCCGATGTTTGAGAATTCTTGTTTTGGCGATTCTCATAGGTTTTATGTTTTACGCAAGTTTAAGCGTTTTTGATACGTTATGGATATCTCAGCAGGATTTTCATTTTTGAGCTTCTCATGTGTGATTTATAATATTTTAATTGATTTCAGCTTTTTCTACATGATCTCACCATCATCATCGGCACTACAGCCGGGATCCGGTCTTCACCTTATTTAGCAAGTCTCGCCACCGGTATTCGGTCCATATCCGAGACTTGTTAAATTTTCCATAATAATTTGTTTATCCGGGCAAGGTTATTAGCCTTTCTCAGGATGTCGGTGCATGCATTGGTTCACTACTTGGTGGGTGCCAAAGTAGCTATCCAGGGGTGTCACGTGGAGAATGCATGTCAACTTGGATTGAACAGGGACAAGGATCCCCCTGGCCTTCGCTGGATTGAAAGCAGAGACTTTGCCCTGTGTGTTCGCTCCCACCCGCCTTCTACATGATCTTATGGATATCTATGTAGAGTTTCGTTAGTTTTTGTAGGTTTAAATTATTTTCGTGAATCTTATTCCTCATAATTTTGTGGATCTAAACGGTTCTCTAAAATATTCCTAACAGGTTCTTAGCATCCATAACAATATATACACAGTGCCAGGAAAAATTACGACTTAAGCGTACATTTTCAGTTTTCTTGGAATGAGTAATAAGCTTTTATGACTAGTTTTGTGAGGAAATATTGTCAACCGACACCAACTCAGGGAAAACCCTTTAGTGGCTTAATTGTTTTTTTTAACCAGGAATGGTAATTATTTTTCTGGAAAAATTCAAATTTCGCCTGTGAAAAACTGTAAACTCTGGGCTTTTTTTTATCTCAGCCTTAGTTGTAACGCATAGCAACAGTCCAGACATTCTGGAGTGATAATAAACACATTTTTGCTATTGCGTACGCAGGTGAACTCTTAATTTATAGAACAGCTCTGAAAGTTGAGATCATAAATAGTTTACTACAGCGAGACTTCAACAAAGTGCAGCGCTATTGCGACAACTGGAAACTTAAGATCAACTTCCAGAAATGTGAAGCCATCCTATTTAGAACCTCATTGTATAAAACGACGAACGACACCAGAAAACACTGGCGAAAGTTACTTATCGTGGGACCGCATGGAGGTAAACTGGAATCCAAGAGTGTAGTTAAATACCTTGGCATCTGGCTAGATCAATATCTGTATTTCAACAGACATGTAGAGGCTGCTTTGACCAAAATTAGGAAAACTTTTGGTATGAAAAGGAGGCTGTTGAATTGTAGCCAACTTGACAGCAAGGTAGAAGTTATATGCTACATTACGCTAATAAGGCCAATGATCATGTATGGTTGCCCAGTATGGTTTAACATAGGTACAAATTTCATCGAAAACATTCGGGTGTTCAAAAGGAGGTGTCTCAGAACTTGTCCCAGATTATATCGAACACCGGAATCGAATTATATGAGGTATTATTCAAGCGAGACTTTATATAATGAAGCCACCATAAATAGGGTACATAATTTTATGATCAGACGACATATTGGGAGAACAATAAGCTCCTCACATTACCTAAAATTCGGCGTTTATTATCCAAATATTTTGTTCTATGAGAACTTGTGTCGCAACGGCTTTGTTCCACCGGAGGTGTGCCTTGATTTGAACATGAATGGGCTTATACAGGATGGATCCGGAATTTCGCTGATCTATCTTGTAAGTAGATCGTCCGTGGACGCCTCAACTTGCCCATAAACAGCACACTATGAGCCAGGCCCACTTCCGAATGTGCACTGTAGTTACTACCACCCTAAACCCAGCTCAAATCAGTTGGACATCTATCAAGACGTCAAATAAAAATACATGTGAATGCATCAGGCATACCTTTACTATCGCCAACGACGACCTAGAAAAGACTTGATCCAAACTATACACCCAAGTTAGTTAAAAATACTTAAATACTACAACATCCTTCTTAACTCGCTAAACCTCTACGGAAACTCTTCCATCCGTTCTATTCTACTGGCCATTTCCCAAGTAAATGGAAGAATATTCAACCACTTCTCAAAAAGGACGACAATTAGTCCCTTTCTTCATATCGACCCGTAGCACTAACTTCAATTCTCTCGTACGTAATGGAATCACCCATTAACCGTCAACTTTCAAAATATCTGAAATCAAATAACCGTCTCAATGAGCCCCAACATGGCTACGTAGCAACAGGTTCACAGGAGATCTGATGACGTGCCTTACCGAAAACCTATCTCATCCACTACTTCGACGAAAGCAAGGTTGTCGCATTCCACAGTTTTTTGGCATCCAGCCCGTTTGTAAAAATTATATTCCTATGGAGTGCTTCACTGATCCGATGGATAAGAAAATATCTTTTTGACCATTCAATTCAAACATTTGTTGATGATAGCATGTTGAATTGCGCACATTCCCGACCAAACTCTTAGAGCTCCATTATCAATTATGCTTAATATATTGCTTAATATATTGAATTCCAACCACAACAAGATATATCAAACATGATTATCTAACCAAGTACAATTCAATGCCTTAAAAAGTCAGTGGTACATTTGGTCGTCAAATGCAAACTCCAAAGTAAATATAGTGCCAATGAACGGCATTTGCATTAATTGGAACGACCACATATTTGAAGTTGCAAAAAGTGCGGCCAAATGTATGGCGTTCCTTAAAATATGCGAAAGATACTTAGCTCCATGCACCCTGCCCACTATTTACAAGGCGCACATCATCATCATCGGTACTACAACCGGGAACCGGTCTTGGCCTTATTTAGCAAGTCCTGAGGCTTGTTAAATTTTCCATGATTATTTGTTTTTCCGGGCAAGGTCATTAGTCTTGCGCCAGTTATAATGCGTACATTCGTCCCAAAATGGAGCTCAACTCCCATATTTCGCCAGACGCAGCTAAAACTTGGCTACACGTAGTTGATAGGATTGAAAAACGAGCAGTGAAACTTATTGGAGACTCATAAGTCCTTCAATTCAACCGTTAGAACATAGGCACAACGTATCACGGTCGTCCCTTTTCTATAGGTATTATCACGGTTGTTGCTCCTTCCCATACATTTTCCTGCGATACTCGTTAATCTGAGAATGCGCATCAAATCACGTTGAAAGTCAACTTCAGGCGCACGAATAAACAAAGACAGCCATTCGTTAGCCGAACCACGCGAATGTGCAATGCTCTTGTGGGATACCGGTTGATGTGCCAATGTATGGCACGCGGTTCACTCGAATCCCCATCAAGTTGTTCCGACGAAAAATGTTCACCAAAAGGAAGCACCGAAAGGAAAGATAAGAAATAAAAGTCACTGTTGTGTAGTTTAATTATTTTAGCATTTCTTTTATTTGTTTTAACTTTGTACCACAGACACATCAGTTCGGGGTGGAGAATTGTCTCCTATAATACCAGCGTGCACACGCCGCGGTAGTTGAATAACGACTGACTGAAAAAGGGATGAAGATGGGTAATTTAATTTTTGCACACAGGACAACCAATAGAGATCATACTTCTGCTCTCTCATTGCCACGCCCGTCGATGTGCGGTGAATACATCGGTTAATTCGATGCTCGACGAACATGGGAGAATGAGAAGAGACACACAATGTGCAATGATCTCGGGGTGGGTTTGGTTGTGTGTGTGCATGAATCAATACACGTCTGAGGATTACCCATTGACCTAATTCGGTGAATATATTGATCTCAGAGTGCATTGAACTGTAGGAAGACAGAACTGGGAAGGAGAGGAAAATTTAGCTCGTGCTATTCACCTGCGAAAAGAGAGCGTTGATCTGTCTGGAGAAAGTGAATAGGACGCCGAATTGGTTAGGGAAATCTGATCATGGGAACTAAATTAAATGCTTTGATAATCTCCCCGTTGGTTACATGATTATGCAACCGCGTCGTTTGATCACACTATACCGTTTCTAACCGACATGATGCGATTTCCGGTGGAAATCTCATGGGTTAGCGAAATAGAGTTGCCGTACGGCGAAAAGATAGCTAACTCAATTATACATTATCTGCATAGAATAATGAGTTTAGCTATGTGTCCGTTTAACATGATTTACAGGTGGAATAGCTTATAACGGGAATAAGGGTAGAAATGACGCGCTTAAATCGGTCGAAATAAGGTATGAAATTGTGGGTTGGTTCTCCATGTGGTATAGAGAACCCCCACACTCTACCTGATCATGGGTTTCCTCGTCGTTGTAATGTCCAGATATTTAAGACCAATGTACATTGATAGCTCCCTTCCTCATCCACTTCCTTTCCTTCTGCTCGCACTGCGCTCTGACATTTAAGGGTACTTCAAAATCCATTTTTGTAGGCGCGTTAGGGTAAAATAATAGCATTCCACAGCTTATAGCACGAAAATACCCCCATATACACTGGTTCTAACGTTTTCTAGTCTTCATAGTAAGGGTTCGAATCACGTTTTTCACTATAATTGCTAAACATTATAGTCTTGTGGGGGTACGAAGTCGTGGCACCGGCATG
Organism: Microdon myrmicae; assembly: GCA_963931805.1. Lineage (NCBI taxonomy): Eukaryota > Metazoa > Arthropoda > Insecta > Diptera > Syrphidae > Microdon > Microdon myrmicae. The sequence goes on from OZ007497.1 coordinate 72,459,996, forward strand.
GGTGCGAGTTCTACTTCGTCCCACTACTTCACTAAATGTCCCGCCGATTAATAAGTTGCAAATTGTCAAAGGGACAACGCAAGAGTCACTGAGGTGATTGTATGATTTTCTTTTCAATTAAAAGGAAAACACATATTTTAATTCTAGTTTTATTTACGAACGGAGAACTTGACAGAAAATATTTTAATGCACAAGTAATAAGGCTTATACCTTGTAAATTATTTAATATAGGTAAATTTTAACCGACTTCAACTTTTAAATCAATTTAAATTCCTTATGCTTAATCCGCACTGTTAATCCAATTTATTAGGACACGACACTCCCCACGACTCGGGGAATATTTTAATTACGCTTCTCCGCTGCCGGCGGAGAGCGGGAGTGCTGCGCATGCGACCAGCGTGGTCGACGGATGGAATAAGACTCTCCGATATCCTCTCCAATAAGGATATCGTTTTTTACCTACCACCAGGGAAACGTGAAGTCTCTCTTGGTGGTATAGGGAACCAGATCTTGTAATAAAGGTCATGGTGGTATGTGTGGGATCGTTCAGATCGATGCTATTCACACGTGCAGTGGAACAACGAAACGGGCAGGCGGCAAAGACAATAGGGAAAAATGACCAAATGCGCCGTTGGTAATGTGGGTCATTGTTTACACGATGCCTCATCGCTATTTTCGACGTTGGGAGAAAAAGGTGCTAAAAGCAAATTGGATGTTTATGGCATCTCTGGCTGCAGTAGAAACCGGGTTCATATTTGTATTAGAAAATGCTGGAGAATTTGGTTTCGGCGTCTATTGCGCTAATTATATGCAGCTGCTTGGGTTGTTTATTGATAAGACAAACAAAAAAGGTTGCCAGGCAATGTGTATGAAAAGGTACATGACGCGGCTGGGAAAATAGACGGCGCAATATTTATGGTCCCTGTCATGACGGTTACAATGAATGCAATCCGAATTATTTTGTTTACAGGAATTTGTCTGGCACCGAATTGGTTTAGAATACCAGATAAGCAAGGAGAGAAATCTTACGGAAATTGTATGCGAAGGGATGCATGAAAAGGTAAGTTTTCTTTATAGGGATTTTAAGATTATAGATGGTGATCTATATAATGCGTGAAGCATTTACAGGTACCAATAATGTTGCATTAGCAAACTAAACGGAGTTGGGTAGTAGTTATGGGGGTTTTTTCAGGTAAGTAGACCGTAGGGTTTGGCAGAACCGCTACAGTCTTGCTAAATGTCTGATCTTTAGACACTATTAATTTAATTACATGATTGCCCTATTAATCGGCGTTAAGTAAGTCATTTTCTTTCAGCCAAAAAAGGTTATGGTAAGAGCAATACAATTCCTATTTGATTCATACTTAATATTCACAGTCCTACGTACTATTTTACACACACCCGCATGTGTCTCAAGACATCCTTGTTTGAGGAATTAAATATAAGAACTACCTTTCTTGCAAGCCACACAGACCACACAGAGAACAAGTTCCTCGAGCACTCACCATCACCTTTTCATCTATTTTTGTCGCCCCATTTTTCAGATCATCCACATTATTCAATTCCTACTGTTATTGCAATGTCAAACAACACAGTTCCCCACATAAAAATGGACGTATTAAGTAAAAACGAATACTCTTTCTCATCATACCTCTCTAGCAAATCATTCGGCAGTATCCTAAGCTCCCTTGAACGACTGTGCCTTGAGCATTTCAAATTAAACACCTTGTAGGTATTTACAGCCTATTTGTCTTACAAAAACTGCTCATTCTTTGTTTACTGCAAGTTTAATTAATCAAGAGTGCCGTCGGGGGGAACTATCGTAACCCTTAGATGCAGTTATTTGAAATATCTGAACTTAATCAAAATCCTTGCCAATGTAAACGAAATAAAGTTTGTCTGCACGGATGAGAGATGAGAAGCAACTAAGGAGTCGTTTTCAGTTCTTTGTAATTACATTCCAAAGGTAGTTGCTGAAATTCATTTATAGCAATATAGTTCCTAACTGGACGCTTGTACAGCTTCTGTGGATCTGTTGTTTAGTAAACATTGTACGGGTAGATAGTCTTACAATGTACATAAGGTAGCTAATAATTAAAACAACATGGCAAATGTTCTTTTAAGTAATTTATTGAACTGAAATGAAAAAGTTCTTAAATGTACAAGGCTATAACACTAGAAATATCGCAGAAATGTTGTCATGTCTATAGTGCTGCCTACTGTTTTTGGTGGTTGGTTGGGTCTTCACATTTTTCGTTTCCCTTGGAGTTTGTGGGAAAAGGTAAATTCCTAAGGCGTACAACCATTTCTTCAAGAGTTTCTGATGCAGGATCTTTTTTAATGTTTTGAATGCGTTTTCGTCCTGTAGAAGCGCAAAGTTTTTGACTTTTATTGTCATTAGAAGTCGTTTTTGAATTCGTAGTTATCTGGGATGACTTAATTATTTTAGGAACTGCACCACTAGATTGAGCTATTTGACTAGGGGTTCGTGTAATAATAACCCTTTCAGATATTTCTTCAGATACAATACTACTACAAGCAACGGATTCAGGTGTGGGTAGTATTGATACCGGTTCCGAATCATTTTGTTTCTCTTGGTGTGTCTGATGTTCGTTAACTGTACCGGATCCGTGAAGACTGGGATGAGATGCTTTATCAACTAACTGGCAGGTTTCTTCTTCTAACACATCTAGCCTTTTTGAAATGTCTTCTAAATTATTTCCAACACTCCTGAAACCTTGTGAATCGTCTTTTTCATCACTGCCGTATCTCTCACGCAGGGCATCCAATTTTGAATTAAATGTTGTACCCCTCTCCGAATTTTTTACAAGTTTTGACATCAATAATTTGCTTTCTTCTTCTAGTCTTTGGAGACGCTGTGCTCTCTTAGCTGAGTATTCCTCTTCCTTTTCTGTAAGAATTCTAAGTTCTTCCTCTCTTACCGGTTTTTCCTGCAATGTTTGCGTACTTTCCTCAACTTCTTCCGTATTGCTTTCGAAGCTGCCTTCCCTACTAACGGCACGACGGGAGTGAATCCTCTCCAAAGAAGAGCGCAAGGAATTTCCTTTATCTGAAGTTTTCTTAATGCGACACATCAATTGGCGACTTTCTTCTTCCAAACGATTCAATCGCTCTGACCGTTTTCTAGTATATTCTTCTTCCCGGTCTGTGAGGCAACCCTCTTCGGATCTCTCTTTCTGGCTGTCTATTGCTGATGGCAATTTTTGTAAGCCATCTTTCACAGTACTAGCTAAGTACTCCTCCAACGGTACCGCATACTGTGGCGGGGATATTTCATCTTGAAAACGACATAATTGGATTTCCAATCTTTCGCGATTATCAGATGTCTGAATAACTGCTGCTATAAGAGACTTACATTGTTCCTCAAGCTTTTGAATGCGACTAGCCCTATCATCCTGTAAACTTCTGGAATTATCTTCGCAATCTTCTTCGGCTACTACTCTATCACTATTTGACTGGGTGTATAGTCTACTACTCTCAACGCCATTACTTGACAAATCTTGTTCATCGGCTGTTAAATATAAATTATTTTCTGATGGCTCATAGATTGAAGGTGGAGCGCTATGTCGCCGTAACGCAATATCTTCATAATACCTTTCCGTTTCTGGTGATGCACTCAGCGTCCTTTTAATTGGCTTTCGCAGTTCAAATAACGGCATCCAATCCTTAGACATTTGTGTACTCTTCGCTCCTATTGTGGTTTCATCTTCATCAGAAACTGGTCCATCACTGTATCCGCTTTCAGCTGAATTATTGTTGTCCTGTAATTTTCTTTTGGCAAACTCTCTTCTGAGGTCTTCACATTGCAATTGACTTTCTTCAGTCTTTGCTTTTGCTGCTGCCCATTTCCTACGGCAGTATTCCAGTTCGTCCTTTAGTTCATAAAGAAGTCGTCTTTTCTGTTGGAGCTGATAGCGAAGTATCTGTTCTTGCGTGTGCAGTTGCCTATGCTGTCGTTGCATTTTCCCGACCAAATGCCAAGTCTTCTGTAATTCTAAACTAACAGCACTTAAACGTTTCTGTTGTTCGTTCAGGCGGAACTCCAAATGACAATTGAGTGTCTTTAAGCGGTTTGTCTCCTTAACCAGGGACTTTTTCTCCAAAATTAAGTCCTGCAATTGAAAAATGAATCAGTGTAAGTATTTATACCAAAATCTTTAAAATTATGTGCCTTTTGTTGTTCTTATTTATAAAATTAAGATGCTACAAAAACTCTATATATGATTATATGGTATTTATAATAACATGTTATGAACACCAACAAATGTAACTTAAGATGTTGTATTTTGGGTCATTTTGTTATCCTTCCACGAAGGAGATAAACCTCTCTTTGTTATCATTCCACGAAGGAGATAAAAATGACATATTTCCAAAGTATTTCAGTAGAGTCGTGTGTGATAATAACTTAAAAACACTTTAAGCTTCAGTAAGAATTTAAGGGTCAACCTAAGACTGAACCAATATCTGATTACCCAAATATATGGATTATACCAAACTATAAAACGCCAACAGATTGGTTTCCTCAACGCATTTTAGATTTGAGACCTACATAAACACAAAGAATTTATCTCACGCTTGGAAAACTGGAACCAATGGAAGATGATTTAATTAGTCCGACAATGTAGTGGGATCATAACAAAGGCATGCATTTCATTAAACATGACTAACTACAATTAGGCAAGCTTATTTTTAAAGTAAATAAAACTGACGAATTTCTGTCGGTCCCAGAATTATCAGAGCCGATTAATAGACTGTGGGGGTTCGAAGTATTGATGCCTGTCACGGGCACTGTTGTGTTTCTGGTTTCAGGAAGGGTGTTTCTTGATCCTTAAAAGGACTAAGAGATCTCTTTCAAAAGTTCCCGAAAACCTGTCGCACAACAGGGTTCGTTGCCGTGCTTCCTCTGAGTCCAAAGGGAAGAGCAACGTCCTTAGATTTGGCCTTTTGTCCTTGATCTTCTTTTGGTCTTCCAGGCCAGGTGATATTTAGTAAAATGAAAATCCGGGTTGTCTTCGTTTTCAAATTAAAGAGTTTTATTTTTTCTTCCACTTGGGGTATCTCCTCCAGGGACACAATACGAATTTAAACTACGGCCCGGAGATCACTAAACCATTCCTTTATAAAGGAAAAAGGAATCGAAAAATTGTATCTCAAAGATACACATTTTCGTGCAACAATCTCGATCTTTTGGATATTTCGAGCGAGATGTTGTGTTTACACAAGATAAGAAATCAATTTCTTGAATTCTTACGAAACCATTACGCAGATGTGTGAATGTATCTGCTTTTGAGTTTTTGTTTGTTTAACTCAATGGAATTTTTAGGATAGAGATAACAATCTCTGAATTTTGGATTTGGGTGATGCTGTGGAGCAAATATAGAACAATAAACGAATATTGGATTCGTTTATTGTGAATTTTAATTTTAATTTTGATTTTGGATTTTATTATGCCGTGGGGGCAAATGTTATGCGATAAACGAATGTTTGATTGCGAATTTTGGATAATGTTTGGGTTTTTTCAGGTTTTGATAGGATTTTGGGTTTTAGGGTAATATTGCTGGGATTTTGGATTAGGAATGGCGGAAAAAGATGGTAGGGCTTTTTGGAGCACTACAGCACTTGGTTCACTTAACTCCCCCAACAATTGTTTCACCAAAAGAAATGTTCACCAGTTAGAAAGATGAAATAAATAAAAAAAATGTTGTTTGATGTTAATCCGTTTTTTATTGTATTGTTTTTCTTTTTTCACTTAACTTAGAACTTATTATTAATACTGTAGCGAGCTTAGGGTTCGCTGGATTAATTATTTTGAATAAATATGAGCCGTTAAATCGATTCTGAATTAATGTGACACTTTATTAGTCGGTTAATAATAACCGTTGCTTTTTACCGTACACATAATGATTTCTTTGTAAACACTTTCTACTTCTTACTCGAGACTTTCGCTTCCGCACGTATCGCTTGCTTCGCTGCCTTACTTATGACTCCTCCCCATGGTCTGTGTGCGACGTATTTATACCGTTCCTTCATTCTGATTCGGCGTTTCGTTTCCGTCCGTTCCATAATCTCGACTTTTCTATTCCAGTTTTCCAGTACTTCCTAAAATAATATAGTACTTTGTTTCGGACTTTCTCGAAGATTCCAGTACTGATTGTCATATGCGTTACACTACCCTCCGCCTAGATTAGTTCGTCCAGAACTAAGTTCACTGGTCTCCCGGGCCAACAAAAGCCGCCAGTCGGTCGCGATGCACCACTTTCATCTTGGCGTTCGGCGGTGGAAGTACTTGACCTTCATCCAATTTTTCTTCTGCTCTCCTTTTCGCGTCAGCTCTAGCCTGCCGCCATTCTTCCTTTTCCTGACGACGGAATTCCTCTTGCATTTTAGGGATCTCATGCGAACAGTATAAGAGAAAATGCATGTGCACACCCTTAAGCTCTTTTGGAGTTTGCGCATCACGTAAGCGATCTAGATCTTCATCTTTAATTACACGCATATCATCTGGTATTGGAGCATCTGTCGATTTCATAACCGTATCCAACTGGTAGTTCCGCATCTTTTCAAATAACTGGAGCGGTTTGTTCTTTGGAGCTGACAGTAACACCATCGTGCGTCGTAGTAATAGACTTTCCATAGATCGTCGCACGTTCATTCTGGTTTCACGTGTTCTTCTCTATAGAACGTAATGAACGGCACCTCTAGCTGTTGATTACGCCTACAATCTAGGGCTTGCTTGATCTTTCCCCCCGTATGTGGTGGCTTACAATAGCGGTCTCGACCTCCAACATCCGTTGATCTCTCTTGGTCGGAAACAGTTGAGTTACAAAACTCATGTTTGTAAATCCATTCAGCTTCATCTTGTAGTTCATTGGGTCCCTCTGGCACAGGCGTAACCGGAACTTCGCGCAATTGCATTCGCTGAGGAATATCTGTTTTACGGATTTCATTGTCCAAATCAGTAAAGTGACCCCTTTCCAATTCATCATTGAAATGTTTTGCCGCCTCAGTTTCCCTGTGACTACGTTCAGAGCGGCGTTCAACATCGTCTTCGTCGTCGAATAGCTGTTCGGCTATAGCCTTACGTGCTGAACCTTCATCGACGTGCTGTTCCTCTCCATCACTTTCCTTATCCTGTGTACGACGCAGACACTTGGAACGCTTTCTGCCTTCGACTTTCAAACCAAGATTCTCGTCAATAAGGTCACAGTCGTCGTCTTCCAGTCGGTCGTCCAACTCGTCATCATCATTGTAAATCCATTTCAGGGAACGGCCTGAAGCATCAGTGTCTTCATCATCACTGCCGTCCTCTTCAATCGGGTTATCATCGATGAAATCCTTCAGTTCTTCGCGTAACACATCATCGTCATCTTCCTCCTCTTCCTCACTGCTGTCAGCCATAGCTTTGCTCTTCCTGAGTTTCTTCATTTCATGTGGCTCCAATTCCTCCTCATCCTCAGCTTCTTCCGCTTCCGAGTCCCAGAATTCTTTCATACACTGCCTTTGGGCATCCAATTTTGCCTTAAACTCTGCAGCTCGCGCGTCCAATTTTGCATTAACGTTTGCAGCTCGCGCATCCAATTTTGCGTTAATATCGATAGCTTGCGCGTCTAATTTTGCCATCATAATCCTGATCATCTCCGAAATGTCCAACGGTTCCGAACTCTTCTCCGAATGTCGATCTGCCATCGTCACAATACACTTCCACAGACTTATTTATTACACCAATAATTAATCCCACTTCTGACACCAATTGTAGCGAGCTTAGGGTTCGCTGTATTAATTATTTTGAATAAATAAGAGCCGTTAAATCGATTCTGAATTAATGTGACACTTTATTAGTCCGTTAATAACAACCGTTGCTTTTTACCGTACACATAATGATTTCTTTGTAAACACTTTCTACTTCTTACTCGAGACTTTCGCTTCCGCACGTATCGCTTGCTTCGCTGCCTTACTTATGACTCCTCCCCATGGTCTGTGTGCGACGTATTTATACCGTTCCTTCATTCTGATTCGGCGTTTCGTTTCCGTCCGTTCCATAATCTCGACTTTTCTATTCCAGTTTTCCAGTACTTCCTAAAATAATCTAGTACTTTGTTTCGGACTTTCTCGAAGATTCCAGTACTGATTGTCATATGCGTCACAATACTATTAAATTGTTTTTTTATAAATATTATACAGGTTGAAAAACTTCTTTCTCGACACTGTGACCGCGGTAATTAAAAATGTTACCTAAATGCATGTGAGCACTTTGGTGTTGATATGTGACTCGCGCAACAACAATATTCGACTTTGGTAACGTGGGTGTGCGCGACGAGGGATGATTTTTAACTCGGTGCGGCGTGACCAACCGCGGTAGGGACTGAATAGCGACTAATCCCAATTAGGGATGAAATTTTGATTTTGCAATACGCACGGCTATTAGCCAATCATCATTGCGCTCTTCTCGTGAATCTCCTCATTTGCATGGCTCAGTGAGGTGAATAATACGAATACAGCGAATTTAGTGTCTGGGGAAAGTGAGTAGGGCGCCGACTTGGCTAGGGAAATCTTATCATGGGAACTAAATTAAATACTTTAATAATTTCCCCAGCGATTGCATGATTATGCAACCGCGTCGTTTGATCAGACTATGCCGTTTCTAACCGACATGATGCGATTTCCGGTGGAAATCTCATGGGTTAGCGAAATGGAGATGCCGTATGGCGAAAAGGTAGCTGAATTCAATTATGCATTACTTGCATAGAATAATGAATTCAGCTACGCGTCCGTTATTGAAAAATGTTTTACAGGTGGAATAGCTTGTAAGGGGAATAAGGGTAGAAATGACGCGCTGAAAGCGGTCGAAATAAGGTATGAAATTGTGGGTTGGGTCTCCATGTAGTATAGAGAACCCCCACAATACCAACCACCTCACAATAATTTAGTTTTAATAACCGAACGTCAAAGAATGTGGCATATTTAATTGGTAAATCATTTTACTATATCACACGCATTTGGTGTGTTTTTAGTTTAGAATACACATTTATTACACGATAAATTTACAGATTTTACTTAAGACTTAATTTTTAAATCCTATTTACAGTTGAAGGATTTTTATAGTTTTCGAACCAACAATACATTCGTATTGTATAAATGTGGTTGAACGGAACGCCCAATCTTCATAGAAAAATATTGATACGGTCGAAATCTGACATTTAAGGGTAGCCAAAAACTCCTTTTGTGTGCGCCTTTGTGTAAAAAAAAAAAATCAAGCAATGTCAAAGTCTTATTTTGGCATTTTGTGACATTTTTTTTTTTCCTGTGCCTCTTCTTATATTAACTTTCTGGCTCTTTACAAGCACTCTAAATACAAATGTATTTTTTGCTATAGGCGTACAAGAACTTTTTCTTAATTATCATATAACGAAAATATAATCAATGCATCAGTATATAAGGGGTCTTTCTCTAATCAGTGCATCAATATATAAGACGTCTTTCTCTTTTACATCTCCACGTTGTTTTTTTTTTTTTTTTTTTTTTTTTTTTTTACGAATAGACAAAAATTTTAGAACCAAAAGAAAAAAAATATAATGAAATAAAGAAATGAAAAAAAAAAAGAATTAGAAAATAATAGGAACTAAATCTAGATGCGAAAGGGAAAGGCGAGCGTTGCGATAAAATTACTTGTAATTGTCCTTGCGGTGTGGCAACGAATAATCTTGATAATCAAATTATCTATCCTATTTAGTCCTGATTTGTCATACAGGACTTTGTTGGGGTAGAATTTCTTATGTTATGACTCTCGGCTTCTATATATTTGGGAGCAGAATCCGAAATACTATCTCTCGAACACCCAAAACTTCTCCATGTAGAATGGGGATATATTGTACCATACCGGAGAGCCATACACCAGTAAGTTCTAAAAGGATCGTTGTTGGCGATGCATACTTCCCGGCGCACAAGCACTCAGCATCGACACACAACCACTGGGCACCAGCGCACAAGCACTCGACGTCGGCGCACAAGCACTCAAGAAGGAGGAGCATGGCAGACAGCTGTATACCAGTCGCGACAAATCACTCAACAGGAAACGAGTGATTTATCGAAACCAAGCGAACGAGGAGACAGCTGCTGGTAATAAAAGGCGGGCGCGGCGCTGAAGCGGTGGGAGTCGAGTTCTAACCACCGACGACATCAGACACGACATCACAGTGAGAGCTGAGAGAAGACACATCCTGGACAGTGAAGTGAAGTTACTTAAAACAAAATAAAGTCTATTTAAAACAAAATAAAAAAAAAGTTTGAAAAAAAAAAAAAAAAAAAAGTTTGAAAAAAAAAAAAAAAAAAAAGTTTTTCTTTAGTGAACAGGAAGCATCTATAGGTTCGATCATTTTTAATTTAACCCATATTTATTTTATTATTTGCATTAATTTAGAAGGATTTGTTTTTGGGTCTACTTGTCTCCCTTCTTGGTTTTTTGTTTGTTCCTCTTCTCTTTTCCTTGCGGCCCACGCGTTTTTTGTTTCTTTTTTCTGAGCTCGATGTTAGCAACATCGAAATAGATGGACACCTACTCTTCTCGTGGTGTGGGCCATCAGCCCGATCAGGGCATGATGGCTCTCATAAAAAGATTAAGGGAGGACCTCGAGGCTCTCAAGGCAGAGAACGCTGTCTTGAGAGATAAATTGTCGCGAGTGGAAGCTGCACCACCCGCATCCCCGTCCAGTGCCAGTTCGGAGGCTTCTGACTCGGAATCGGAGCTCGAGCCCGAGTTGGAGGGTCTCGCTGAGAGCTCCGACGAAACAATGGATGACGGTGACTCGCGCACCCCCACCCCAAACTCGTCTAGAGCCCCTAAGCGGAAAACACCGCTTCCCATAATAAACTGCGAAGGAGGACCTTCCAATAAGCGCGCGGCCACCGGTTCCCCACCAACGCCGCACCCCAAACTGTTGTCGAACCCCGCGATAACACCAACTCATGTGAGGGTCGTACCTCCGCAGCAGCCTTGCCCACCACGACCAACCCCATTAGTTAACCCAAAACCAAAGGCTGCTGGTGTTACCAACACTGTTCAGCCAGAGGTCGGGGAACGCCCACCTGTTTCTAAGAAGAAACAGCAACCCGGGGTCTTTGCACGAGACCTCAATTTAAAAAATTTCGTCGGTGATATGAACCGGCTAGGGATATCTAACTTCAAGGCAAAGACCTTAAGTCCATCCCTAAATAAAATCATAGCCTACGATAGGGAAACCTATCGCACGGTTAACGACAACCTCAAGGCCAAGGAGGTGAATTATTACACCTTCACTCCGGCCGACGAAAAGTCGAGGACAATCCTCTTAAAACGAGTCGCTGCCTCTTGGGAAAAGGACGACATCGTGACTGCTCTTGAGGCAACATTTCCTAACGTCAAATTCATTGACGTCAAAAAATTCTCTCCCCCACAGCGGTTTGTGAACATCAGACCGCAAAGATACACCAAGCTGAACATATGGCAGCTTCTCCTTGCCCCAGGAACCGACATAGATTCCATAATACGGACAAAGTCGCTTCCAACTTTGCATCAGCAAGTTGTCTTCGAGGTATTTCATAACAGAGAAATACCTCAATGCAGACGTTGCCAACGTTTCGGGCATGTCTCCCGAAACTGCAACATGGGTCGCCGTTGCGTTCGTTGCGGAAAATCCCACGATATTGGCAAGTGCGAACTTCCGCTAGCGAAATACGATCCCGCAACAAATGTGCAGGATGAAACAACACTGCCAACTTGCTGCAACTGCGGCAACAAAGGGCATCCGGCCAGTTATAGAAATTGTCCTAAATATAAGGAAATTAAACTAAGATCCAAGGAGACTCGAGCTAAGCAAACAGCCAAGTCAGACTTCGGAAAACAGGCCACACAAAACCTCATCCAAAATGGATTCACATTTGCCGACATGCTTAGGGGTCAGCAGGCAAGGAATACAAAAACCCTTTCAACTCCTCCCCCTCAAAAACATATTCAAGTCCCTAAGCGAGCCCCGGTAAAGGCCAACACGACGCCTCAAATTCAAGCGGTGGTGCAAAAGCCTCCGAGGGGGCAATCTTCAATGCTCGAGAAACTACTTAGCTTCTCCCGCTTAATTGAGGATATCCGACCCCGATATGAGAAACTATCAACCGAGGCAGAGAGGGAGGCCCTCCTTTTCACTGCATATGCAAGACATACCCTCCACAATGGATTCCAAAATTAAAGTTATCCTCTTAAATGTCAACTCCCTTGTTTCGCATTCCAAGCGTATGATAGTTTCTGACTTCATAAAGGAAAGCCGGGCGGACGTGGTACTTGTAACCGAAACTAGGTTGCATCCATGTCACCGTCCCGTATTCCCAAACTTCTCCATGATTCGAAGAGATCGAACCCTCACTGGCGGTCCCACCATCAACGGAGGTGGAACTTGTATACTGGTTAATAGCGGACTTCGCCATGAACCTATTGACCTCCCACACCTAGAGTCCATAGAGGTATCTGGAGTTGAACTGCATCTGGCTAGTAATGGTAGAGTGAATATATACTCCGTATACCACTCGCATAAAACCAATAATGGCCCCATTAATCCCGAAGATATCGGCAAACTAATAAGGACCTCGGGGCATACGCCCTTCATCATAGGCGGTGATTTTAACTCCAGACATCCCCACTGGAACAACTCTGTCTCTTGCCCAAATGGCACAAAACTGTACCAATGGTACACCGCAAATATGTATGCCCTCAACTGCGAAATAGTCGCACCTACGGTTGGTACTCGAGGTAACTCAATTCTGGACATATTTATTGTGTCCAAAGACTTACTTCCACAAATCACTCCTCCTCAAGTTTCAGCGGGTGTATCTGACCACAATGCTGTGACCACATTCATTCGCGGCTATCGAGCATCCCGGGCTCATATCAGATACATACCCGATTATGGGCGGACAAACTGGGACAACTTCAATATTACATTGAACGATAAACTCCACCACTTCTCTCTTCCCACTGACAGGAACCTAACGACGGTTGAGATAAACAACGTTGCAAAACGACTTCACGAGATTCTAGTTGAAACTTCGGAGACTCATGTCCCGAAGTATAAACTTGAAAAGACCTATCAGATTCCCCATGACGACATCACTCTTCGTCTCATCCGGGAGCGTAAAAAGCTCTGCAGAATGAGATATCGTCACCGCTTTACGCAAAGGGAGCCATTATTGCGATCCATTATTCACAATATTGGTACACTGATAAAACAGAGAATCCAAAACAATCGTACCCGACAATTGGAAGACAAGCTGAAGGGTATTCAGATGGACCAGAACGTTTATAAAAATGTTAAAAAGATATGTGGCACTTCCCGCATCACTGGGCCAATTATGCACAATGGTGTTGTTGTCAATAACGACACCAATAAAGCAAATATCATCGGAGAGACCTTCGAAAACAATCACAAACTCACTCTCCAAGATGGCGACCCGGAAACTAATGCAATCGTTAGTTCAGAGGTCCACAGTAAGTTGGACGACTTCAACGAGCCAATTGTTGTCTTTAACCCAACTAACAGTGCATACTTCGATGACACACGTGATAATGGTCACGGTTTCATCACACCAAATACCCTACAGAGTCTGGTTAAATCTCGACACCCTAAGAAGTCACCTGGTATCGACAACATGTCATACCACTCGTTGCGAAGGCTTTCTGCCTTATTCTTTATAAAGCTCTCCATTCTGTTCAACCATGCTTACAACATGGGGTACTTTCCCCAAGCTTGGAGGCACGCTATTATTTGCCCAATAGCAAAAGTTGGGAAACCAACGTATCACCCCTCAAGCTTTCGCCCTATCTCGCTTCTCACTTGCATCAGCAAAATATATGAAAAATTCATATACGAAAAGCTAAATAACTTTGTCAGTGCCAGGCACCTAATACCTGATTTCCAATTCGGATTTCGAAGAGCGCACAGCACCACTATGGCTCTTAACTTATTTCAAAACCACGTCTGCGTGCGGCTCTTTAATAAGGAACCCACCGTTGCGGTAAGCCTAGACATCGAAAAAGCTTTTGATACGACTTGGATCGAAGGTCTCGCCTTTAAACTTCTGAATACTGGCCTCAGTAGAACGCTATGTAGCATCATCTACCAGTTTGTTCTAAACAGAACCTTCCAAGTTAGAATGAATGGAAAGCTTTCCCGAACTTTTCACGCCACTGCAGGCGTACCACAGGGCTCCATTCTAGGCCCCATCTTATTCAACATTTACACCTCCGATATTCCCCGCCCCGCGGACGGGAGAGTAAACCAAATATGCTATGCGGATGACGTCCTGGTGTACACGTCAACCAAAGGCCCTAACCTCGCAACAAATCGACTCAACCGTCACTTGGACGAACTGTATCAGTATTACAGTCGATGGAAAATCCGACTTAATCCATCCAAAGCAGTAGCCATAATTCTGAGTAGTAAACACTCCCAACCTACCTCTCGATATTCACAGAATATTCGAATAAAAATGGGAGATACTACGATTAGACCACAGGACAAGATGAAATACCTCGGGGTCACTTATACCCCAAAAATGAATTTCATCAAACATGTGACCCACATTCTCCAAAGGGGCCTTGGTCGGTCTAAGCAACTGCACAACATCCTGAAGTGGAGGAACAAAGTTGACACCAAAGTTAAGCTTCTCTGCTATAAGCAGCTAATCCGATCTGGAATATCGTACGCCTTTCCCATATGGTCCTGCATATCTTCGGCTCAAATGGAAAGACTTCGGGTTTTCGAAAGGAAACTCCTCAGAAGATGCACCAATCATTCTAGAAGGCCTGACGGTCGTCATTACCCCAACTCTCACCTATACGAAGGCGCCTCCATTACCCCTATCGACGAGTACTTGCTTCAATTAGCATATAAGTACCTCGAAAACATTCAGAACAGCGAGAACCTACTTGTACGGGACTCTTGCGTTCTTGACCCTTCTCTCTCTCGATCTCTTCGGATCAAACCCCCACAATTTCTTCTTCAGTACAAAACTGAAGAAAGCACCCTTCCCAACAACATTCCCCTCTATAATAGAGGATTTCTGGACCCATCCCATAGGGTCTACAATTAACAAACCAAACACACGAACGCACAGTACAAGACGGCACAAATACAAACATACACACCGACCAAAGAGCAGATTATCAGACGCCAAAGACGTGATCTGCGTTTACTACCGCACCCAAGACCCACCGGTCTTGTAAGATTTCTTTCCCACCATCCCGCTATAAAAGTAGTTAGAGAACACTTGGACTAACACTGTCCACACTATCCTTGGATACCCCCTCTTTTTTCTTCTCTTTTCAGATGCTGCGAGACCGAGCCCAATATCCTCACGGATGTGGGTGATTCTGGTTATCGCAAGATGACCAGAAGTCAGAGACAAGATGAAGGACACATATGTCCTGTCTCGCCAAATTCGGCCTTCTCGCCACATTTTTTTTTTTTTTTGAAGCGGTGGGAGTCGTCGAAGGAACTCCTGCCCAATCAGTCTTGTTCAAGACTACCGTAGTAAAGAGAGAACGATTTTTATTGTAAATAGTCTTGTTCTAATAGTAAAAAATTAATTAATCGTATTGTTTTCTGGGTTTGTCTTCTTCCGTTTGGTCGTTTCCGCTTTTTGGTAAATTTCAGGATTTTGTACTGGGCAAGACTCAAACGCCCGCCAATCCAGAGAAGAGTCCGGCTCTGGAGGTACAATCTCTCGAATTTAGGGAAAAAGCATCGTTGGCCGGCCAGTGCCGGAAAATACAGTCCACTCAGAGAGAGACTGAGGCAGCGCTAGCGAAGCGCCGTTTGTTGTTTCGGTTTTCTCTTTTCGTTTCAGCAACATTTTTGGTCCTTTGAGCCGGATCTCGGCGATAAGACGACGATGCCGATAACGAGATCGACTAAGGCAAAGAGGACGCTGCCGTTCCCTACTGGAGGACAAGGACCAAGCGCCACAGGAGAAGAATCTCCCACACGACTTGGAGGAGATTATGACGGACCTGTCGGAGCGCTCGCCAGAAGAAGGGGATCAGCGCACGTGACCGAAGAGACGAATACGATGAAGATGCCGATAACGAGATCGGCCGAAGCAAGGGGGATCCAATCCGAACCCCACACTCCCAGGCGGGGGACCAAGTTAACGTACGAAGCGTTAACCCAGAAGACCAGAGAAGACAGGCCCCGAGACAACCGTGCCAAGGTCGAAGCGTGGCGCGGAACGCGAAGCACTAGCTCAAGAGGAAGCTCGATGAAGTCGTCGAGGCGAGCTGATGCCGCAGCCAGTTTGGAAGTCTCCATGCGAGAACTGGAGGCGGCCGAGGCGAAGGCGAAGGCGGAAGAGGCGAAGGCGGAAGAGGCGAAGGCGAAGGTGGCCCAGGCGAAAGCGAAGGTGGCCCGAGAGAAGCTCGAATTGCGGAGGATAGACTCCGAGGACGAGGCGAGCCAGAGCGAGGCTGATGAAGACGAGGACGAGTACCAGCGGAACCCCTTCAATCAATGGGACGAACTGCCGAGACCGCCCGGAGAAAGGCAGGAGGAGCTAGCCCAAGAAGACAGGTCACCACACCGCGATCAAGGAAGGAGCGAGATCCAGGATCTGACCCAGACCATAGCCAGGCTCTTGCGAACACCCCCCGGAGCAAGTACCTCGAGGCAAATGGTGGAACTACCTGACTTCAACGGTGCCAGCGAAGAGTGGCTGGCTTTCAGGAGATCGTTTGTTGATACCTCCGCCGGATTCACCCACGCACAGAACTTGGCGCGTCTCCGGAGAGCTCTAAAAGGAAGAGCAAGAGAGGCTGTCAGAAGCCTCCTGTTTATCGCCGAGGACCCCCAAGAGGTAATGGAAGGACTAGAGGCTCGCTTTGGAAGGCCGGGAGCGTTGGCCGTAGCAGAGCTGACAAAGCTGAGAGCCCTGCCTCGGGTCACCGAAGACCCGAGCGATATTGGAGTCTTCGCCAGCCGGGTTATGAACTCCGTGGCCACCATCAGAGCGCTGGGCAAGCAGCAGTTTCTAAACGCGCCCGAGGTGGTAAGAGAACTGGCGACAAAGATCCCGTCATCCGTGAGGTGCAGGTGGTTCGCGTACTACAACAGCCATGGAGGAGAGGACCAGCTGGAGCTGAGGGTTTTCAGCGACTTCATGAAGGTAGAGGCAGACATGTGTGCCAATTTCGCCCCACCAGAAGTATCATGGGAGCCGAGAGGAGGCTACCATCAACGAGCATCATCCCAAGGACGACGCAGTTCAGGAAGGAGATCGATCCACGCCGTTCGAGAGAATGATGCACCCGGGAACGGAATCAAACCAGAGTGTACGGTTTGTCTGAAGGACCACGACATCCCCAGATGCCCCACGTTCAGGAGGGCCAGTAATCGGGAAAAATGGAATCTGGCAAAAACGGCAAAGCTTTGTTTTAAATGCCTTTGCTCCAAACACCGAAAGGCAGACTGCAGGGCACCACCGTGCGATAGATGTTCAAGGGAACACCACGTCATCCTCCACCCGGACGAACTTCCACCAGGAATGGCACCCAGAAGAGGAAGAAGATTTTACCAGGACACCTCGCCATCAGGCCACGACCACGAGCAAACTAGAGGAGAGGTGGTCACCTCCATGCGCACAATTAGTAGCACCAAAGCCTACCTGAAGATGGTTCCAGTGGACGTTTACGGACCCAAGGGGTCGGCTCGAGTATTGGCTCTGCTTGACGAGGGATCCACTATTTCATTACTGGACTCGTCGGTCGCCGAGAAGATCGGTGCGAAAGGCAGGCGAGAAACGCTCGTTTTGGAGACAGTCGGGGAACTGGGCATCAGGAGGAACGACTTGCAAAGAGTCCATGTGCGAGTCAAAGGAGCCCATGGCCGGACCGGATACTCGATCGAGGTAAGAACCCTTCCTAACTTTAAACTTTCGAAGCAGGAGGTGAAGAAGGAGACGATTGAGAGATGCGAGCATCTACGAGACCTCGGAGACCAACTGACCTACACCCAACAGGAACCTAAATTGCTCATCGGCCAGGACAACTGGGGCCTGATAGTCACAAGGAGTCTGAGGAAGGGGAGACGCACCGAACCAGTCGCTTCGCTTACCAGCCTGGGATGGGTCCTGCGCGGGTGCGAGGCCAGGAGCAGCGCGCCGGTGAGATTCGTCAACTATGGCAGGACTAAGGAAGACGAGACAGAATCGCTCGTAAGACGCCATTTCGAAATCGAAACATTGGGAGTGCAACCACGACGCCCCAAAAACGACGCCGACAGAAGGGCCATAGAGGTTCTGGAAAAAACCACGAGACGACTGCCAAACGGAAGATACGAAACGGGCCTTCTATGGAGAAGCGACGATGAGATGCTGCCCAACAACTATAGCCAGGCCTATCGACGCCTTCTGAATATCGAGAGGAAACTGGGCCAAGACGAGGACCTGAAGAAGATGTACCTGGAGCAAATGGACAATTTGCTAGAGAACGGGTATGCAGAAAAGGCGCCGGCGAACTCCATCACCGGAAGGACTTTCTACCCCCCGCACTTTGCAGTGATACACCCGACGAAGAAAAAACCGCGGATAGTACTCGACGCAGCAGCCAAGTTCGACGGCAAGAGCCTTAACGACGCTCTACTCCCCGGACCGGACCTCCTCCAATCGATCGTGGGGGTGCTGGTCAGATTTCGAGAAAGACCAATCGCCGTCGTCGCTGACATCAAGGAAATGTTCCTCCAAATCCAGATGCGCGAAGCCGACCGCGACTGCCTAAGGTTTCTTTGGCGCAACGGAGACACAAGAAGCAAACCGGAAGAATATCGTATGACGTCCGTAGTGTTCGGAGCCACCTCATCACCATCGACCGCAATCTATGTGATGAACAAGAACGCAAAGGATTTCGAGAAGGAACATCCGGGAGCGGCGCAAGCCATCCGTGAAAACCACTACATGGACGACTACCTACAGAGTTTTGCGACGGTAGAAGAAGCCAGGGACGTGGCAAAGGCGGTGGAGAGGATCCATGCTAAGACGGGATTCCGACTCAAAGGGTGGAGTAGTAATCAACCCCAAATTTTCTCAGGTTTTCAGGAGCAGCCCCAGTCAGAAGCCGTGGAATTATCGAAGGAAGAGAAGACCCTCGGGCTCAGATGGATGATGACGGAGGACATCCTGGCTTTCAACGTAGAGTTCCGGAACACCCCCCCAGAAGTCCTCACCGGGAGAAGAATGCCTACCAAGAGGGAAGTCACGAGCGCGGTGATGTCAACCTTCGACCCACTGGGATTCGCAACACCAGTGCTCATACAGGGGAAGAAGCTGATCCAAGACGTCTGGCGCGCCAAGATCGGATGGGATGATGAGATCCCAGAGGAACAGAGGACCGCTTGGACCACCTACTTAAAAGAGACGTCCATCCTCAAAGGTCTGAGGATTCCTCGGTGCCTGTCGAGCAGTCAGGAAGAAGGTCAGCTGCACACTTTCAGTGACGCCAGCGAAGAGGCATACGCAGCCGCAGTTTATTGGAGGACGACGGAACCCGATGGAAGAGTGAGTGTGACCCTGATCGCCGGTAAAGCCCGGGTAACTCCGACAAAACCAGTGTCCATGCCCCGACTAGAGTTACAGGCTGCCTTGTTGGGAAGCAGATTAGCAGCCACAATAGAGAAGGAGCTTAGGCTCCAAATATCGGAGAAATGGTATTGGACCGACTCCAGCACAGTACTGCAGTGGATAAAATCGGAGCCACGCAAGTTCAAGACTTTCGTAGCCCATCGATTGGCGGAAATCGAAGAGCTGACAGGACCACGGGACTGGAGATGGGTGTCGACGAAAGAAAACCCAGCGGACGACGCTACCAGAGGGATACCAAACGAGTTCAGCAGCACAGCGAGATGGTTCAAGGGACCCGCGTTTCTGTACGAGGAAGGAGACAAGTGGCCAAACCGGCACTTCGAGGCGAGCCCGGCGACAGTCACTGGAGAAGAAAAGACCCCCCAAGTGGTAGCCGCGGCGAGAGTGGTCGAACCATCCACACCGAACCCGGAACGATTTTCCGACTGGCTGCGTCTGCTGAGAACCACAGCACGCGTGTTTCAATTTATAGACACGCTAAAAGAGAAGAGAGAGCGGCGAATATCAGCCAAAACACCGAAGTCCCGAAGGCAACAAACACCCACGTGTTCCAAAGCCGAGAAGAAGACATTCACACCCCTGCGTCAAAAACATCTGGACAGGGCCGAAGAGCAACTGGTCAGAATGAGCCAACAGGACAGTTTCGCAGGAGACGTGGCCCGCCTGCGAGAAGGAAGACCACCGGAAAGCTCGAGTCGGCTGCGCAAAATAGATGTTTACCTCGACGAAAATGGAGTGATGAAGCTGAGGTCCCGGACGAGAAAAATAACGATCGACGGCTGGAGAACAAATCCCATTGTGCTGGACGGGAAACATCGTCTGAGCCGCCTTTTGATCGACCACTATCACAAGAGGTTTGCCCACGGCAACACCGCAACCGTGATGAACGAGCTTCGGCAGAGATACTGGATCTTAGGGCTACGAGCATCCACAAAAGGAGTGATACACCGATGCCAATGGTGCAGAGTCCACAAATGCACCCCTCAAGTGCCACCCACGGGAGACCTACCGATCGAACGACTGCACCACCACCAACACCCGTTCACTGCCGCCGCGGTGGACTACTTCGGACCAATGCAGGTCGCTATCGGAAGAAGGATCGAGAAGCGCTGGGGAGTGCTGTTTACATGCCTAACCACGAGAGCCGTACACCTGGAGCTGGCCAATTCTCTCAGCGCCAGTTCCATGATCATGGCCCTGCGACGGATGGCCGCAAGAAGAGGGACTCCGAGGACCATCTGGAGCGACAACGGGACCAACTTCACCGGGGCAAGCAAGGAGCTGGAGAAGTCCAATAACGGGCATATCATCAGATGGAAGTTCATACCACCAGGATGCCCCAATATGGGGGGAGCTTGGGAGAGGCTCGTGCGATCGGTAAAAACGGCCTTGACCGCCACTCTGCACTCCAGGACGCCGCCAGAAGAGGTGCTGTACACCCTGATGACCGAAGCAGAACACGTCGTCAACTCACGCCCACTGACCCACGTCAGCACGGACCCGAACGACGAAGAGAGCCTCACACCGAACCATTTCCTGCTAGGGCGCTCTTGTGGTGCGATGGCACCCGATGAGTTTGACGACCACGACCTCGTCGGTGGGACGAACTGGAGAACGGCGCAGCGACTGACGGACCACTTCTGGCAAAGATGGGTAAAAGAATACCTGCCGACATTGAGGCCAAGAAGAATCTCCGGCCAAAATACCACCGACCCACAAGTCGGAGATATAGTCCTGGTAGTGGACTCATCGCTGCCCCGCAATACCTGGCCCCGTGGGGAAGTGCAAGCGGTATATCCCGGACCCGATGGAAGGATCAGAGTTCTGGACGTGAGGACGACATGGGGAACACTACGAAGGCCAACCCGCCGCGTAGTAGTGCTGGTTCCAGCGACAACATCGCCGCCACACGTTGAAGTGCTTCGCACTGCGGGGGAGACTGTTGGCGATGCATACTTCCCGGCGCACAAGCACTCAGCATCGACACACAACCACTGGGCACCAGCGCACAAGCACTCGACGTCGGCGCACAAGCACTCAAGAAGGAGGAGCATGGCAGACAGCTGTATACCAGTCGCGACAAATCACTCAACAGGAAACGAGTGATTTATCGAAACCAAGCGAACGAGGAGACAGCTGCTGGTAATAAAAGGCGGGCGCGGCGCTGAAGCGGTGGGAGTCGTCGAAGGAACTCCTGCCCAATCAGTCTTGTTCAAGACTACCGTAGTAAAGAGAGAACGATTTTTATTGTAAATAGTCTTGTTCTAATAGTAAAAAATTAATTAATCGTATTGTTTTCTGGGTTTGTCTTCTTCCGTTTGGTCGTTTCCGCTTTTTGGTAAATTTCAGGATTTTGTACTGGGCAAGACTCAAACGCCCGCCAATCCAGAGAAGAGTCCGGCTCTGGAGGTACAATCTCTCGAATTTAGGGAAAAAGCATCGTTGGCCGGCCAGTGCCGGAAAATACAGTCCACTCAGAGAGAGACTGAGGCAGCGCTAGCGAAGCGCCGTTTGTTGTTTCGGTTTTCTCTTTTCGTTTTAGCAACAATCGTCTTTGTTTTCTGTATATCGGCTATTAATTTCCAGTCGACACAAAAATATTTAATTCTATTGAAGTCATCTTGCAGAAATCTGTTGATGAGATTGTAGTGTAACAACATATCCACGAAATGACCATGAAGTATAATATCAAGTAAATCAATTTGACCTTGTCACAATTAGCAAGATTCGGGTAACCAGCATTCGTTGTCGACAACAATTCAAGGTCGATTCTTTTCATTGAGTAAAAGAAACGAATTGCTCCGGTTACGATTTGTAAGAATCAAATGACAATCGTTTGCGAGCTGCTGGTAAATGATTCAGAAATTAATGGGGTCAAATCGTGTCATCGTTTTTACACTATGCACCAAGCTGGTGATAGAGAATAGAATAGCATAATAAGCATTTTGTATTTTGAGTGAATTACGAATTAAGTGTGAAATGGCTTATGAAGCATAATTTGTATGAGTAGATTAAGTAATTTATGAATAATTGAGTGATTGATTGAGAGTATAAATACCCCAACAATTTCAATAATAAATCAATCAAATACCTAAAACGTTTTTGATTCGACCACTGTGGCGCTCTACGCCATAAACTTTAAGCGGGCTGCGCTTCATACAGCAACAGTAGGAAAGTAGGTTTTAGATAGATCCTTCCAACTGTCGAATTAGTACATCGCAACTCTGACATAATATTACAATATGAATCTTTACTCCAGATTCCTACGCAATGGCGTGGTTGAGATAACTCATTAGATCACCAGTGTAAATGTTAAATAGAATGGGATAATTTACTGCTCCCTGCTGTAAGCCGTTTTTATATGAAAGGTTTTGTTGGAGATTATCACTCTACATTTTACCACAAACTGTTTACCCATTATCATATCGTAGATGGACATATCCAGATTTGATAACTTATATACAAGCCCATCTAACCATACAGTGCCGAAAGTTTTTTCAAAGTCAACTAGATAGGTCCCTGAGCATTGTCGCTTTGCCTTGTTCCGCTGTATGTCGAAAACAAGGCAGCATGAATTGAATCGTGTTGCGATCTAAAACCAAACTGATTGTTCGGAATGACACCATTATTATCACACCAGTTTATCAATGTTTTATTTTTATTTTTTTTTCGAATACGTTGCTAATATTTCATATCAATCAAATGGAGCGAAGACTGGCTGGATTGCTCCTTTCTTTATTCATTTTGGGGATAGGAATGCACTACTTACTATACTACCAGTTTTCAATGGGTTGCATTACTACTACTACTATTTATTGACCTGTAGGAACCCGGAAGGTCATGACCTCACCGACTCGACTCCGCCATCGTTCCCTGTCCTGTGCACTCTCCTTCCACACTTGACCATCTGAGCCGATCTCCTCAAGGTCAAACCTTACATTGCCCCCCCATCTCCGTCGCGGCCGTCCTGTTGGTATCTTTCCCGTTAGTCTACCGTCAAGAATTCTACGCACGGTCCTATCGTTGCCCATTCGCGCCACATGTCCGGCCTATCTTAATCTTCACGACCTGATTACTCTCGCTATTGTAGGTTTGTGTATCATCATCGGCGGCACTACAACCGGGAACCGGTCTTGGGCTTATTTAGCAAATCCTGAGGGTTGTTAAATTTTCCATAATGATTTGTTTTTTCCGGGCAAGGTCATTAGTCTTGCGCCAGAGACTCCCCGACGGGGAATCAAACCGCGGCCTACCGCGTGACAGGCGGGTATACTAACCACTATACTATCGAGGAGCCAAGGTTTGTGGTATGTCTCTTCCAATTCATGGTTGTGGAGTTTCCTCCATTGTTCTGCCTCCTCGTCATATTTGCCTCCAAAGATACCCCGCAGTATTTCTTCTGCGTACGGTGTGATTCGCCCCAGAATGACATTTGTTAGTATTTTGTATGTGGTTGGGAGCAATGATATTCCTCTGTAGTTTTCGCATGCAGATCTATCGCCTCTTTTGAAAATGGGAACAACTATTGAGGTTTTCCATTCTTCCGGAGTGGCTTCCTTATCCCATATTGTTTTGATGAGTTGATGGATCTTCACAAGCTCTGCCGGTATGCAGTCGACTCCGGGAGCTTTGTTGTTTTTTAAGCGATTTATTGCGTCTACAACTTCGTTGAGTGAAGGCTCTGGGATCTGAGGCTCAGCTGTATGTACGCCTGGTACGTTTATTTGTGTTTGATGGTTGCGCACATTGAGCAGGTTTTCGAAGTACTGCCTCCATCTCGTCACAATATTTTTTGTTTCTGTGGCCAGACAACCATTTGTATCTCAAATTATTTAGGCTCTCGCTCGGTAGCCATTTTTAATTGAATGTATGCCGGCATACATACCTCTGATGTTCTTTGCTCTGGCCTTTTCTAGGATGTTTTCGATCCGAGTCTTCTCCCATTCGCGGTTTTGGCGTTTGAAGAGTCTCATTGTCTCTTTCCGAATCGTGACGTATCTTTCTACGTTGACTTCATCATATCTTTCTAAATGGATCACGCGTTTACGATCTTCGATCTTAATTGTGTTCTTAAATCTCAATGCCTTTTGGGCTGTTTGTTTGATTGTGTCTCTGATCGATGTCCATTTAGTGTCCACACTATTGGCTTTCTCTTCCTCACTGCTCCCATTCACTAGGATGCTAAATCTATTCGTTAGTTCGTCTTGATATTCGGCCCTTTTGCCCAGGTCTTTTAGTTTATCAATGTCGAACTTTTTGCTCGTCAATGATACAATGTATTTGATTAAATGTATAACAGTCACTACGATGTTCGCCCATCCGTCAGCCAAGTCGCCGAGTCTTCTAGTAAAACTCCTCACCTTTCTAGCCTAGAACAAATTTTTGTTAGGATTTTCCTCAGATGTTATATTTTAAAGTTCTTTTTTAGTTTCCTGTTTTTCCTCTGTTCTTTGTTTTTTTTTTTTTTATTATTATTTTTTAGTTTTCTTTATTTATCTATCATCTAGAAAAAGAATGCTTTCATATAGAGTCTCAAAAATAATCTTACTACCGCCCTCTCCCTAGTCCTGCATTTTCAAGTCCATTGAGGACAAATTCGCAATAAACCGAATAGAAGTGGAAATCCGAACCTTAGAACTTAACCAACATTTCTGAAGGCAAAACTAATGATAGAAACTTTTTTATCGCCTCGTTTTGTGGTTTACGTTAATCTTAGCCAAAATGGAAGTCTAAAGGGAGTCAACCAAATGCTTCTATTTCCACGTCAATACATTTAAAACACAGTCTACATATGTATATTCTACCAATTCCATCGTTTTTTGGAGCTTTTTGGAACGCCATACGTCTAGGTGGCGTGTGGCACCAGTTTAAGGCTTACAGTCATCACACCTCAGAACCTCTTCAGTTCATTCCTCTTAAACAGGGTTTCTGGTAGTAGTTTTATGTTTTTAAACACGATTAATTCGATAGGTAATAAATGCTGCGGTGCTCGCACATCACCCAGGTTTTTCAATCACGATGTTGAAGTGTTCTTTAACTGGCGATTCTTACAATGTCGCTTGTCGCCAATATTGTTCACGATTCAATATTCGACGATTAAATGATGGACCAAGTGTTAATGCAAATCGGTCGTTGGTACAGAGATCCCACCCAACTGCTTCAACTATGGGTAGGTTGCGTCCGGGGCCCAGCTGATTTTCGAAGACCGAAAATCGAAAACGCGGAAAGCAGTTTAAGGAAAATCCCTCATAGTCTCATAGGAACAACCAAGAGATTCAAATCGTTCAATAACTCAAGAAAAATGACAGTATTACGCAAGGGATTTAGTAACACGGTGTTGCGGCAATTTCAAAGAATATTCATTTTTTTGGAGTGACAAGAACCATTTTCATTTAAGACGTTTCAATAAACAAAACTGCAGTTACTGGCTTCCAAGAATCTGTAATCCATGACTCAAACACCATTGCATTGACCTTGGGTGACTACTTGGTGCACTTCATTCACAAATGGGATATTTGGGCCATTGTTTTTATACCAAAGCCCAGGCAACAAATGTTGACGGAGAATTTTGGAAGTCTTGTGGCGTTTCTAACAGATATACACACAATACACAAGCAAATGGTGAGGAACACTGAATGAAAATCGAATAAGAAAATGCATCAGAGCCGTATACCATAGCGATAACATAACAATTCCACATCAGTTGAGTGTACTTGAGTTTAGAAATCGAATTCGTACACACGGCCAGTAGCCTGATGTGTTATGCATTGGTTCAATTTTTGGTGATTCTAACTGTCATAGTGTCAGTTCGAATCACACGTTCTTCACTATCATGGCAAACGCTATAGTCTCATTAGCGATTGCGTTTGACAAATCTTCGAGCTCATCCATCGTTCTCATCACACACTTGTGTTCAACAGTATGAAGCTGTGGCGCCTCTACAAGTCCCATAAAACCATCTATAAAAGAATACCTTTTTCGCCCAACAAAAAGGGGCCATAACTCCTAGTGTCTTCCGCCCAACGTATGCACAGATACGTGGTATACATTCCTCTGCCAAGCGACCATGCCCGCACGGCCATTAAACAGCACAGGCCCATAAACCGAATTTGTTTGATAACCAATTTGTTGGATAAACACAAGTGGCTAGGCACAGCATCGCTCGATGCCGAGAGCCACCGAAAATCCCATGCGATAACTATGCGGCCAAGAAACAATATCATTCCTTTCGCTCCTTGACTTAATACCCGTCGGGGTTCCTTTGCGAAAAGGATCATTATAGGAACAGCAAAATAAACAATTAACGAAAACTAACACTGTTCCCACAATGGGGTACAACCCATACTTGATCTCTTCATTAAAGATCAAGTACACAATACCGCGTCCGAATATAACGTCTCCTACTGAGTAATCAGAAAAGGTAATATGCCGATAACCTATCTTGAAGGGATACCGCATAAGTGTAAAAACAGGGGCGGAATCGTTTGCACATCTGTGCGGGGGTGCATTCGCACATAATCTCAGCAAATGGATGGAAAAAAGAAAGTCCCTCGAAAGGAAAGTGAGGGCGTCGAGTGTGTCCAACTCAAAAAAAAAGTATATGTGAATAAATATAATAACTTCAAATCAAAAGTCCCTTTCTTCGGACTATGTATGGGGAAAACATATTTCAAATCTTCCTAAGAGCCACTCTACACAGATCTGATTATTTTGCTACGGGATGCTTTTCCTCAAAAACGATCACATTAACGATATCCAATGGCCAGCTAAAAATGGTTTTTAAGTACTCCAATACTCACTTTACTTCTAAAATAAGTTAAATTGATTCTCAAATATCAAACATACAATATCACTAATGGGCTCCTCGATAGTATAGTGGTTAGTATACCCGCCTGTCACCCGGGAGACCGGGCTCCGATTCCCCGTCGGGGAGCCTGTGGGGCTTTTCAGGGCCCGAAGAGCCATGCATCGCTCGATCCCCACTATACCAGGCGAACGACTTACCTCTCGGTCGAACTTCAGCAAGGTTGCGTAACCTTGCTACGGCATTTACCCCCAGCCAAATCGCTGGAATTAATACGGTTACCCAATCGGATAACTGTTTTGAGTTTCTGTTAGGCAGCTTACCTATTCTGTGAGGGGTTTTTCCTTCTAAACCCCTTTTTCACCAACACCATTCCTAAAAAAAGCATAAGTCCACGGCAAAATCATCACCTTGCCGTGGCATCGAAAATTCACCCCCGAGGCGTACATTAATTCCTAAAAGACATTAAGTCCACGGCAAAGCTTATCACCTTGCCGTGGCATCGAAAACTCACCCTCGGGCAGGTATTAATTCCTAAAAAAACATTAAGCCCACGGCAAAGCTTATCACCTTACCGTGGCATCGAAAATTCACCCCCGAGGCGTACATCATTTCCTAAAAAAAGCATAAGTCCACGGCAAAATCATCACATTGCCGTGGCATTTGAAATCCTATCTTTAGGCATACATTCTGCCAGGGCAGCTTGTTTCCATAGCCGTATGCTATGGAAACAACATCAACAAGGAGTTCCTTGTTGACTCGTTTTATTTGTTTGCCCTTGGCACTTCTTGCATGCGGCTATTTGCTCCTATTGGTTTGCTACCGCCGACAAGGTTTCTGCTGCCGCAAACCAAACATTTTCCTAATTACCAGCAATCGCTGGCTTCCAATTATCGGTCCCCACGTTCAGGGATCGCAACCAAGCAACGAACATGATGCAGCCAGAAAATGTTTACTTTCAACATCTGGCAATGGCTGCACCCTATGTTCGTTGCAATGTTTAATCATCGGCAACCGAAATGATGATTTATGGCCTCCCATTAGGATGACCAAATTTTCGGTTTGGGTCTTTCACACCCCAGATGCTAGTATTTACATTCTTGGAAAATGCACTAGCGATGTTGCCCTCCATCCACGGTCGCCGAACGATCGTATGCATGGCATACGCACACATGCGTAATGTATGCCTATTCCGTCCGGTCCAATCACGATTAACTCCCTCGAGTTAATCGTGTGGCCCCTCCTCCTTTTGCAGGTCTTTTGAGGTTTTTCCGTTTCTTTGGTGAGCTCTAGTCACCAGTCAGAGTTTATCCCCCCGTGGAGTGCGTTTCGTGTCTAAATACGAGCTGTGCCTTTTTAATTTCCATTGCTTCTTTGTTCATTTTTAAAATATAATAAGAGCCGGAGAAGTATCACAGTCAAACGGTCAATTTGGATTTTCGTCATTTAGAGCGTCTATTATATTTTGCTTTTATATTAACAAATTAACAAGACCGTCGTGATTTTGATGTTGTAGATGGTGCCTAATGTGAGCCGGTGATGTATAATAAGAAAAATATCGAAAATAAGTGGAAAAACATTTTCATGTGAATATACGTAAATATCTAAAAGGAGTGAATCTAAATTTTTGCAATAAAGAAAACTTTATTTAAAACAATACGTTCGTGAGTTTTATTTATTTTCCACTTTCGGATAACCTTGTGCGGTTTCTGTTTTTTTTTTTCCTTGGAGAACTATCAGTGGTATATTAGTGAAACCCGCGTCCGTGTCGACGCACCACTAATAGAAACAACCACAAGCCTCTGGCGCAAGACTAATGACCTTGCCCAGAAAAAATAAATCATTATGGAAAATTTAACAAGCCTTAGGACTTGCTAAATACGGCCAAGACCGGTCCCCGGTTGTAGTGCCGATGATGATGATGATGAATATCACTAATAGAAAGTACTTTAAAATGATTACAATGTCTTCTGTAACCGAAGAACGTTCTTTCTTGATTGCTCCCAATGGCAACCAGGAATTCTTCCCCGGATATGCCGAATAAAATAAAACCAAAAAAATTTTGAAGAAAAATCACTGAGAGTTTTCAAAACAAGGCAAACGATTGCCCTTGACAACACAGCAAATTCCACATTACCGAACACTGAAAACGAGCAAAGGGAAAAAGCGGGTGTTCCATTTATATATCACACTTACCTTCAATTTAATATATGTTTTGCTAACACTCAATTCTGCTTTCGGTCCATTCGGTGTCTCAATCGACTTGAAGCAGTCTTCTCCCTCACCATTCTCCTTGAATTGAACACGTTCTATTTTATGATGGCTCAGAAGCTCCATCAACACTTTCCAAACTTTCGGCAGATTACCGATGATTTCTTCCGCTGATGCAACGGTCGCCGTAACTTTCGACGAATAGTGGTCAAAATTTGGTTGGTGGTTAGCCGACAATGATAATACTGAAACTTCATCGTTATATTTCGAATTCATCTTTTCGGTTGCCACCTCAGCATTCTCGTCTAAGGAAATGTCGGTTCCCATTGTAGGTTCACCACAGACAATTGGTTTAGATGTTGAAATTGCAACGGACGATGACTCTTCCAACATTACCGGCGGACTCAACGGATTGCTCGTTATTTTATCACAATCCGGTCCTTCTTGGATTTCTTTTTCGTCTTCTTGTTTGTTCGTTGCAGTAACTTGCTGTACTAGTTCAAACAATAATTTTGGTAGAGTAGCACAGTCGGAGTTTGCCTCCTTTGTGGCCATGTCGTTAAGAAGGGTTCGATTTTCCTCTAGCATCATGGTGAGGCCGTCGATATCGAGATTATTTGTTCCATTAAAACCCATTAGCATTTGGCTGAAAAGCTACAGAGCAAATGAAAAACAAAAACCAAGATGAATAAGTGACTCGTATATTTTTTTTCTTTTGTTTACCTTGTTAATAGCGCCCATTTCCTCCTTTAGGGTTTTATTCTCGAAACGATACTCGCTGCATTGCTCCTTCAGGGCTATTAACTCCTCATTTGTGGATGCCAGCTCTATTTCCAAATTCGCATTACTCTCCTCAACAGTTTTTATCCTGAAAAAAGGGTAATTAGATGCATTAGTCGAATCCTTTGTAGAAACTAGCTCTAAAGACGATTACCTTCTGATATACGACTACAATAAAGTAAAAGCCCCTGAATAGATATTTTAGAATACATTTTATCGGTCAGTTGGCTAAGTTTATAGCCAAAAATTGGTTGCCTTGTACCTTATAAAATTTAAATTAGTCCTCACCTATTTAACTTTACAATTTTACAGTAAAGATATCGGCTTTAAATGATCCTCCCTTCAAATGATACTGGCAACGTATAAAAAAAATAAGTCGTCTCTTTTTTTTGTCATCTTTTTCAACAATAAATTTTTTTCTTCGGAAAAATTTTAATTACGCTAAAAATTGTTTGTTGACAATTGACAAGCCTTAAAGATAATCCCACATAAGCGTTAACCTCAACTATGATATAGAAAGTTCAATCGAAAATCATCATTTTTGGAAGATGCTTTCATAACGTCGTGTATATATATACTATATATATACTATATATACTATACGAACTGAAACAAGGCTAAAAGAAACAAATCATATGATTTTACCAATCCCAAATCTATAATATGGACCCATTGAAATTAGTCGCATTGAAAGCCATAGTTTCGACAACAAAGAACTTCAAGGATCATTAATTGGAAACAAAATAGTAGTGAATCATGACGCAGTATCGTGTATCACTAATATTGTAGTTACCAGACATCCATTTTTGATAATGTATGGTATCACAATAATGGCTAACTACCAACCGAATAGGCGGCTAACATATATGAGTATATGCTCATAGTTTTGGGCACAGCAAACTGTCCCAATAAATAAAACAACATTATACACCCAATGCGTGCTGATCCCATCCTTCACCCCTTTCCTCACGGAATTCAACGAAACAACCAAAGCGTCACATCCTGTGGATAATACGTCATTCCTAACAGCATGCGAATTATCTGAATTTATAACATTACGCAACAACAAGAAGTCGACAGGCTTAGATGGAATTTCAAACCTTCTTTACAAAAGACTTCTCCCGTCAAACCTAGTCCCTATTCTCGTTCTTCTCAACCACATAATTAACGGATCACATTTCCCAGATAACAGGAAAACCACGGTTATAGTCCCCATCAGTAAGTCCAGTCCTTCCAACAACCCCAGCAACTATCGTCCGATATCGTTATTAAACACATTAAGCAAGATATTGGAATGCAAGATATATCGAAATCTCCTTTCATTTGCTAATGACAACGCTATTATCCCAAATTCCCAGTTTGGGTTTCGCTCACAACACTCAACCTGTCATGCTCTGTTAAAACTAACGCACGATGTCACAACTAATCTTCAAAACCAAAGCCCGACGGTCTGTATCTCTCTCGACATATCTAAAGCATTCGACTGTGTTTGGATCTCAGGACTGCTTTACAAGCTGCACTACATATTTGGATTAAACACCCATACTACCAAACTTACTTACTTCCTACCTCTCCGGTAGAAAATTCATTGTCAAAATAAATTCTTCTATCTCCCAATCGTATAATATAACCGTAGGGGTTCCGCAGGGTTCAATTCTTGGACCACTATTATACCTCCTCTATACTTCAGACATACCGCAGCCTCAATTACCCAATACCGTAATGTTGAATTACGCTGATGACACCATAGTCTACTCCAGCAGCAAGTCGCTCGCGCTGTGCTCTGGCATTTAAGAGTACTTCAAATTCCCCTTTTGTATATTAGTATAAAAAATGTATTAGTATTGTGACGCATATGACAATCAGTACTAGAATATTCGAGAAAGTCCGAAACAAAGTATTAGAATATTCTATAAAGTACTGGAAAACTGGAGACTAGGAACAGTAGAACATTCAAGAGTATGGAACGGACGGAAACGAAACGCCGAATCAGAATGAGGGAACGATATAAATACGTCGCACACAGATCAAGGAGACAAGTAATAAGCAGTGAAGTAAGAAGTAAGCAGTAAAATACGCGATAAATACGGAAGCGATAAGTGAAGAAATCGTTAATGCACGGTAAAAAGTAACGGTTGTTATTAACGGACTAATAAAGTGTCACTAATTCAAAATCGATTTAACGGCTCTTATTTATTAAAAATAATTAATCCAGCGAACCCTAAGTTCGCTACAATATTATTAGGTCAGCAAGGTTTTGCTGTGTTATTTGTGGGATTGGCGAGGAATCACCTACTATGAGCTGTACCCCTACGGCCGATCTCTTAGTTCGACGCGTACTGTCAACAATCAGACTGTCTAAAAGAACAATCGCCCAGAAGCGGCCAGCTTTGGCCAGTAGGATAGGAATTGTGTTGCATCAGGACAACGATGGTGACTCGCCAGAAGCCCCGGGAACTTGGTTGAGAGGTTCTTATGCATCCGCCTTATAATCCGGACCTGGCACCAAGTGTTTATCAACTGTTCCTTTCTATGGCGAATGATTTTGCTGGTGAAAAATTCGCCCCAAAAGAAACTTGTGAAAATTGGCTGTAACAGTTTTTTGCCAATAGGGACAAAGGTTTGTATGAAAGAGGCGTAGTGAAATTACCTTCAAAATTGCAACATGATATCGAAGAAAACGGTGCATATTTGACTTTAATCGAATCATTCTAACTATGCAATGGAAGAAGACAAAAAAAAACGAAGAGTTGCATCTGCATTTTTTGTTTACTCGATACAAAGGAAAGAATTTATTGCACAAAATCGTTTCGGGTGAGGAAAGGTGGATTTTATACGGCAACCCTAAACACGGAAACGCATGAGTTTATCCAAGACAGCCCTCAACACCAGTTGCAAAACCGAATATTCATGCCATGAAAGTGTTACTCTGAGTCTGGTGGATTTTGAAAGGAGTCATTGACCAGCTTCTGGAACCTGTTCAAACTGTTACAACTGAATTATTAGGCCCAATTGAATTAAGTGATCATATAGAAGAAAAAAGACCATTTGCAGGCCAACGAAGGCGCGAATGATGTTGCTTTATGGCAATGCTCGTCCACATATAACACAACCGACCCAGGAATTAATCTTCTCCTTAGGCTGAGAAGTTGTCCAGCATGTGGCGTATTTTCCAGACTTGGCTCCTCCTGCTTACCAGTTATTCAGATCGATGTCGTCTTATTTGAAAGAATAGCGCTTTAGAAAAGTTGAAGATGTGCGAAAATGGCTTGATAACTATCTTGCTTCGAAACCACCGTTTTGTAGCGAAGATATTCACCATCTACCCGATAGATGGCAAAAGACTATAGATAGCAATAGCGAATATTTCGATTACCAATCTTCGTAGAGATATCTTTTCCAATAAAGTTGAATTTGAATAACAGACGAGTATCTACTATTAGTTTTGATGAGACCAGAACTCCAATTTATTCAGCTACAAACAAGCTATGCATAAATTAAAAATCAACTTGAAACTAGGATATAACGATTTTAATTCAATTGTTATATAATTAATGCTTATATTATATGTATGGATAAAATTTTGGGAAGGGGTAAGATACAGAAAAGCTTGAAATTAGTGTAAATTATTTGTATTGTGACGCATATGACAATCAGTACTAGAATATTCAAGAAAGTCCGAAACAAAGTACTAGAATATTCTAGAAAGTACTGGAAAACTGGAGACTATGAACAGTAGAACATTCAAGAGTATGGAACGGACGGAAACGAAAAGCCGAATCAGAATGAGGAATCTGTATAAATACGTCGCACACAGATGATGGAGAAGAAAAAAAGTAAGAAGTAAGCAGTCAAAGACGCGATAAGTATGGAAGCGATAAGTCAAGAAATCGTTAAGTGTACGGTAAAAGTAACTGTTGTTATTAACGGATTAATAAAGTGTTACATTAATTCAAAATCGATTTAACAGCCCTTATTTATTAAAAATAATTAATCCAGCGAACCCTAAGCTCGCTACAGTATGTTTGATGTGGAGGAGATGGTAGTCAGGGGGTCTTATAAGTAGACGAAATTTAAGTGCAGACTTTTAAGGTTGCTATCAAAGGAGGTGAGGTAACAGTTGACACTCCGTAGCTGACATGGGATGGAATTGTTAAAGCCCTAAGAGGTGAGATGGTCTAGCAGATAAAATAGACAAGGGGTTTCGTAGGTTGCCGGGGTTGGTATTTATTAAACGGAATAGAGAAGGGAAGGTTTGGAAAATTGACCGATCCTGAAAGAAGACGGTAGTTAAAGAGAATGTCAGCGTGAATTCTACGCTCTTTAAGCGTAGTTAGCTTAATTAATTTGAGACTACTTGTATAAGGGAGCAGGGGCAGGCCACAGTCCTCAAATAAAAAAAAAGAAAGATACGACGTTGAATGCTCTCGATTCTGCGAATACAAAACATATGATAAGGGGACCAGGCCTGGCTAGCACTTTCTAGACGAGGGTGGACAAAGGTAACATAGAGCGTATTTTATTTTACAAACCCCAGAGCATAGTGAGAGGAAGTTTTTCTATCTGTCACATATGGTGCCAGGGTTTCGACTCAAATAGGTAGAGGATAAAGGTTGGTTGAATAAGATGTAGGGGTGGAGATCATTTGTCAACATTAAGTTTCAAGCAATTCTTCAGGCACCAAACCCAAAACTTGTCAAACTCTATTAGGAGAAGATAAGAACCAAGCGAAGAACAAATGGTTTTGAAGAATTTAGTATCGTCGGCATAGAGAAAGATATAGAGATGATAATCATATCAATGTCTTTATGATTAGTATAAATAGAAGGGGCCAAAGTGATGTCCCCGAGGGGCTCCTAAGGTGGTGAGAAAGGGATTTAAGCGAACGGATCTGAAAAGTATTCTGTAGACCCGATTACCCAGACATAGAGAAATCCGTAGGCTTCGGAGGCTTTACTGATATCGGTTGCTGACTTAGCTGCCGTTCTCTAGGGCTCGGAGGGTGTGAAAAATTGATTCAACAAAACTAGTGATGGTAGATCTACCAAGAAAGCGATGTTCTCTGGCTGAAATAAGGGATTCGCAATGAAAGCATAACCCTTGGTGTAGTTTGGGAATAAGGGACAGTTTGGTGACAGGTCGGTGATTTGAGACATCTCCATTGGGACCCTTTTTATACTCAGGAGTGATAAAGAACATTTTCCAAATGTTAGAGAATTCACGTTGAGAAAGCAACAGATTGAAGATAATCGAAAAGGGGGAAGAGATAACGGAGGAGCAATTTAGTGCATATAGCGAAGAGACAATCAGGCCTGGTGTGAATTCATCTTTAAGTTAGGTTAGTTTACTTTTAATCGTAGGTGGATCAATTAAAAAAGAAAGAAATGGACGAAGGAAGAAGTTTGATAAGTATTTAAAATAAGAGGCTGGGGAACGAACGAGTTGTCGGTGAATGATTGTTGAAAAAGGAGACAAAGAAGATAGCAATGACATGTGGTGGTGGGATAACCAACGGTTTTACGGTACTGATAACAAAATGGAAAAAAATGTTTGGTCATTTATTAGGTTGAGCTGTATTTTCATTACGTAGTTTTGGTAAAGGGAATCGTAAAGTTCGGTGAATTGGAGATAGGTTAGAATAGTCGCAGACAGAGCGGTTACGGAGGAAAGTCGCCCTTAGCTTGTTCTTTTTATTACCTAACGAACGAAGCTTACAGTTAAACCAAGGAGGTG
The DNA here is from genome assembly GCA_963931805.1 of Microdon myrmicae. Classification (NCBI taxonomy): domain Eukaryota; kingdom Metazoa; phylum Arthropoda; class Insecta; order Diptera; family Syrphidae; genus Microdon; species Microdon myrmicae. The sequence continues at coordinate 72,496,195 of OZ007497.1, forward strand.
AGGAGGTTGGAGTTTTATGCCTAGAATAGGGAACGTAAAGGGAAATAGAAGTAAAAATGCCTGTGTAAAGATTAGTAGTAGCGTCCACTGCCGTCAGATGTTCGAAGTAAAATGAGATTTTGCTGAGATAATCGTTAATATGGGTAGCGATAATTGTCGATGATAGACAGGACCAGGATAAAGAGAGAACATAACTGAGGAAAATTGAGTAGGATGTGAAGTATGACGGGAATTCGTTTTATGGAAGTCATATGAGTAAAAGTCGGGAGATGAGATAGGCTACAGTGAGGAATTATGAAAAAAAAGATAAGAGAAGGCGGGTGGTAATTGTCAATGAGAGATAGACAGGACAAGAAGAGAGAGTGCAACTGAGGAAAATGGGGTAGGATGTGAAAATAAGGTCTACCTGTCCGCCAATGTGGTTTGAGACATTACTAACCTGATGAAGGCCTCAGTTTGTTAAGTGGTCAATGAAAAGGCATTCTTAGCACCTTCCTTAGGAGGAAGAGCTAGCGTAGAAAGAACGGTCATCTGATAAAGCCCATTATAGATGTGAGAGGTTAAAGTCGCTAACAATCATCGTATCGTCCTGAGAATGGCACTGGAATATTATGTGGTTAATATCATTAATTGCTAGTTCATATGATTGAATGCGCTGGGATAGCAAAATTTAGAAGCAGCTGACGTATATTAGTGTTGTGGATAGTTTTATTATAACAGAGACATAATCGAGATAAGGTGTGGAAAATATAGCACCGAGGGAAGACCTTTACAGGTTACATGTAACCATTAAAATCTTACCTTGGCTTCTTAAATCTCCTCGGTTTTCCCTTCTCCACTATTGGATACGATTTGGATTTGATATTGTTTAGGTGTGGAATAAAAGTCAACGCATACTGATATCCAGTTTTGGACATATTAGGTTAACATCGTTATTGGAGCAAAATATTGATTGGTTTAAAGGACTAAATAGTAACCCGCTCGGCAAATATAATATTACAAACTAACATAGAACATGACGTGGAAGCGAATTTGGGACCTGTAGTAGGGCGACAATTAGTGGCCAAGAACAGATCCCTGTTGTGACGGGCAATAAACGTCCAAAATAAATTCTCTCCGGCAAATAACAAATATTTATATGCAAGGAATGGTGAACTGCTGTGAAGGTATATGTCCGATGTTACACAATTGATCAATCCACGAATTTCGTGTCAGTATATTAGGTTGTTATGCTGAAGACCACAATTAGTGAGTATATACTTGGGTGCTTCGATGGTGCACAGCTTATTTCACTATGTAATTGGTTTCCCTGAAAACCCCATCAGGAATAAGTATTGAGCTCTACTCACAGTAGAGGATAATTAATTATAAAAATTAGGAAAATTATCATTAGAATAATGCGAAACAAACTTTCTTACACTGAGCCTAATTTACTTATGCATTATCTGGAAAAGTGTTCGAAAGGAACAAATTTATATCTTACGGGAACATAATAGAATCGAGCAATGAACTGCACTCGAGCGTATTTATTCCGGAAATACCTAGATTGTCTTGTAGAACATATATTTAAAAATTAGATAAACGAATTACAAATTCTTCAATTGTTGCGCGAGACAATTCAAAGGTAGACTAATCAAAATTGGGGAAAAGCCTGACTAAAACCATTTTGTTATACCTATGTGTAAAATAACATCATTAACAAATCGGTGTTATTAACATCATTAACAAATCGGTGTTATTATAGTGTAAAATAACATCATTAACAAAACGGTGTTATTACGGCTGTGAACCACCGAATGGTGAACTTTCCCTAATATAAATAGCTTTTAGTTGTCGTCGAAAGTAACTAAAGAAAGTAAATTGAAATGCATTTTATAATCCAAAGTTACAACTCTTTTCTTAAAAAAAAAAACAGTATATGTCTGGGACTGACTAGGTTCACACAAAACCTTTGGAGTCAATACATTTAAGTCGTGGTACCTAGCAAAAGAATAGAGAGCCCCTAACGTCTTTATTTTAAATGCATCCCATTGGTTCTGCTGTAAATTTCATGGCCCTATATTATTGCGGAAATTTACAACATTTTAATAATTAAATTCATCATCAACAACAAGCTTAAATGCAAGTCATACCTAACAAGGAATGAGATAATTAGTGAACTCATCACATTTTTTCACCTAAGATGGGCAAAGCATATCACATAAACAAAAAAAACAAAACAAATAATTGTAATCAGTGCACAAACCCAAGAAACAGGAAATATCATAGAAACAAGGCGAGGAATTCCCTACAAATTTGAATGAGTCAACAAATATTTCGTTCTTTATTTTGATGTTCCTCATTCTGAAATTTATTCTTTCACTTCCGATCAATTAATCAACAGAATATCGTGAGATACCGTGAATTCAGAAACCAAATTGTGCGAGTCAGCCTCGAAAGAATCATCACAATTTCATAATATCCTTAGTTTTTCTTTCAAGATACTCTTAAAGTAGAGCATGAATTTGTTATTAGGTAACATAAAGAAGATGAGAATGAACATAAAAAACGAGAAAGACTTGAAACGAAAGAATTTGTGTCTCGTAACTTTTTTAATTCTAAAAATACTTATCGAACTGAGAGATTGTAAATTAAAGTGTCTATGTTCGAGAACACAACTAAATATAAAACAAAATGGTTGACTTTTCAAAAGACCTTTTCCACAATCTATAGAATACAGAGGCAAGAGAAATTCTACGAGGACGTTATTGTATTTATTGCAAAAGCTATACAATAACTTTAGTTATGGTACTTTACTCTCAATAATATTTGATTCATTTCCATTTATATTGCATTTATCTTTTTCTCATATTGAACACAATACTTATAGAAACTAGTCGTTGAGACGAACGTTCAATTGACATTGACCTAATAAAGGGGTGATCAAAATACTTGTGGGTACAATATTTTATGTTGATAAAACCACACTTCAAAGAAAAACAAATAAACAAAATAAAATAAAAACATGTTGTAGCTTTAATTCTCATTGTCCTGAGGTCAAACATAGTAATATTTTCATATACTTGTAAACAAAAACTAAAAAAGTCATTTATAAACAATAAAATTAAAGACTTTCCGAAGTAACGTCAAATTTTCCTGAATTAAATTTTACAAAGATGAATAATACGTTCACTGGCCAAATGCAACAATAGCATAATCGTCAATTAACACACACGTTTCCTAATCATTACTGAGCCGGACGCCCGAATGTTGACTTACACAGTCAACAGTCAAAAAACATCACGTGGTATACAAATAAATAGCATTCATCCATAGTACGCAACACGAGAACTGAGGGGTGCAAATTTATAAAGTATATAGTGCACACATGTGTGTTCCGCAGTTCAGATGGAAAACATAAAATCTGAATTTTTGAAAACAAACGACCACTTTCTAAGCATGTAAAATAATAGTAAGACCGAAAAACAAAAGTTTTTGATATTAGTCAAGTTACTCGTATGTTTTGCTTAGAGTGTACAGATGATACCAGTAAGTTAAGATTTAGTATAAACTATAATTTAGGACTCTCTTGCGTCGCTAGAAATTCAAAAGTTTGAGATCAATAAAAAAGGGTGCAAAATATAAAACAAGTGGGATTAATTGTGATTACCAAAGCACAAAAACACTTTGTTCCCAAAACTGAATGACACCGGCATGAATCGGAACCAGAAGAAAACTGAAAACTGCAGCTAGATACTGTTGGAAAAGCTGAACAAGCAAGGACGACAAATATAAATTGTGAAATTAGATGGCTTTTTTAATGGAATCTACCGATAAAAATGTCAATTTAATGACTTCAACCGATTTCCGTTGCAATGAGCAATAGATTTTACCACCGCAATGAACAATAAGGTCCATATAGTTTCCGTCCTTGTATTCCAAACTTACACATTTATGTGAAAAGTATCGATGATCATATTCTAACTAAAGGAAACGTTAAATAAATTCGGCAGGACTAATGCAATGCAGCATGATTGCTTTTTAAGTCCGTGCTTTTTAAGCCCGTATAATTTCGCGGGCGAAACTAATAACCACGCTATTCTATTCCAAAAATAGAATCGGCACGCCAAGGAGTGTCCGAAATCAACAAAAAAGCCATCCGAAGGTACACTGTCTACAATAACCGAAATTGATCGATTGTCGAGAAAATTATTTATCCAATCGCGAAATTATTGAAGCTCACTTAAAGACTCTATGCCAAACACGGTCAAGAACCTTGAAGAAATTTAATGCGAACCCTCTTGATTCATCATGCTTTTGAGTAGTTCATGTCCAAATGGGGGGATGGGAGCGAACATACAGGGCAAAGTCACTGATTACTTTCAACCCGCGAAGACCAGGACGATCCTTGTCCCGGTTCAATCCAAGTTGACATGCAGTCCCCACGTGACACCACTGGATACCTACTTTGGCAACCGGCAAGTAGTGAACCAATGCATGCAGCGACATCCTGAGAAAAGTTGGTGCAAGGCTAACAACCAGGCCCGTAAAAACTAAATTATTATGGCAAATTTAACAAGCCTCGGATATGGACCGGATACACGACGACGACCACGGAAACGAAAATGGGTAAACGATTTAAGAATTTTTTCATGGAACGTCCGCTCACTATACAGAGCTCGAGCTGCACAGCAGCTACCCGATGTCCTGTCCGAATATAAGGCCGACATAACAGCATTGCAAGAAATAAGATGGACAGGGAGTGGTGTTATTCAAAGAAACAAGTATGACATTTATTACAGCTGTCATGCAAAACACCATGTGCTCGGGGGAGGCGTTCTAATCAGCTAAAAACTGAAGCCTGCCAACATCGGCTTTAATGCAATAAACGAAAGGCTACGCACTGTTCGCGTGCGAAGCAAGCTTAAGAACGTAAGTCTTATAAACGTTCACGGATCTACAAAGAAGTCCCCTGACGACGAAAAAGAATAATACTATGAGAACGTTCGAACGGGCCCTCAATGCCTGCCCAAGATACGATGTGAAAATCGTTCTTGGTGATTTGAGTGCCAAAATAGCTCGGGAGCCTTTCAGGAGGTTTTCAGGCACTACGCAGGTTCCCATAGTTTGCATGAGAACACTAATGACAATGAACTACGAGTCATCGAACTGGCAGCATCAAAGAACTTGGTCGTTGCAAGTACCAGATTTCAGCGTAAAGATATCCACATAGCCACCTGGGTATCACCTGATGGAGCCAATCGCAACCAAATTGATCACGAGTTGATAGATCGCCGCCACTCCTCGAGCCTCATGACGGTACGAACGTACCGAGGTGCCAACGTCGACTCGGATCATTATTTTGTTGGTACAGTTTTCCGAGCACGGATTGCCTTACGGAGACGTATTGCAACCGCGGATCAAGTTCGAATTAACACGGCTGCCTCATAGGACACGGGTACGCGAGAAGAAATACAACGAGCTCAGAAGATCGGAAAAAAGACCACAGACAAAATAAAATTGCCTGAAAAAAAAACACTTGTCTGTGAAATAGAGAAAAGTAGGGAGCGAGGTCCGGTTTTTACTTTGTCGATATTGGTGTTAGTCCAAGTGTCCCGCCGAACACTGTGTATCGCGGATGATTTTAACACCCAGAGCGAATGCTGTGCTCTGCCAGAACTGTCCACGAAACAACTGAAAACACCGAAGCGAATGCTGTCACGAATTAAACTCAGAAGGATTATGTTTATTATCTCGATTTTTATTTTTATTGTTTCTTTTGGTTTATTAAGTCACTTATCTTGAATTAACAAATCACTTTAGTTTATGTGAACTCGAGGCTCGACAACACACTGACGGTACTCGGATTTCTCTTTTAGTTATGCTGTGGTGGGTAAATTGCCACCGATTCTAAACTGGTAACGCACATACGCCCTCTAGTCCTCGTAATTTCCTCTCGACCTCTTCGGGTGCTCTCCAACAGACTTCGCGATATGGCTAGCCAGTCGTCTCGTCGACGATCGAAATTAGACTGCTTGTCTGCCCACACAGATATCCAGATTCCAAACCGGTATCCGTATCTGTACGGAAATTTTTTTCTATTCGATCTGCTAACAGAATTCCGGAAATCTCTGTTAGCAGCATGCTATTTCATCCCAGGGGAAATTTCCTATTTTCCTGAAAGGAGAAAGTCATTCCTTGCATACATCATTATCATTGGTGATAGAATTTCATTTCCACGGCCTTCTGTTTGCACAGAACATCTGGCGCCCAACCAGAGATATTCGGCGATTGTTTTGACGTGCAGTCCGTGGGTCTTATTTGAACTTGGTACCCGGAATCGAAATCCATTAGATCTTTATAATGGTGCGAAATTCTAGCGTGGCCGTGGGACCGGAGTATTGCCTTTGTTGGCTTAACTCCTCATAAATTATCGGATATCTCGTTGAGATATATTCGATTGCGATAGGTCGTGGCTGCCTTCTGTTGTTCAGCGGATTTGGGTGGTCCTTGCGTTAGATTACCCGCACGTGCATCCGTTGATCGGCTCATTCTTTGATGATAGCAATTCTTTTGTATCGAATTTCGGAATTGCCGGTTCGATGAGATGTTCCTGGGCGCAGGCAGCATGTATGGCATTTTGGGAATTGTTTTTTTTTAGGAATAGAACGCATGGATGTTTATACCTTTGTTTCAGGCATGATGAATTATAATTGTTGAGCTTGACCTAAAAAGCTTTGGGGACGTTCAGTTCCCTGCTTTTTGGTGTCGGTCTCAACGTTGGCTGCGAGTTGCAGGCCCTATGGTGGGACTTTGGGGCACGCGTCTGTGGGCGCGTGCAACGCTCTCAGGTAAGTAAGTTCTTTGAAGGTAGGAACCTTACCTGCGCAGAATTGTGCGTTCGTAGAACGCTACACCATCATTGGTCAATATCAGTGTGGCTTCATCCCAGGCAAATCAGCGATTGATCAGATATTCACCCTTAGGCAGGCGATGGAAAAATGTCTGGAATTTAAGATTCTATTATATGATCTAGACTTTAAGGCCGCCTACGACAGTATAGCCAGGGTAGAACTATATAATACTATGAGATAGTTCGGCATTCCAAACAAATTGATACGACTTTGCAGATTGACAATAACGTAACAACGTAACTAGTCAACTAAAAATAGTGGAATTGCTGTCCAAACTAATAAACATCTTTAATGGACTCCGACAAGGGGGCGGTCTGGCCTGCCTCCTCTTCAACCTGGCGTTAGAGAAAACAATCCGTGACTCTGGCGTCACAACTAGAAGGACTATTGTCACCAAGTTCAGCCAGATACTTGCCTACACAGATGATATCGACATCATCGGTAGATCCGAATCGGTTGTACAGGACTCCTTCACCCAGATCGTGCAAGCGGCACAAAAACTGAGACTGCACATTAATGGTTATATCATCTATTTATAGACTTTAAGGCCGCCTACGACAGAATAGCCAGGGTATAACTATATAAAGCCATGGGAGAGTTCGGCATTCCAAACAAATTGATACGACTTAGTAGGTTGACCATGACCAACGTAACTAGTCAAGTAAAAATAGCGGGATTGCTGTCCAAACCAATAAACATCTTTAATGGACTCCGACAAGGAGACGGTCTGGCCTGCCTCCTCTTCAACCTGGCGTTGGAGAAAGTAATCCGTAACTCTGGCGTTACAACAAGAGGGAGTATTGACACTAAGTCCAGCCAGATACTTGCCTAGGCCGATGACATCGACATCATCGGTAGAACCGAATCGGCGCTACAGGGATCCTTCATCCAAATCGAGCAGGCGGCACAAAAACTGGGACTGCACATTAATGAAACTGAGTACATGGTGGCAACTTCTGCGAAGAGAAGACCTAACGTTGTTCAAACTATCAGGGTAGTGGAGCACGAATTTGAAGTAGTGCAATCCTTTAACTACCTTGGGTCAATAGTATCAGCCGTTAACAATATGAAAGAAGAAATACGCGAACGGCTGATCAAATCAAACAAAGCCTACTATCTATCTACCAAGGCTTTTTAAATCCCGAAATTTATCCAGATCATCCAAGCTACTACCGCACAAGACCATGGTCTTGCCAGTACTCATGTATGGATCCGAGACCTGGGTGCTCAATAAAAGGCACTGTGAACTCTTAGCCGCGTTCGAGAGGAAGGTCTTAAGGAGAATTGTTGGCCCCGTATGTGAGGGAGGACGATTCCGGAGACGCTACAACCATGAGTTGTACGCAATCTACCTTGAAGCTAATGTTGTAAGAAAAATGAAGCTCGGTAGACTCCGGTGGGTGGGATACCTAGCTCGAATGAGCGAAGAGGAGCCTGCCCGACAAGTCCTTTGTGGCAGGATGTATGAAAGGAGACAGCGCGGCAGACATGGTCTGCGATTTAGGATGGCGTAGACCAGGACGCCCAGAACCTGGGAGTGCCAACCTGGATGACATCGGCTTGAAATTGGGACCGGTGGAGAGATTTGTTAAATAAGGCCAAGACTGGACTACTAACAGATACACACACAATACACAAGCAAATACTGAAGAACGCCGAACGAAAATCGAATAAGAAAATGCATCAGAGCCGTATACCATAGCGATAACATAACAATTCCACATCAGTTGAGTGTACTTGCGTTTAGAAATCCAATTCGTACATGCGGCCAGTAGCTTGATGCTTCATTGCTTCGCTTCTCAGCCATCCATCGTGTGTTCAATTCACCCTCTTCACTATCCTTGCTTAACGCAACAACCAGACGTGATCTATACACACAGCACACATTTTCCCATAGTAAACAGAACTTCACGACACGATCACGACTTCCCGATAAAGCACCGGCACGCTCGCCTGCTCCGACGTTCTCTTGTTCGCTCCGTCATTCGCACATGAAGCTGGTCGTAACAAAGTTCCTGAGGAGGGAGTAGTGTGGTGTTTCTAACAAATACCCACACAATACACAAGCAAATAGTGAAGAACGCCGAACGAAAATCGAATAAGAAAATGCATCAGAGCGGTATACTATAGTGATAACATAACAATCCCACATCAGTTGAGTGTACTTGACTTTAGAGTCAGCGTCTGTTCGAATCACACGTTCTTCACTATCATCCCAAACGCTATAATAGCTTAAAGAGGATGAGATTGTGTGAAATTTGGTCGAAGGCCTTGCTGAAATCGGTTGTGATTACATCGACTTCGATGCCGTTTTCTAAGGCATAGAGAGGGTGAGATGAGAATTCAAGTAGATTGGTGATGGTCGACCTACCCGTAAAGAAACAGTGCTGGTTGGGTGAGATGATGGATTTGCAGCAAAAACATAACGCGTTGTAAACAGTGCCTTCGAACAGTTTTGGAATATGTGACAGTTTGGTGATGGGACGGTAGTTACTAATATCCATTTTTGGCACCTTCTTATGTATGGGGATGACAAAAGAGGATTTCCAAAGATTTGGGAAGACACCTTGTGTAAGGGATAGGTTAATATCTTTGATAGCAGGAGAGAAAGAGACGAGGAACATTTTTTTAAAAGGACAGCCAGAAGCCATCAGGCCCAAGCCTGAACTCGTCTTTAAACAAGTTTAATTTTTCTCTAAGTAGGTGATGCTGGTGAATCTGAGAGATGAAGGGGCCAAGGGACAATTCGGGCAGGTCTTTGAAGTAAGGGCGGTTCGGCTCCAAAGAGTTGTCCGTGAATGATTTTTTAAAGAACGAAGCGAAAAGATTGGCAGTAGTTTGTGGGTCGGTTGAAGTAATCGTATACCTGACTCCCTTCCCTAGAGTTGGGATAGGCGTCAGGTATACGTTTATAGTTAATAAAGTGGAAACAAGATTTGGGGTCATTTATCAGGTTGTTTTGTGTTTTTGTGAGATAATTGTAGTAAAGAGAGTTGTAAAGCTCATTGAATTTATAAAAGGAACCGAGAAAGTTGGAGTAGTCCAGGGCAGAGCGTGTTCTTAGGAAAATGTTCCACAAATTATTCCTCTTATTCCGAAGGGTATGAAGTTTGCGGTTATACCATGAAGATGATGAAACCGGTGCCCTTGTCGAGAATAAGGGACTATAGAGAAATGGCATTTTATATTTCTTTATAGAAAACGGCAGTAGCTTCTTCTACCTCTAGGTGATCAAAGCGAAATGTGATTCTGCTAAGATGCTGATTTAATGGGCGAAAGTTAGCTTTGCAGAAGTTGTAGGAAAAGTTGACGTGGTTTGGTGAGGTTTGGGATAAGCTGTCACGATAAAGGGATACGAAAAGCGGGGTTGGTGGTAATTGTCGATGGGCAACTGAGTAATTATAGGGGTCAATTGTAAACACAAGGTCAAGTTGCCTCTTCACATGATTTGGCACATTACTTATTTGACGGTGGCTTGAGTCGGTGAGACCGTCTATAAAAAGACATTCCTTGATACTAGTGGGATTTGAGGAGGGTTGAAATCGCCAATAACCACGATATCGTCAAGGGAAGTACTTAACTCGTTTAGGTGATCAATCACTGCTATTTCCAGTTCATATGACACGATAGGTTGCGAAAGAGGTATATAGAAACATATAATGTATAACGACTTTGTGCGTTGGTCAATTTTTATTGGGACATAGTTAAGATTGGGAGAAGTAGAGATGGTAATAAGAGATGAGGCGAGTTTATTTTGGATGGCAACCAGCACACTACGGCAAGGTGAATCCACATATATACCATCGTCATCACGAAAAACGGTAAAGGTGCAGGGCGAAGGAAGCAAGCTAAATACTGTTAAAGGATATTATTTGAATACAAATAATTCATTCGCGTGTGTTCCGTTTCTCGGTAGAATGAGCTAAAGATCCGGAGTTTGTAGGATTGTGTGAACAATTAGAAAAGTAACTTCAGAAAATATTTCCAAACGGACGATTTACCGTGGCATTGTGTTTGTTGAATCATTAACTACGACAAATTACATAACTGAGAGTGCAAGAACCAAGGCCCCCACCAACCAAAACAGCTGTCCAAGCAACAACTACAACAGCTGCAGCGACGATGTGAGTACCCTCCTTTTAATTTATAATTCAGTATTATAAACAATTGTGAACAACACCTGGCACGTTGTTCACATATCGCCTTCTGTGATGCCATGGTGGTCATTGGTGATCGGAGTAGAGTAGAAAAAATACTCTGGTGGTGTTCTGAGAAAAACAAGTGATTTCGGCCTGGCATTCAAAATGTTTATCGTATCAATGTTGTTTCATACCACTTGAAATTCAATAACTAGATGATTAATATTCGTGATTGGCTCTGCGCAAGCGTTAATATCGAAATTTCTAAACCAAACATTGGACCAATGAACAGATGCAAAGAAATTGCGCAGATCGCTTCAGGTGCAGCTCCATATTTCTATACAGCGACACTTTGTTCGTCGGCCTGTCGTTTATATGCCTCAGATGCCAGCAATAGATTCGAAGTGTTCGCAAATTCACGTTGGGTATCTTGTACTCCTGTAGGTTCTTCTACAAAGAAAGTCATTTCAGGGCATTCAACGACATATGTAATCTCCCAATTCGTCTGTTCTATTTTAGCTAGTTGAAATTGTGTACATTAGATTCGCCATAAACAATAATCTCAGATGCTCAATGATTGATTTTTAACCATCATTTAAAGATAGGTAAGAAGAATAAACAAATTTGACAAAACCTCGCAAAAGAATTTTAAGTCAAATGACGTCTAATGCTATTTTCGTGTGGAGAAGAATAGTTTACTATTACTCGTAGCTTGCCTATGAAATTATTTGCAAATTTTCCCCTATGAAATATTTCCTCGAAAATTCGATTGAGGATCTATTTTACTTTAGGAATCCTTTACAATTATCATACCGTTTTCTCGGCATTTGACCGAATTATCGCCGAGTTCCGCATCACAGTCGAAAATTTGTTCAACACCATGTGATGACATTCAGGGAATAATGATCAGTCTACTACCTGCTTCAACCACCTAAGGGTTAGATATTAAATCGAAAAAACTGTTTTATCCAAATGAAGCCGTCCAGGTGTTACATAAGTATAAGGTCAAAAACTAGAAATACAAAAACTTCATCAAGAAAAACCTATAGGTTGCTTTGATTGTCAGTCAGCACGCTAGTACCAATTAATTTACCGAATTAGGGTCATTACACATGTCTCACTGTCTGCAACGGAATAAATACGTGCCATACGTTTGAATTTCACAAGTTCTGTCTCGAAAACAATGCTACGTCTTGTTTAATATACATTTGCGACTAAAACACCTCAGCCATTATTTCTGGGTCAATGACTCAAGCTCTTGAATCTGCGAAATATAACTGTAACAAAGAACATCTACCCACCTGAACAAAAGTCTGCACAAAAGAAGAATAGAGAAAACATTGTGTATCTACGTCCAATATGAATGACATTGCTAGATCAATGATTTCTTAGGAAGCTATCTATAATCGGCATACTCACTTTTCCTTCTCAGCCGCCAACTCATCTTTCTTCATAGAAATCTGTCGTTGAAGATTATCCCTCTCAGCGGCAGATACCCGGGCTCTCTCTTCATATAGTTGACGCAATGTGCGCATGTTGGCTAACTGCCTATCATACTCTTGACGCAGGTTATCTGACATTAATCTCAATTCACGTTCTACAAGGGATTCTTCAATCTCCTGAAGCTTCCCCTTCAGCTGAAATAAAATATAAACGAAAAAAACATTAATAATTGCCCGTACACGTGTTCAAGAAATTGTAGTATACTCTTTTTTTCTTTGTTTCTAATTTGGCAACATGACAACATATTAAAATGTGTTAGTCGTGGCGTGGAAAATAAGGTCAACTACCTTCAACAACATTTATTTACAAGCCCCTTGTGTCGTAATAAACAGATTGAAAATAGTGTCCCCAAAAAGCAAGAGGAGCGCGACTAGAGGACTACCTGTTAGATATAAATCACAAACAGGATTTCGATTCTTTAGTGATATTCTCCAGCACAAGAGTAACACTTCTAATTATACTTTTATAGAACTTTAAAAACAGCATTAACTAAAGGCATCCCACAAACAAAAAAAATTATACGCACATATAAGTCAAAACGGTGCATATTTAACAAGGTGGCCCAATGGAACTACCTGTTAGATATAAATCACAAATAGGATTTCGATTCTTTAGTAATACTTCTAACACTAGATTGCCCAAGGCAGTAATTTTGACTGCTTTTAATTTCAATTAGAAAAACAATTATGTATATAATGACACAATTTCTTAGAATGTTGTGACTTTTTGTACAACATATAAATGCGTTTATTAATAATTGTATTTACCTCCCCTATCAATATTGGTATATACTAAGTTTCAATCTTTCTAGTGCTAATTATACTTTTATAGAACTTTTAAAACAGCATTAAATAAAGGCATCACGCCACAAAAAAAAATTATACGCACATATAGGTCAAATCGGGTGCTAAATATACCAATTTCCACAGATCGCACACTCTCAATCCTTTAGGCTCCGCCCATGAAAGCTCAGCTCATTTGTCCTCTGAACCGTGCTCAAGATCGAATCTCTTACCCCCTCGCCCCACTTCGCCACCTCGCCTCAGCCCCACACCCTCCCGCCCCCACGTTTTTGATCCCCTCCTACCGCCCCCCGTCAAGATCACACAACAATCCCTTAAGACATTTGAATGCCGCTATGCCCTCTCAAAGCTTCGAAATTGTCGGACCTACGATAACGTCCGCATTTATCTAGCTTATCTTCATGATAAATCTGATGCAGTCAAGGCAAAACGAAAACGAGCGTTAAGATCTCCATTCAACAGGTAGGTCTCTCCACCGATTTCCCTAGCCTTCGTAATCTGTTCATAAAGTTACACGGAAATTTCAATATTCCCCCTCTTAAAGTAACAAGAGACCTCTCAGCTCTCCGACAATACATTTGCACAAAAATGGCATCTGGTCCGCCACGCAGCGAACCCACTAAAAATAATTTTTTTCGGCCCTAATCGGCTGCCCACCCCACTCTCTATGGGGTCTCCCAATACTCGTCCCCTAACCATATAGTATCAGAATGTCAGAGGACTTCGGTCCAAAACCCAGTCGATCTTACACAATACCAACTCCTTTCCCTATGATATATACGCCCTGACCGAAACCAACCTCACCCCCAGTATCAACAGCCTAGAACTGTTGTCCCCCTCCTTCACAGTTTTTCGTGACGACGATGTCCATCATTCCTTGCCTGACACCCCCTGCCGAAGTGTGCTGCTTGCCACCCAAAACGGACTAATATCTTCTCTTATCACCTTCTCTTCTTCTCCCAACCTCGATTATGTCGCTATAAAAATTGAACACTTCTTAAAGTCCTTGTACATCACATGCTTCTACATTAAACCTTCACAACCTACCGAGGCATACCAACTCGCTATTGCTGCAATCGACCGCTTAACGGCACTGAGTTCTTCCCAAGACGACATTGTAGTCCTGGGCGAATTCAACCTCCCTATCTCCAATGAACGCTGTCTGACGATGAGTCCCACTATATCTCAAGCCACTCTACTACCAAGGAGTGTCTCCTAATAGAAAACCTCACCGACTCTAGCCTTTACCAAGTCAACAATATCCTAAATCATCTGGGCAGACAACTCGACCTTGTGTTCACGACAGGCCCCTTTAACTCCGCAGTTACCCCTAGTCCCCACATCCTCTCCACTATTGACAACCACCACCCCCCACTTCTCTTATCTTTATACCGCGACTACTCAGCCCACAGCCCCCCCCCTCCCCCTCCCCCCTTCCAATATTCTTTCAACTTCCGAAAAGCTAATTTCCGCCTCATCAATGAGTACCAACACCCCCTTTAAATGATATAAGTGTAGAGGTCGCTATAGCCTCGTTCTACACAGTAATCTACAACGCCATATCCATATTTGTCCCATATTCCCGAAACAGGTTATCATTCTCATCGCCCCCTTGGTATAACCGCAGACTCCCCACACTTCGTAACAAAAGGAATAAGTTTTGGAACACTTTCTTAAATACGCGTTCTCCTCTGGACTACTCCAACTATCTCGGTTACTTTTACCAATTCACCGAACTTTATAGCTCCCTCTACCACAATTACCATGCCAAAGCCCAACTCAATCTGACCAATGACCCCAAATCTTTCTACCACTTCATCAACTACAAATGGAAATCAAATGCCTATCCCAACTCTCTTTTCTACGACTCAACTACTTCGACTGACTCCCATACCATAGCCAATATTTTCGCATCCTTCTTCAAACTATCCTTCACGGACGACTCGTTCGAGCCGAGCCCCTCCTACTGTACTGGCATGTCTGTAATCTCCCTTGGCCCTCTCATCCCTCTACACATTCAACAACACCAAGTTAAAAAAAAAACTTAAACAACTGAAAGACGATTTCAGTCCCGGCCCAGCCGGACTCCCTGCTATCTTCTTTAAAAAAAATGCTACTCTTCTCTCTCTCTCTCTCCCGCTCGCTTCAATCTTCAATCTACCCCTTGCACAAGGTCTAATCCTCCTACATAACCCCCATACATAAAAAGGGGCCAAAACACGATATATCCAATTATCGTCCCATTGCTAAGCTTTCGCACATTCCTAACCTGTTCGAAGGCCTTCTATATGAATTATGTTTTCGCTGCACACCCATCATCTCTCCTAACCAGCACTGCTTCCTCTCCGGCAGGTCCACTACTACCAACCTTGTTGAATTCACATCCCACACACTCCTTGCCCTAGAAAACGGCGACGAGGTCGCAAGGCCTTCGACATAATCTCCCATAACCTCATTCTCTTTAAATTATCTTCCCTTGGTTTTGAACCCCTGTTGATTAAGTGGATCTCATCCTATCTCAACTCTCGAACCTGCCGTTTGCGATTTAGATCCACCCTCTCCGATCCTTTTTTCCAACCTCAGGTGTCCCCCAGGGCAGTCATCTCGGCCCCGTCCTATTTATCCTAACCATAAACGACATAGGCCCGTGCATCAATCACATTTTCAAGACAATCCGCTCTCCTCTTGACTCCTCACTTCTCCAATCGGATCTTGACAGCTTTTCGATCTGGTGCCAAAACAACTGCCTAAAACTGAATATCGCCAAATGTCACACAATCACCTTCTCTCGGAAATGCTCCCCCACCCAGCCACGTTCCTATCTCTTGCTAGACCAACCGATAACATCGGTTGAATCGATTCGCGACCTGGGCGTCCTATGCGACAAGGAACTTAGATTTACCGCACATATCGATGACATAATCCTTAAGGCCAACGTCGCCCTTGGCGTTGTAAAACGCTGGTCGAAGGAATTCCTAAGCCCCTATGTCACCCGATCACTCTACACAACTTTTGTCCGGCCACTACTCGAATATGCTAGTCAGGTCTGGTCCCCGTATCAACTGTCTCACATTCGTAGCGACGAGGGCGTTCAACGTCGATTCTTGCGCTTTTCCCTCCGTGGACTAAACTGGGAAAACCCACTCATTCTACCACCATACATAGGCCGGCTCCTTCTAATCAATATCAACACACTTGAGGAGCGCAGAGTCCATGCTGACATTATCTTTGTCCATTGCCTTCTGTCAGGCTCAATCAATTGCCCAAGCTTGCTCTCCACTTTATCAATTCATACAAACCCCCGTAATGTGCGGAACCCTCGTCGGTTTTACGTGCCCGCTCATCACAGTTCTTACGGCCCTAACGAGCCCATCTCTATGCTACGGCAGGCCAACTCTTTCCCCAACTCCTTCGATTTCAACCTCTCCACTCCTGCCCTCAAACGACGTCTCAGAAGAAACCCGTCCTAACCCCACCCAACCCCAATTTCAACCTCTCCCCCCAGCTCACCAACCCCGGCCCCTTACCAGTACGTAGACGTGCCCTTCACTGTCACTGTCTCACAAATGCCGAATTTACCTCCCTCAAATACACCCCCCCCCCCCCACCCCCCCATCAGCCAGTCATGTTCACCTCCTGGTTTTTCTTTTTTCTTTGTTATTCTCCTTCTTACTCTAGATTTAAGATAGTCTGTAAGGTTTTTTTTATATTAATTAATTTATTTAATTTAAGCTTGCATTAAGCAAAATAAATTAGGGCTCTGCCCTCACTAAACTAAACTAAAACAATGCATATCTAACAGAGTGGCCCAATGGAACTGACATTTTTCAAAACAGCATAATGTTTTTATGAATTAACAATTGCGTTTTAAGTAAATCAAACAATTTCAAGAAAACTACAAAGTTTAAGAATCAATTTTATACTTCCAATAAGGCCTCCTTTAACGTGGATTATGGGCCTAAAACTTTTGTTAAAATGTGAAAAGCCCCAAACAACTCAATAAACGCGACTCTTACCAGAGTCATGTTTTGTTTCTCTGATAGGTTATGATTTAAGACTAAGAAGACCAATACGCTTTGCAAACCACCATTCTCCAGTAAATGCCGGTGACAGTTTTTTCTTATTATCACAAGCGATATTGTGATACTGTAGCGTTCTACGAACGCACAATTCCGCGCAGGTAGGGTTCCTACCCTTCAAGGAACAGACCTACCTGAAAACGTTACACGCGCCCTCAGACGCGTGCCCCCAAAAGCCTACTAGGGGCCAACAACATGTAGCCAACGTTGAGCCGACACCAAAAAGCAAGGAACCGAACATCCCAAAGCTTTTAATGTCAAGCTCAACATTAGTAAGTTATCATACCTGAAACAAGAAAGAAACATTCATTCTGCCTGCGCCCAGGAACATTCCATTGAATCGGTAATTTCAAACATCTATGCAAGGAAGTGCTATCGCCAGAAAATGAGTCGATCAACGGTGCACGTGCGGGTAGTCTACCACAAAGACCACCCAAATCCGTCGATACAATAATGTATGTTGGTCATCCGCTACCAGATTCCTGGGAAACGTAAACATCTCAACGAGATACGACGTGAATTTGTACGAGGGTAAAAATAACAAAAGGAACTACTTCAGTTCCACGGTCCTTACCATATTTTCACACCATTAGAAAGATCTAATGGATTGTTGATATTAACTACAGAAGTTAAACAACTCACGGACTTTACGTCCATACAAATTGCAGGATACCCTCCGGCCTGTGCGCCAGATGCCTTATGCAAATAGAGGCGGCACTCTATCGACGGCCGTCGAAATGAAATTCTATCACCACCACCGAGGGTGATAATGATGTATGATGATGAGCGAGTTTCTCCTTTCAGGAAAATAGGAAATTATCCCTGGGATAAAATAGCATGCTGTTAACAGAGATTTCGGGAATTCTGTTGGCAGATCGAATAGGGAAAATTCTCCTGGACGGATACAGATACCAGTTTTGAATCTGGAGTTCTTTTTGGGCAGACAGTTAGTCTTTATCGAACAGCGATATCGAGGAGTCTAAGAATAAAGATAGGCGAAGAGAAGAGAACCCCACCGAGGAGGTCGACAGGAGGTGGTGTGCACTGTCAGACGCGCTTGATTTAGAAATACCGTTAAATTTTGTGACGATCGTACGTTCGCGTTGTAAATTACGTTTTGGAATCTAACACAGAAAATCGTATGAGATCAGTAACTAACAGGCACCAGAAAAGGGAGAGAATATGATATACTGATATTGAAAGCCGGAAGATTATAAGTGAAGTATTTCTTGTATCTTTGAAAAAAGCGACCAGGTGTTGTATTAGGTTTGAAAGTTTTGAATTTTATTTGGTTAAAAAATACCAATTGCGGCATTATGTTGAGTTTCGAGTTCAACGCATAGCCTACGCTATAAAAATGGAATCTGAAAATCTTGGTCGAGTATGTTGAGTTGAGTAGGAGAAACTTAACATATTATAATCAGAAAAAGAATAATTGATTTGGGGTCGATTGAATTTTGTAAATGACGTAAATATGGAAGTGCGCGGCAATACGGAGCAGTGAGAGACACCAACATTAATTTGATTAAAACACTAAATACCTTCCAGAACCACTTATGAAATCAGATATATAATCTTCATACGTTAAATCAATGTATCTTTAATTCAGTGGTATGAATGCAATTGCATTGTGGCACTATGGTAGAATAGAGAGTGACCTCACTTTTCCGTACCATAGACAATCAAATTGTCTATGGGGTTGTTACTGTGGAAACTCGATTACCAAGCCCCAAGAAGATCGAATGTTTTAAGAGGTCTTCAGGTACAAAAGTAAAAGAAAAACCTCTAAATGTAATCAATTTTGTTTTGTCTATTTTTATACATGTCTTGGTTAGTGAACCAATGCATGCAGCGCAATGCTAATAACCTTACCCGGAAAAACAATTTATAATGGACAATTTAACAAGCCTCGGATAAGGACTGGATACCGGTGGAGAGATTTGCTAAATGAGGCCAAGACCGGATCCCGGTTGTAGTGCCGATGTTTGTGATGATACATGTCGTGAAATATATTTAAAAAAAAAAGTTTATCCTCCGTGCACGGTGCTTATCCCGAAGCCGCTTCCAAGGCTTCAACAAAAATTCCGCTATCGGCGTGCATAATTCGTGCATAATCTGTAATCAAAAATTCCAACAACATCTTGAAGAAGGTGGTTTCATGAACCAACAAGCTTTCCAATTGCCAACAGTATTTTTTAACGAGACTTGAAGAAATTAGAGACGCAATTTCGTTGACAATATCCAAAAAAAATAGTGAGACCCACATGGTTAAACAAAGCATATAAAGGAAGAGGCTAGGGAGAACCTGGAAGAGAATGCCACTGTCAAGTCAAGAAAACTTAAGTGTGCTTGAATTACAATTTAATGGGTTCGCACATATATCGAATCCCTTGGAATGCAATCACAGATTCTCAGGCAACAGTTTTAGAGGTAATATATGTAAAAGAGACGAAAATTCATTGCTTTCGCTGTTGGGAGACTTGCTCACCTCTATATATATGCTATTAATTCCAATAGGATCCGCAAAGATAAATACGGATTACTAACCTGGTGTCAAGATAAGTTAAATTAAATTACATAGGTCTCGACAAGTTATATTCAGTCTGCCGGTATTTGAATAATATACGAGGCCATGGAGTGAACTCTGGATATTTACAATCCAGTTTGAAGTGGAACATATAACCCAGCCATTCGTGGATGTACGAGAAAGCATAGTAGACCCAAAAAATCCGACGGGCAACAAGAATACCATCAGGGAGACACTGGAAGAGGAAGCAACAGTCTAGAAAAATTTCTTATTATTTAGTATCTAACACCAACACTACTACACTAGTAAGGAAAAGCGAAATGGTATACTTGAGCACTTAGCTTAAGGGGACATTCCGGTTTGTTCGGTTCAAAAAATCAATTTTTTTTTGCTGAATCGATAGTTTTATCCTTCAAAAATAATATGTTAAAATTTGGAAACGAAATCTTAGGCGGTTCCAAAGTTATAGGTCATTAAAGGGTCGGGTCTCCCGCGGATACAAATTCGTATCATAGGTGGCAACTACCGTGTATTTAGAAAGAATTATACATTTAATTTGCTTCGCTGTTGGCTTGGGCCAATTTCCACTTCTTTGAATATGTCGCAATCTTGTGCGACTGAACAACATGTTCATAAGCGGTAATGGATAGTCGCTCCTGTGTATGTTGTTTTTACATTCGGGCGTACTATGGGTAACCTGCGATTGCCTGAGTTTTAGTTAGATTCATATATATGAAACTAACTTGTCCGTTGTCCGGTGCTGGTGGTTTTTTCTTGTTTGATGACTATGGAAGATGTTCCTACCGGTGACGTCGCGGGGTAGGTATTTTTGAGGTTTAGGCGTCCGTTTCATACGTTTTTCAACGGTAAATTTTTCTAACATAATGTTTAAAAACGTTTAAGGTCCGCGTAAGTCAGGAGTGCATCCAGGGAGTCGAAAAGGATTTATGGGAACTGTAAATGAACTGGAAACGGAGTATGCGACTACATCGGCATAAAAATCGGCTACATCGCCCGACTTCGCTCCAACGGTCACAGTGACAGCAGCACACGTGATGTTACTTTTTTTCAGTTTTTTCCGAACATTCAAACATCATAAAGTGTAAAAACTGTGACGGTTCGATAAACTTTTCAAAAAAATCTGAGAAAGGCCTAGGATTCAAACTGATCGTCGAATGGAACTGTGGTGAGAGGGTCATCTAGTGCTGTCCACGAATCGCCAACAAAGCTTACGAAACTAATCTTAGAATAGTATTCGTAATGCGTATCTTGGGTGTCGGGTTAAATGGATTACATTGTTTCACTTCACTTATGGATATTGGCGAATTTACGAAACACATCTACTACGCTGCTCTCGATAATGCACACACCGCTTGTATCGGCGTTTTTTCTTCCATGTTAAAAAAGGCTAGCAAAGAAGGAAAGGAAAAATCTGATGAAAGTGAAGATAAAAAATATACTGCTTCTGGAGATGGTAGTTGGAGCAAAAGGGGTCATACTACAAATTATGGCGTTATCACATTGATCGGCTTGACCTTGAGGAGATCGGATCGAATGGTCAAGCGTGGAAGGAGAGTGCCCAGGACAGGGAATGATGGCGAAGCCGAGTCGGTGAGGTCGTGAACTTCCGGGTTCCTACAGGCCAATAAATAATAATAATAATAATCACATTGATCGGAAACAAAACAAACAAAATTCTCGATCTTACTGTGAAATCGCGGTATTGCCAAGGCTGCAACCTTACGAAAACAAAGAAAGGCACCCCCGAATATGATACTTGGTGGGATGAGCACGAACCAGTTTGCACATTGGATCACAATGGAAGTTTGGGTAAAATGGAGCCTGGCGGAATGTTAGTGATGTTCGAGCGCGTTTTTTATCTGCGCGGCCGCATTTACGAAAGGTACGTTGGAGACGGGGATGTAAAAATAATGAATGCGTTGCAGAAATCATTTCCAAATGTTGTAAAGGCCGAGTGTATCAATCACGTGGGAAAGCGAATCGGTTCGCAATTACGCGGTGTCATAAAAAAAGCAAACAAAAAAACAGGCCAATTAGGAGGAGCTGGTTCTGGCAAACTTACGGGAAACATGATAACAGAACTGACGACTTATTACGAACTTGCGATTAGACGCAATGCTCACTCTGCTGAAGAAATGGCGAAAGAAATTTGGGCAACATACTACCACAAAATATCAACCGATGAAAATCCGCAACATCAAAACTATCCAGAGGGCCCGGAGTCATTGTGCAAAAGGAAACGCGCGGATGCTGCGAATGAGCTGTCAAAGTTCCACCAACACAAACCTCCCTTGGATCCTAAAGTACGAACAGCTATTTACCCCGTTTACGTAAAACTGACAGCTCCCGATTTGTTAAAAAAAATGCGAAGGAGGTCTCACGCAAAATAACAACCAAAGTTTCAATGCTACTATCTGGCAAATGGCGCCAAAACACACATACAGTGGTAAGAAAATCATTGAAGTTGGGGCTCTTACCGCAGCTTGTATGTTTAATGGGGGGTTTTTACCCGTATTGCTAATAATGCAAGTCATGGGCATCAAAATTGGGTACGCTGCGAGAGCGTTTGCGAACGAGAGGGACAGAGATCGGCTGCAAGACGCTGACCGCAGCCTAGTATACAACTCGCAGGAGGCACGAACAGCGAGGAAAAAGGCGAAAATGCAACTGGAGGACCAATTCGAAATCGTGGAAGGAATTGTTTATGGTCCAGGAATAGATGTCTAGCTATTAGTATAAAAAATCCCGATGATTTCATGAAAAAAAAATCACTTTTATCTTTTGTCTAATTTATCTCCAAACTTTGAATGCGTTTTTCTCGAAACGACTTTTTTGAGTGCGGTGTAAGCGATAATATGAAAACGGTGCATGCGATTCTTATGAAGGTTCGCACACATATTTTTAACAAGCACACGCAAATTGTGAGTGAATTACTTTTTTATTTATTTATTTATTTTTTTAGTTATAACTAAAAAATGGAATAAAAAAGGGCCAAACAATCAATTTTTTTTCAATAGTCCGCCATTTTGTTGTTTTTTATCAATTTCAAAATTTTTTCACTCACATTGGGCTAAATGCATTTAGGTTCACTAAACTTTTTGCTTTATTTGTATTTTTTCATCGGGGACGAAAATAACCCTTACACGAGCAGAACGGATGGCTAACTTTGAACACCTGGAGGGGGGGGGGGTTCCGATTCCGGAGTGACTCGACAAAATTTACAAACGTAGCCGAAAGATGAATAAAATGTTTAAAAAAAATGGTTGTCATGTCTTTAATACTTTCTCTTAAAAAAAAATCATGAAAATAACCTATTTTTTGACCCGACAGACCGGAATGGCCCCTTAACCAGTTTCTGCGTGCGAATTACACTTCCTAACGATAAAATAGCTATGACCATGAAAAGTAAATTATTGCAACATATCTCAATTCGAGAGTTAAAATGATATCGCACGCAGCTTCCCTCAACCATCAACCATCAGGTATGGTTGTCCTGTATAATACAAATTGACAACTCCTATATAGAAATGTTTAATTTATTATTCAAGAAACAGAGTTTGCGTTCCTGTATCCGAATGTTGAAAAAGCTTAAATCGAAACAAACAAGACCTCCTATCGAAATAAAGTCCTGTACAATAAGATAGTTTGAATAGGATAGATAATTTAATAATTAAAAACATTCGCTAGGGTGCTGCAAGGACAAGAGTAGCAATCACACTTGATTCTGGGGGTTTTAATAAAGAGCCTATTTTCCAAGACAAATATGGAGGTCTTGTAATAATATTATTTGCATTCCAAGAACGCCTACGTTTCAATACGATAATCTCGATGCCCGAGCGTATAAAGCAAGCGTAAGTAGACTTTAGATTTTTGAAACGGACTAAAGGATATCTCCTTTTGTATATCTTTTCTCTTCATTTGTTTATTTTTTTAGTTTTAATAATAAATACTTAATACTAAAAAATAAAAACCAAATACATCTCGCCGCGAATTCTCGAAGTAGTCATTTAAGTTTTGGAAAGAGAAAAAAGTCTGTCGGAGCCATCTTTAGCGAGCTTTACGCGATTGAGTTTTTGAAGAAAATTCAAAGAAAATCGCTAAACACACTTGAGATGAACTGACAAAATCGAACACTGTAAACAAACTAAATGACAGACCACCCTCAAACTTCACATAGGGATTAGTGAGAAAGAGAATTATGACCACCTCTTTAAGCGAGCTTTTTAAATGATCAATTCCCACTACTTTTTTAGCAGAATGTGTTGTGTAATACATAAATAAAGGTAATTAAGAATAAAAAATAAATAAATAAAATTAAGAATAAGGAAAAAAATCAATGATAAGATATAAATGGCTAATATTAATTTAAAAAAAGATTACACATGTTTCTTTATTTAATAAATACTTAAATTATTAATCTCAGAAAGGCGAAAGTAAATAAAATTCGTACAATTTAAAATGTTCATGAAGACTCAGTAAATTAAAACAAAAGTATTATTTTTAAAACATTTTGTGTAAAAATGTCGAACGTTTTCTGTATTCAAAAAAATATTCTTCAATTTAATTTACAAGAAAAAAAAAAACAATTTTCCGTAAACCAAACGCTTTCTACGTTGTTTGTTCACGTACTTTCTCTATTTGTTTCCATTTCTTTCTTTCTTTTTTTTTTGTAATTCTTTTCTGTTATATATTATTTTCATTACTCTATAGTTTAGTTTAGTTACAAAAAATTAAAACAAATGAAAAATAAAATTTAAATAAGAAATGAAAAATGTAAAAATATAAGAAGTTATAAAATTCCAAAACTCAAATAATATGTAATAGAGAATCAAGTTTTCCGTTTTCTTGAAATACTTGTTAATATTACCCCACAAAACGCAGAAATAATACGCACCGAAAAGTATTAATGACAAATTGAAAATTGCTTTAAAATTAAAACTTAGTGTGGGTACTCAAGTTTTAATTCCTGATTTCAAAATCGCCAATACATGGCAATACATCTTAAATTAATTTAAATTATAACGAATAAATACTTGTTCAACTACACTTAATATTTGAAACAGAAAACCGTGCTGCTTGCAACAGTTTGCTATGAAAATCAAAACCATCTCTGTATTGTAAAATTTCTAGTGGGCTTTTCATCAATTCAACGCTCATAATGACAATGGTAGTATTATTCTTTTAGCAACCTTACTTACAAATGATTCACAAATGATTCACTAAACAACAAGCAAAAGTACTGCTTGTGCTAAACAACAATAACATTTCACTAAATACAATTCGTCTTACTCACCTGTGTAACTTCTTCTTCCCTCACAGTGATCATTTGCTTGCAACAGGTAACGACTTCTTTCAAAGAAATCACCTGCTTTCTTGTAACTCCGAGTTCAGTAGTTAAGGATAAATTATCTGCATTGGCCAACTGCAAGGCTAATTGCGCCTCAGCAAGCTGAACTTTTGGGTTAGAACTTCCTGCAACAACATCGTCGTCTGCAATTTGTTGCGCTAGAACACGATCACTTTCTTCAAGGAGTTTTTTACGATACTCAGCAGCAGTATCGGGATCTTCGTTCTCGACTACACTTTTATTTTCCTGAAGACGACGCGTGGTGTCCCTTTCCTCAGCCAACTGCCGACGCAGG
This sequence comes from Microdon myrmicae, assembly GCA_963931805.1. Lineage (NCBI taxonomy): Eukaryota > Metazoa > Arthropoda > Insecta > Diptera > Syrphidae > Microdon > Microdon myrmicae. The sequence continues at coordinate 72,521,802 of OZ007497.1, forward strand.
GACTGGATCTCTTCACGGAGATCGTTAACCGCTGTCTGTCTTGCCATTCGTTTCGCTTTTAATTCCTCCTTAAATTCTTCCAAGGTCTGTTCTTTTTTCAAAGTGCTTTCAATTTCGGACTCGAGTTGTTCTTTGTTTTTTATTGTTACAATTGGCGGGTCTAGTTTACTGGGTGATGCGGCAGTATCTTGCAAAGTTGGATTTTGTCTTTTGTTATCATTTATCACATTATTATCACTGTTGACATTTAGTGCACGTGATCTTCGATTTCTTGCTAACGCCACTGCACTGGTACTGGGATTGGAGTTTACTATTTCATCACTGACCACATTTAATACTAGATCCTGGTTTTCTATCTCCCACCACCAAGGATCTTCGACATCTTGTACAAATTCCTCTCGATTCACTGTTATATTTGGCTGCTCGCCGTCCATTAAGACTAACGACTCAGAACTGCCCATATCTTTTGGAACCCACTACGTTTTATAAAATCTGAAGCAGAATGTTGCTTTGGAGAAAAAGGAAATCAAGCTGCGACTTTCCAATGGCTGTTTCGTCTTGGTGATGAAATAGAGGAAGCCTAGTAGTGGTAAATATTCAATCTGCGTATATGCGGACGCGAATACATGTAATTGTTTTAATAACAGAGGTCTTTGACTAGCAGATTCTTTGTTTAAAAAATATGTTTTGTATTCCTTTCTCTGGGGCGCCAGGAAACAATAAATAAGAGATAAATTCCACACTTATATACGAAATTCGTTTCCTTCTTCTTTTGGAAGAATATATTTCGGAATCTGCGTTCAAAAGTCGATGCAACTGATTCAAAACCTCGTGAAAAACTAATCTATTTTTAAGATACTTTCTCGACACTGACTTGTTGGCAGTATTCCCTCAAACAGATTGTCTTTTCTTTTTTTACGTTTTTGGTTTGTTATAATAAAATCATTTCTGATGCGCTTAGTTCGTAGGTAAACTCGCTTAGGATCGTTCTTCGATCGGTGTGTATATGTGAGATTGAGCATCCACCACCTCTGAAAAAATATCTCAGTAGAGAAAAATAAAAATAATTCAGAGGGGTGCCCCAGACTGGCGGCGTACAGACTAATCTGTAAAAGCACTTTCCAAGAATTGATGAAAATGCTGTGCATTAAAGTTGTGCCAGGAGATTGTCGGGCATCGTCACTCAATCTTTGCTTGCAACCGCAGACAAACTTGTTTTGTCCATTTTAGTAATATTGACGACAAGTTACCGCAACTTTATAGAAAAATCAATCGTCATCTTATATAAATAAATGGGGCAGACCTTGAGTTGGAATCAGTAATTCACGTGAAGCAATGGTACAAGTATATTGAAGTAAACTAGAAAATATTGCGCTATTAATTTTTGTAAAATGCAACGTCATTATTTACTAAAAAAACAATTTATTAAAGGTACAGGAAATTATATTGAATGTTCCAAATTTATATAATCTCACTTGATGAAACAGCATTACTTGCAGTTTGTTAGACGGGCTAAGGGGGCACAATATCTCTACTCGAGAAATGGACCAAAAATATTAACTAATGATTACGATATAATTGAACGCTATCACAAAAAACAACAAGCTGTTGTATAGTTCATTTAAACAATATTTACGGGCTGTATTTTGAATCCTGTTTTGTTTACAGCACGCACCTTGTGCGAGTAGAATTCGGAGGCCCATAGAGAGACACGATTCCCAAAACATGGGTATACATTCGTTATAAATTGAAATATGCGGAAGCACAAAAAAAAATTGGAGTGTTCGCCACTGTTGCGACTCGGCTGAAGAACAATACTTTGTGCCTGTCTCTGTTATGGATTTAAAATGAATTCTTTAAGTGAACCTATAGACAGTCTGGTTACCAAGTACCACTGGAAATTATATGTAGAGATGAGATGCATATCACCACATTCAGTGATCTGGATAACACATATAGGAAAGAGGTGACCGCGATACGTTGGTACATTTTTCTATAATTTTATTTTAAATAGAAATTTTGTGAAAGCACAACGTGGGAAAAGAGGAGGCGATAAAGAAGGGAGCTATACATATACAATAGTATACAATATTTCAAGATACTATTACTATAGTATTTATTGGCCTGTAGGAACCCGAAAGTTCATGGCCTCACCGACTCGACCCCGCCATCCATGTCCCGTGCGCTCTCCTTCCACGTTCGACCATCCGATCCGACCTCCTCGAGGTCCAACCAAACATTGTCCTCCCATCTCCGTCACGGCCGCCCTGTCGGCCTCTTTCCCGTTGGTCTACCGTCAAGAATTCTACGCACGGTCGCACGTTGCCCATTCGCGCTACATGTCCTGCCCATCTTAATCTTCGCGACCCGATTACTCCCACTATTGTAGGTTTGCGGTAGCTCTTCCAATTCGTGGTTGTGGAGTTTCCTCCATTGTCCTGACTCCTCGTCATATTTACCGCCAAATATATCCCTTAAAACTTTATTCTCGAATACGCGAAATTTGTTTTCTTCCCGTTTTGTGAGAGCCCATGTTTCGCATCTGTATAGAACAATCGGCATGATTATGCTTCTATAGACACGGAGCGTTTTATTACGTGACAGCAGTTTGGATTTTAGCAGTTTACTGACTTTATGCCAACTATGGTTGCCGGAGTGTAGTCTTTTGTTAATTTCCTTCGACATTTCGTTACTTGCCGTCAGTATTGTTCCCAGATATTTATATACTTTAACTTTTTCAAATAGCTTGCCTCTGACGTTTATATGTGTTCTCTGAGGCCCACCTGCTCTTGCCGTAATCATGTATTTTGTTTTGTCTTCATTTATTTCTAGGCCCACCTCTTCTGTCGTTTGCATGATGATTTCACAGTTTTTACTTACAGTTTTTAGATCATCGTCCACAACGGCGATGTCATCCGCATACGCGAGCACTTGTGTGACCCCGTTCAGGGATGATCCGGCCACGTTGTCGAATTGTACCTTTTTGATGACTTACTCTCACTCTACTATGGTGAAAGGCCGTCCCCCTGTTTTAATCCGTCCCGGATTTCAAATGGTTCTGAGATGTGGTTTTCTATTCTAACTCGATCTTTGTTTTCGTTCACGTACATTTGAATGGGGGCGTCAAATATTTTCGTGATTCCCAGCTCAGCTACAATATGCCTTGCGAATGAGTCGTAGGCTTTTTTGAAGTCAACGAACAGTTGGTGAACCGTCTCTACGTATGCCCACTTCTTTTCCAGTAGTTGCCTTATTGTGAACATTTAGTCGCTTATTGACCAGTTCCTATGAAATCCGCATAGGTAGTCTCCCAGTATTTCTTCTACGTACGGTGTGATTCTCGCCAGTATGACATTTGTTAGTATTTTGTATGTGGTTGGGAGCAATGATATTCCTCTGTAATTTTCGCAGTCAGATCTGTCGCCTTTTTTTGAAAATGGGATGACTATTGAGATTTTCCATTCTTCCGGAATGACTTCCTTATCCCATATTGTTTTAATCAGTTGGAGGATCTTTCGAGCGGTTGCCTCTCCTCCATGCTTCATAAGCTCTGCCGATATGCAGTCGACTCCGGGAGCCTTGTTGTTTTTCAATCGATTTACTGCGTCTACAACTTCGTTGAAAGATGGCTTTGGGATCTGAGGCTCAGCTGTATGTACATCTGGTGGGTTTATTTGTGCTTGATGGGTGCGTACATTGAGCAGGTTTTTAAAGTACTGCTTCCATCTTGTTACGATATTGTTTCTTTCTGTGACCAGACAGCCATTTGCGTCTCGAATTATTTTGGCTCTCCCTCGGTAGCCATTTCTAATTGAATTTATGCCGACATATATACCTCTGATGTTCTTTGCTCTGGAATTTTCTAGAATTTTTTCGATCCGAGTCTTCTCCCATTCGCGTTTTTTTGCGTTTGAAGAGTGACATTGTCTCTTTCCGAATCTTCGCGTATCTTTCTGCGTTGACTTCATCATATCTTTCTAAATGGATTACTCTGAGATGTTTACGTTCTTCGATTTTCGCGCTGCACTCACCGCCAAACCAAGGTTTGGACTTAATTGTTTTCTTAAATCCTAATTCCTTTTGGGCTGTTTTTTTGATTGTCTCTGATCGATGCCCATTTACTGCCCAGATTATTGGTTTCATCTTCCTTACTACTTCCATTCTCTAGTATGGTAAATCTATTCGTTAGTTCCTCTAGATATTCAGCCGTTTTCCGTAGGTCTTTTAGTTTATTAATCTCGAACTTTTTGCTCGTCTCGCGTGATTGCCCATGTGGGTTTACTGCGAGCCGGCTTCTTATATTGCCCATCACTAGAAAGTGATCGGAGTCGCAATCTGCTCCTCTATATGATCTTACGTCAAGGATATTCGAGCGGTGTCTTTTGTCTATGAGGAAGTGGTCTATTTGGTTACGCGTTACGTCGTCGGGTGATATCCAGGTGCCATTATGGATTTGCTTGTGCTTGAACACCGTGCTTTTCACTACCAGATCTTTTGACGCTGCGAACGTGATAATTCGAATTCCATTATCATTTGAAACGTTGTGTAGGCTCTCTTTAGCTATGGTTGGTTGGAAGATGCATTAGGTCCCCGAGGAGGATTTTAACATCGAATGATGACATCCTATCAAATATTTCTTCTGGGGTCTCGTAAAACGTGTCCTTCATTTCTTCGTCCGTAGATTTAATGGGTGTGAAATTCCAAAAAGGAACCGTGGGACTGGAGTAGTTCCTTTTGTTGGTTTTACTCTCATAAATATTCTCGCATTATCTCGTTGAGATATTTACGGTGGCCTAGAATTTGGCAGCGGATAAGCGATATGCTTTATTATATAAGCTTGCCGCTGCCTTTGTTCGCACGACGGGTTTGGGTGGTCTTTATGATAGACTACCCGCACTTACATCTGTTGGTCGCCTAATTTACCGACGATAGCAATTCCTTGTAACATCGTGTAGCTGTTCAGGATTTCCGATTGTGCAGTGCTGGAGTGCGGCGCATTTCAGTCTTTGGGAATAGGATGAATGAATGTTTTACCTTCGTTTGAAGTATGCCATATTCGAATTGTTGAGCTTGACATTGAAAGCTTTGGGACGTTCAGTTCCTTGCTTTTTAGTGCCGGGCTCAATGTTGGCTAAATGGTTCAGGTAGGTATGTTCCTTAAAGGGTAGGAACCTTACCTGCGCGGAATTGTGCGTTCGTAGAACGCTACAGATTCTGTTGGGGCGTGTACGTTTATAAATATATAATTGTACCATGGGCCTGTATTTTTAGCACCCACATTCGGTCATTAATAATTTCACATCTTTTACATGGGGCGTAATTTCCCTGTTTATGATGAAGCCAGTTTCGAGATTATGTGTATCGGTACCTCCACACGCCAGTGTAAACCCATTGGTTTCGATTACTTGATGTCGGAGTCGGATTTCCTGGAGCGCGACGATGTCCATTTTATATTGGGTCGCGTTTTCTACGGCCGTCTGTATCGAGCCTGGTTTATATAACGTTCGAACATACCATGTGCCGACGCGTATATCCCGCTTTTTCCGTTTTTCCCTACGTCTTCTTTTTGCCGAGTCGGTGTTTTCCTGATGATTTGTTCCCTTGTGGTAGTGTCGGCTCATCACACGTACGTCTACCGGGTTTCTCGTGAGATTGTTTTTTGTATATTGATTATTCATTTTTGTTCCCGTTTAGTCCGCCACATCAGAGCCCCTCTTTGATATGGTAAGGTCTGCTTACTGCTCTGATTCAACCCGGTGTCAGAGAGGCGCCGTTATAATACAGCTGGTATACCGCTGGCTGCAAACCATCCAATGGGCACTGTGACGCGTAACACCCTGGATTAGGGGTGGTAGATCTTTATGTGTTACTCGTCGCTAGCGTGTCTGACATGGGTGGCCCTACTGGAAGCGTATGCTTCCGTCAGCATAGACTGAGTGATGCATTGTAGTTTAAGCCCCCGCACCACGTCAAGGTTTCTACCAAGCGGGGGAATATTTCAAGATAGTAATCATTAATCAGGCAGGATATTCTAGTCGTTTGTAATTCGTCTGAAAAATAATATTCGAACTCTTGAAATTAATTTGTGACGAAAACACATATAAACAATCTCGGTGATTGAGCAGATGTTAAATATACTACTTTTGAATTTTAGTGCTACTGTCAATCACTTATAGTGCAATCTTTGATGTTTCCTAACCAAACATACGATTTGGATATTATAACGAATTCTGAGCTGACACATTTCATAAACAATGACTGGTTTGGTCGCAATTTTTAATTATTAATAAAGTGGTATGTCTGTTAAATTGCGGATCATATCCAGAGATTATTATTTTACAACTTGCATTGTAGTCATATAATTAAACAAAGCAAGAAGTGGGGAAACAATTAAACGACTGTAAAAGAGGTATTACGTTTGGCTTTCCGCTCATATATCATCGCAGAAACAATTTTTGTGCGAAGCCTTCATATTCCCACAAAATACAAACCCATGAAACTTAGCAAAATTGAAGGTTAAAATGCCATACATTTTTCCAATTTACAAAACCACCACACTTACTGATATTGAAGAGTTGTATGATTAAGGTTGGCACTGATCGACATCCACTATTGTGATTACACTAACTGAACTTATTTTACTTTCTGCACCGAATGCTGGTCATAGCCATTTATATGATACCACGAGTGATTGAAAAGAAGACAGTAACACCATAATCTTAGTGGCATGTGTCTTCCTTCAATTCTTCTTGAAGTGCAACTAAGTTTGAGTTTAAGTTTAATGGGGCTACGCTTACTAGATACTAGCAACATTTCACTGTTGTTGACAGACAGCAAATTCTATTATTTTTTCTGTATCTTGTTGTAGTGATATAATACTCAAATAACTTCAAAGTTATTGTGGTTGGAGAGATGACATTCTCAACTAAAAAATAATCCTTGGCGGCTTTTTAATTGTTCGATTCAATAGCCTGTTGTAGAGTGAAAAACATGGAAGGTAACAAAGAACATTCAGTATACTAGGGTGGACTGTAAAGTTTCCGACCTCGACGTGAAGATAGCAGCACTCGTCAATAAAAGCTAGTGAATGTCGTTGTGCATATTTTGACAGTTATTCACAAAATTGTCAGCCATTTTGGAGGCGTAGTTTTTATTTAACAGTCGTTTGAATGAATCGATGTGAGTGTTTTTGTGAAAATGGACAACATTGAGTATCGAGCTGTCAATAATTTTTTTTTTTAAAGGCAATACGCCTACACAAATCAAAGATGAGTTGGACTCCGTGAATGGGAATTCTGCACCATCATTTATCACAGTGAAATTTTTGGCAGCTGAATTTAAACGTGGCCGTGAGAGCTTGGGAGACGATGAACATTTGGGACGTTCAAAAACTGCAAAAACTGACAATAACATCGCTAAAATTCACCAAATGGTTTCTAGACGAGCGCCGAATTAAAGTGAGAGATATAGCAGAAGCTACGAAAATGTCCAAAGAACGTCTTTGTTACATATTAAATCAAGATTTAGGAATGAGAAAGTCTTCCGCGCATTGGGTGCGCCGTTTTCTCACGTTATACCAAAAACGTGTTCGAATGAACATTTCCAACATTCTGTTGGCGCAGTTTAGTCGCAATAAATCCGAGTTTTGGCGCCGATTAATTACTGTCGATGAAACTTGGATACACCATTATACGCCCTAAACAAAAATACAGTCAAAACAGTAGACAGCAAAGGGGGAATCGGCTCCAAAAAAAAGAAAAAACCTCTTTTCGGCTGGGAAAGTGATGGCGACTGTTTTTTGGGATAGTCGTGGAATTATCTTAATCGATTATCTTCAAAAAGGAAGAACCATTGGAAGAGCATACTAGGCATCATTGCTGGACAAACTGAAAGCAGAAATTGCGAGAAAAACGGCCACATTTGCAGAAAAAGGAAATCATGTTTCACCAAGACAACGCGCCGTCTCGCACCTCAGCGGTTGCCAGGCGAAAATCCACGAATTACGGTTTGAACCAGATCTAGCCCCAACCGACTTCGTTTCCCTAATCTAAAAATTGCGCTCGGAGGACAGAGATTTTCGTCAAATGAGGAGGCAATCATCATCGTGAACAGTTATTTTGCACAGAAAAACGCCGAGTACTATTTGGACGGGATAGAGAGATGGGAGCATCGCTGGGAGAAGTGTGTAGCATTATTAAGAGACTATGTAGAAAAATAAAAATAAATTTTAAGAAAAAATGTCTTGTATCTTTGTTAGGTCGGAAACTTTTCAGGCAACCCTCGTATATTATAAATTTTGCCATGAGAAATGCAAAAATACAAATCGGCTGAAATGAAGAATGGTGTCTGATAATAAATGATAAATGATAAAAACCTTAACTATTTTAATAAATAGAAACGATAAATGCCACTCTGATTGAGGTATCTCGAACACATGCATTCTGAATGCAGCAACCGCTTCTTCAGGTGTCGAAAAACGTTGAACTCTCAGTTTGTTTTTTACGTACGGGAATAAAAAGAAGTCATTCGGTGGCAAGTCAGGACTATACGCCGGATGACCCATCAAATCGATGTTTTGGGTGCTCAAAAATGCAGTTGTCGCAGCCGATGTGTGAGAGCTCGCATTGTCGTGGTGAAGGGTGGTCCGTCTTCGGCGGTTGGTTTTCCTGATTTCTTGGAAGACAACTGGCAAACAAATGGTTGTGTAACACTCAGAATTGACTGTTCTGCGTTGTTCTAGTGGTACGGTTGCGACATGTCCAGTTTTTCCGAAAAAACAGGCGACCATTTGCTTGGAAGCGCTTCGTGCGCGAACAACTTTTGTTGGATTTGGCTCATCTTGAAACACCCAGACAGTCGACTGCTGTTTACTTTCGGGCTCATACGCGTAAATCCACGATTCATCACCTGTCACGATGTCATAGACGTGTTTCGAAGCACCGCGACCGTATTTTTTGAGCATTTCTTTCGACCAATTGACACGAGCCTTTTTTGGGCGATTGACAAATTGTGTGGGATCCAACGCGAACAAATTTTTTTGACAGTCAAATGTTTATGCAATATTGAATGTATGCTGGTACCACTAACGCCTAAGGTTGTCTCAATCTCACGATAGGTCACATGACGATCTTCCAATATCAGTTCGCGCACAGCATCAATGGTTTTCGGAACAACAACTGATTTTGGACGACCTTCACGAAATTCATCTTGGAGTGAACTACGACCACGATTGAATTCACCATACCATCGATAAACACTGGTCCTTGATAGAGCTTCATCGCCAAAAATTGAATTAAGTTCATCCATGCACTGTTGCTGAGTTAATCCACGCCGAAAGTTGTAAAAAATAATCGCACTAAAATGTTGACGATTTAATTCCATTTTTGGGCCGAGATAAATCATTTAAGTTACTGTAAACAACACAAATAGCGCTCGTATGTCAAAACGTTCTGAGTGCGTATAACCTCAAAAATGTCCAACTTTACGACAGAGCTGTCAATTGCCGGATTGCAATACTAGGGTTGCCAAATCCCGAAACATAAGAGGCAACCCTCGTAGCTGAGTTCAAATAAAATATAAAAATAAATAAAAACTATAACTATTTTAATGAATAGAAACGATAATTATTTCAAATAAGAAAAGATCTTATAACCCCCACGCTCTTCCCTCCAAAGAGGAAGCACGGCGCTGGAGACGTAACACTGCCATCCAGATACTATTACAGCCGATTGTGGACAATATTGATTTCGTGGTTTCCATTCGATTTTCGATGTTAAAGGTGGACGCTCGGACTGCCGATTGAATCATGAATACTTGCCAGATCGGTGTTATGGTACACTAGTCATTAACCAATCTTCTAGAGGTGAAGAGAGTTCTGGTGTGGAGATAATTCAGATAGTGTGCACTGTTATCTAGAGGAGTTGGTAGTAGTGAAGTTATTATGGGGTTGGGATTATTTGGGAGGTTTTCAATAAATTTGATAGACAGCTCTCGGAAGCATCTATCGAGACGGTCAACAGTAGCGGCATTGTATAGCAAGCTGTTATTGTAATATTTGCAAGAGTTGGGTTGGTTGTTGAGGCCAGTGTTGTATATCGTATTAGCAACACTGTTAGAGCCCGTGTGTGGCTTCCGGCTTGTTACCCCGTAGGTATGTCATCCGGCTGCTTTTGATTTTTCACTAATTTGGTTGCCTGGTGAAGTATCTCGTATGCGGTTTCTGTTGTAATTATAACTCTGTTGTTCCTTGCAAGGGATTCAATATAACTTTAGAAATTTGGGCGCACTCGCCGAGTGAAACACTGGTTGTAGTTTTTTTTAATAGAGGTGCGATCATTTATTTTTCTCTTTATTATAAGTTGAAGTTACAAGTTTAAGTTTTTTAAGTTTTAAGTTTAGGTTTTTTAAGTTTAAGTTTTTTAAGCTTACGTTTTTTAAGCTTAAGTTTAAGGATTGAATGAAATTGATGTGCCACTCTTTGGCTGTCTGGTTCTAATTAATTCTTGCCTACAACGGAACTCTCTATTTATACCCAACATCGAAGTCGAAATTCACATTCCTTCCCACGATTCATTGCTCACCTTGAGACAGCCACCTGATGCTAGCCCCCGTCGGAGGCCATACCAACGACGATGGGAACTGCAACGTTGCAATTTTGTCGCCATTCACGCTGAGGAGGCAACCTTACGACTACTCTGGCTGCAGCTCCACCCCAATGCCATGGGGAAATTTCGATTCAAGGTGATGCCAATTGGATTTGCCTATAGCAAATAGCATGCATGTGCATGGGCATGGTTGGGATTTCCTTGAAGGTGATGGAGTGTTGGCTGATCATCAACGTGTTGACATTTTTTGTTTGCTTATAGCAAATAGCAGGCAATATTAGAGCATGTGCATGGGTATGGATGGAACGTGGGAATTGCAGAATTGCAAGTTTAGTTATGGGAATGGAAAATGTATGTGTAGTCATAGCATATGCTATTGGATGATGAGAAATTGCATTTAGCCAAAGGCAGGTGTGTGATAGGGTTTCCCAGATGCTGCGCTGACAGAATTCCGTCGGTTGTAACAGGAAATAAGTTTTAATGTTACCCCGAAAGAATTCTTTTGGTTTAAAGTTATTAAAACTTTAATGTATGACCGTTAATGTCATATATGCATGCAACATAATTCATTTGTAGAATTATGATTTAGTTTTTATTTAATTTGTGGCGGTTAATGTCACATATGCATGCAACAAATTCCTTCCTCCCACTAAAAACACAATTATTCTCGAAGAGGAATAATTCTCGAAATTAAAATAGTTTCTGGATGGGTGGGATTTAGTACTGGCTCTGTTTTACAAGCTTTGGCACCAAGGTCTGTTTTACAGTTTTAACATAAAAGTATTTGTGTATAAAATTGTTTTCTTATTCATCATCATCGGCACTACAACCGGGAGCCAGTCTTGGCCTTATGTAGCAAGTCCTGAGGCTTGTTAAATTTTCCATAATGAATTGTTTTTTCCGGGCAAGGTCATTAGTCTTGCGCCAGAGGCTCCCCGACGGAGGAACGAACCCCGGTCTCCCGCGTGACAGGCGGGTATACTAACCACTATACTATCGAGAAGCCTATTTTCTTATTATCTTATTTATAATCAATTCATGTGTAATCGCGTGATTTTGTTTTTTTTTTGTATACATTATTTTGGCTAAGTTTAGTGTTTTTTTTTTTTTTTTTTTTGATATATGAGTTGTGTTTTGTGCTTACAAGTTCATATTTTTATATAGGTTCTTATGTAATTCTATGTATGTTGTGTATTTACATAAGTTTATATGAATATAATTCTTATCTATGATATATATTTATAGAGGATCTTACATAAGTTTCTGTATAATAGTACTCTTGTGAATGTCTATTTATAATTTTTTTTTTTTTGCATTTAGATTCTTATGTTGATATATCGGTTTCTAGTTAATATGAGTTTTTATAATTTTGTACATCTTAGTTTTCTATAAATTTACATTATTTTGAGATATTATTTTCTCTTTTTTTTATGTAAAATACGATATGAAATCTCAGTACGTATGTATAGCAATGTAGATTTTCATAAATAACTGTTTGTAAAGGTTTAGAGTTATTACATATATACATTATCTTTGCATACATTATTTACTTTGGACTATTGATATTTACATTTTGTGTTTTAATGTAGTCATAAGGGTTTTGTAATGTGTAACTTAAATGACTTTCTGTTTATAACAATATGTTTTGTTTGTTTGTTTGTTGTGTTATTTACAATAGTTCTCTTCATTGAGTATTTCTTATTGAATTTGTACATAATGCAGGGTTTTGACTACATTTTGTTAATTTATCTGATTATCTATATTGTTTGTTTAGTTTATTATATGAGTTAATAGTAATGATTATAATAACAAATTATTTTTCTGATATGTGCCTAAGACTACAATATATTAATATTTATTTTGATTTCTATGTTTGTGTATGTAATGCTAAATTTGTAAGGTAATAGGAGTTACTCACTTACTTTTAATATTGGTTTTAATTAATTTGGTTTGTTCTCTTTTGTATTTATAATGTTTAATTGTAATTTGTTTCTGTATATGGCCATATTGTGCATTTTTTTGTATATTCAAGTGTGAGCGATCTTTAAAATGCGGTACAGCCTGGAGATAGCAAATATTTAGGATTGATAGGTATAAGGTTTCAGCCTACCATTACGGAATATTATTGACTTTTGACCAACTTGGATGGTCGTGTTGTTAAGTCCGGTTGCTGCTGTAACGAGAAAGGGGCCCTTCCAAATGGGTGTTTGTATGCCTTTGGGGTTTTTGCGCTTCATCAATACCATGTGCCCCACATGAAACGTTTAAGTTATTGTTTCATTACCGCACCAGGTGGTTGCCTTTAATAAACGGCATTCCTCACACTGCCTTTCATACTTCCTAACATCAGAGAGCATGGATGGCCACCAGTACCGTTGTCGTATTTTATTATATATGTCCACCGGAAGGGGAATGGTGACAAACCCTGAGTATCGTTGTGATCTAATTGAGGTTTGTAATCTTCTCAGGTGCTGTGAGCTTTTGTAACAATAAGTTTGGGTTTTGAGAGGAGCTAGGGCACGAGTTTAATAAAGATGTGTCAGTTCTTTGACTAACACATTGGCCACCTGACTTTTGGTTCCTCTGTTTAGGGTTAGAATTCAACCTGAAGGTTTTGTTTCGAGCTTGCTTGGTAATTTTTCGGATCTTGTAGGCTGTTGTATTCCAGAATACTACCCTTATTCGCTTTAACACTCACTCATGTCCTTTCAAACACAACCCTTAAAAACACAACCCTTAAAACTACATCCTCACATATCCTACATTCTCAGTTAATACAATTCATAAATAAACAGACACAATATTCTATATCCAGTCACTTACAGCACATTTCATAAATAAACAGACACTATATTCTATATCCAGTCACTTACAGCACATTTCATAAATATGCCCCTTTTCATAACAAGCACATTTTTCATTTCAAAACATGGCCACTTTGATTTTCGTTCAAAGTTTATTCAAAATTCTAAGTCACAGAGACTTCTAGATTGTTTTGTTCAGTTTATACGCCACAGTCTGTTAGAACAAAATGTTCTATATAAACAAGTAAATTTATATGAAAAAAATAGAAAGAAGAGAGCTCAGCTTGAGATAGCTGAGTTCAATAAAAAATAAATAAAACAAATAATTATTTGAAAAGAAAACTTTAATTATTAATAACCCCTTAATTTAATAACCTCCTCGCTCTTCCCTCATCCGAGGAAGCACGGCGACTGGAGACGTAACACTGGTGGCAGCGGTGGGATTCGAACCCACGCCTCCGAGGAGACTGGTGGACTCCCCGAAGGACGACTCTATCCTCGAAGGAAGACCAATCCTCGAAGGAAGGCCGATCCACGAAGACTGGTGGACTCCCCGAAGGACGACTCTATCCTCGAAGGAAGACCAATCCTCGAAGGAAGACCAATCCTCGAAGGAAGACTGATCCACGAAGACTGGTGGACTCCCCGAAGGACGACTCTATCCTCGAAGGAAGACCAATCCTCGAAGGAAGACCGATCCACGAAGACTAGTGGAATCCTCGAAGGAAGACCACTCATCGAAGGAAGACCGATCCACGAAGACGGGTGGACTCCCCGAAGGAAGACCAATCCCCGAAGGACGACTCAATCCTCGAAGGAAGACTTAATCCTCGAAGGAAGACCAATCCCCGAAGGACGACTTAATCCTCGAAGGAGGTCTCGATCCCAGAGGAAGATTAGTACAAGATAAAACCCTAAAGAGGGAAGGAAGGTCCTCACTTTTTTCGACTTGGATGGCGGAACATTCGATGTATCGAGTGCAAATAACTTCGTAATTTCCTTTGCCGATAAGTTCCAGAGGAAATCTAAATTAACCTCAGTGGCAGCAGATGAAAAAAAAAAAAAAACAAGAAGACAACACCTCAGAAAAAAAAAGAACAAAACATTAATCAAAAAAAAAAATATATTAAAAAAGGAGAACAAAACATCAATCAACATATATTAGTAGTAAGAATCGTTAGCGAAATATCAATTTTTCTGTTCATTTTTCCGTAGGAATATTTTTACCTTGGAACTTTTAACTTTTCCTTTTTACTAACAATTTTGTCCGATAGAAATTATTTCGAATATTCTCTTTCCAGTATTTCGACGACATTTCCGTTTTGTCTTTTTCGCCGAATTTTCTTTCTCTACAGCTTTGAGACCAAATTAACTTTCTTTTTCATATATATTGAATAACAAAAAGAAAGGCCATTTTTATATACCGTATTTTTAAGAAGTTATTTTGCCATACATTGATTTCAGAGTTTTCAAGATTACGAGTCCGTATTACACGAGACAGGCGGCTAGGCAGGGGGAAGAACAAATCCACTCTCTACAAATACACCATAACCCCCCTGAAATGGCTCTTTCTGTCGGAATTTCTGATGTTTTCAGAATCGTCCCTACCTTTGACGGAAAACCCTGCGACCTAGATAAATTTATTTCCGGGGGAGACGTTTTATTTAGATCTATAAAAAGGGTAGACCCGGAGATATATGAAACATTTTTGGAGCTAGTCAAAAATAGACTAGAGGGTCCTGCCTATGATCTAATTAGGTATAGCACAATTGCTAAATGGGAGGATTTAAAGGATAAACTTGAATCAGAATATAAAGAGGAGCAATCTCGGTCAACGGCACACAATGAGTTGATATCCCTGAAACAAAACTTCAGAGAAACCGTTCGGGAATACGGAGATAGAGTTGCGAATGCTCTGAGGACGCTGAACTCTGCTACGTGTGAAATAACAGCAGACGCGGTGGTTAGAGAATTCTTGATAGAAGAAAACTCAAAATTGGCAGTGCAAATATTTGAGGATAGTCTCAAGAATGAACAACTGAAAATCCTAGCCAAAGTCCATGGGGGAAGTAGTTTAAAACAGTCTATTGCACATGTAGTATCACATGCTGCTCGAATGGACAACTCTCCCAGGCCATATAACTATAATGACAGATTTAATCGAATAGTCTGCCAAACCTGCGGTAAGCCAGGTCATTCTCAGGACACATGTTATCGGAACATGCAGTCCAACAATTTTCCGAATAGACAACCAATAAAAAGAGAATATAGCATTATATGCTATTTCTGTGGACGAAATAATCACACAGAGAACGAGTGTAGATACAAGATATCTAGGAATGGACCATCCTTAACAAATTACCAACAAGGTACAACAACGCGTAATCCATTCCGTAATAATCCTGCAAACACCGAAAATCGTTTTTGTGAATATCCTAGAATCACCAATAGACAAAACGATAGGCAAAATGTTCACTTTTCTCGGGTGCAAGAGTCGGAAAACGAGGCCTGACGCCAACCCAATTTTGTGGAAGACAGACAAAATTTTTCTATTTATAACATAAGATCTTTGGCAATAGATAACGACAATTTTAATGAAGCTCCTAACCAAATAACTAAAGCGATACAGATAAACGAAGAGAAAATAAGCACTAATATAAATATTCCGATTCATACTCCAATTTTGGAAAATAATTCAGCAACACAGACTGAAAATTCGAAATTTTCAGCAGTAGTAAATACTGAAATCCCTAATATTTCGGATATCCCTATTGACCACACAGACACTTCAGCAACCAAGACTGAAAACTCAGCAATATTAAAGACTGAAAATTCAGAACTTGCAGAAAATACACTAACAAAAATCCCTCACATTTCGGCTATCCCTATAGACAACCCCGACACTTCAGCAACAAAGACTGAAAATTCAGCAGTGGTAAAGACTGAAGATCCAAAAGGTGCAATAAAAATCGAAACCTAGGTCAGTTCAGTAGTTAACGCTCAAGAACACCATGTTTCAGCAGCAAAGTCTGAAGGATTGAAGGTTTCTACAGCAGATATAACTGAAGAAATAGTTCAAACAGCAAATAAGACTGGGAACCAAGATGTTCTAACAGCAAATAAGTCTGAAGAACTATACGAATCAGTAAATGAGACTGAGAAACTAAACGATCCATCAGCAATGAGTAAGACTGAAAAGGTAAACGTTCCGACAGAAGTTAAAGCTATAGAAAATGATGACATTGAGCCGAAAACACTAAACATTTTAAATAACGATACTGAACAGCAACACGAAGTAATGAAAATTAAAAATAATAATTCAATTAAAGAAGTTAAAGCTATAGAAAATGATGACAATGAGTCGAAAACACTAAACATTTTAAATAACGATACTGAACAGCAACACGAAGTTATGAAAATTGAAAATAATAATTCGATTAAAATAGGTATTGAAAAGAAAAACCATATAAATACCTTACAAATTAATTTTTACAACAATAAACTTGTATTCGAACACAAAATAAGAAAAAATAAAAAGGTACACAGTCATTTAGGACAACTGAGATCATTTCTTAAGAAAATGTTTGGTATTATGCAATTCTATGCAGTCATCATAATAATAGGCCCAAAAAAGTTTTGGAAAATTTTCCATAAATTTAAGGAAAAGATAGACACTTAACAAATGGCCTTTGTTTTTATTCAATATATAAAACAATTGTAAGAAATGATGGAAACGAAGAAAAAAAAAAAAAAAAGTTAAAAAAGGGGAAGAAAGAAAGAAAATTTTAGAGGTAAAATATATATTGGGATATAATATATTGGAAATTCGCACGAAAAAGAGAATTTTGAGAATTAATATTAATCATATATATAGAAAAACAAATTTTTGGATAATAAAAGAAAAGGTTCCAAGTGGAAATATTTTAAGTTAGTTGGAAATATTTAAAGTTAGTTAAAATATAATGTAAGTAGACTATAAGTAAACTTTTAGATTATTGTAACCTATTTTTCTAGTATTAAGAACTTTTGGATTTTTGTAACTTTTGATATAAGATTAACTTTGAACTCCATTGTAATTGAACGAAAATCCAAGTCGGTAATTAAACCTAATCTAAGCAATAGTTAACAGAAAATTATTCTCTTCAAGGATAGTTTTCTTTCTCGAAGAAGGGTGGGATGTTGTATTCCAGAATACTACCCTTATTCGCTTTAACACTCACTCATGTCCTTTCAAACACAACCCTTAAAAACACAACCCTTAAAACTACATCCTCACATATCCTACATTCTCAGTTAATACAATTCATAAATAAACAGACACAATATTCTATATCCAGTCACTTACAGCACATTTCATAAATAAACAGACACTATATTCTATATCCAGTCACTTACAGCACATTTCATAAATATGCCCCTTTTCATAACAAGCACATTTTTCATTTCAAAACATGGCCACTTTGATTTTCGTTTAAAGTTTATTCAAAATTCTAAGTCACAGAGACTTCTAGATTGTTTTGTTCAGTTTATACGCCACAGTCTGTTAGAACAAAATGTTCTATATAAACAAGTAAATTTATATGAAAAAAATAGAAAGAAGAGAGCTCAGCTTGAGATAGCTGAGTTCAATAAAAAATAAATAAAACAAATAATTATTTGAAAAGAAAACTTTAATTATTAATAACCCCTTAATTTAATAACCTCCTCGCTCTTCCCTCATCCGAGGAAGCACGGCGACTGGAGACGTAACAAGGCTTTTACCACAACTTTTTGTTTTGAGAGGAGCTAGGGCACGAGTTTAATGAAGATGTGTCAGTTCTTTGACTAAACATTTCCCACTTGAGTTTGGATTCCTCTTTTTAGGATTAGAATTCAACCTAAAGATTTTGCCCTTATCTTGGGCTTGCTTGATAATCAGACTCACTTCAACGTCGGTGCCACTACTAGAGTTCTGTTTCTTTCAACACCTACTTCTATTGGTAGGTGGACAGTTGGGACCCTGGTTAATGGTGAGTGTGGGGTCCTGATGTGGATATTGCAAAAAGTATAAATAAATGACAAATGTATTCAGGGAAAACGTGTACTCTGGCAAGAAGTAACTGTAGTCATACATCTGAATCAGCCTAGATTTATTCCTACCAAACAAAAGAGAAAAAAAACGGTGTCACCTAGGAATAAAAAGAAACATAAATAATCAACGAAATGGCAACTTATCAACTTCATGAATGTATAGCGTTTGCGACGATAGTGAAGAGAGTGTGATTTGAACCGACGCTATCACGATTAGAATCACTAAAATATAGAACCAAAGCTCAACGCATCAGGCCACTGCCGCGTATACGAATTCGATTTCTAAACTGAAGTACATTCAACTGATGTGAAATGCTATATTATTGCTATGGTATACGGCTTTAATGATTGTGTTTTGGTGGTGTTATTTTTCACTAGTCGTGTGTGTATCTGTTAGAAACGCCACAAATGTTATTAATGTAACTTCGCTAACATACCAATTTAAATATTATAGTTTTCCATAAAATGAATCAACCTCCATGTAGCCTCTTTCTAATCTACTACTTATATAAAGACTCAGTAAGAAGTCTGCAATCGTGAACTACCATTTCATTCCATTTATTTGAATTTAAGTTTATTTTTGTGAATTCAATTATTGGGACCCAATAGCAGGTTAAAAAGTATGTACTCGACATTGCAAAAGAATACTGTTACATAAAGCTACAAAACTAAATGATAAATTCTAAGTTAATTTTGTATATCCCTCAAAGAATCTGTATTAATAAATATTTACGAAAACCACCTTGAAATTTGGAAACTTAAACTTCTTGGCCTGGTACTCACCACAGTTCCTATCAAAAACTGAGAAATATAAAATTGCCTGAAAAAAGAAAGTTACCTTATTAAAATGTCCGACCCCCATTGTTAATATAGATGGAATATTAAACGAAATAATTTAGTTATTATATCCAGTTAATGCAATCGAAGCTACCCAGTGTCACATCCCAACTTAGTCATGGAACATTAGATTCATCAATTGTGCAAATATACTATATCTAAATAATAAATAAATTAGTGAATTAAATATAAAACCATAACTAAAAGGTGAATTTAACTAAAGGTTAAGTACCATTGCAGCGTAAACTACCTACAGAAAAATTTCTTAAGATCGCGATGCGCATTTAAGAATAATGATCACTTTCGCCTCATGGTTCTATAATTGTTCCCCATTGTACCACCTTCAACAAATTCCGACGTACAACATCTCCGTCACACGCAAATTAAACTTTTATTTCACCAAAAGAAAATCGACCAGTGAACTCGCGCTATCGGAATTGAGATGTAATCCTTTGTTCGCAACACGCTCCACTGACAGTCATGTACGTTTTTCTACATCTGTGGCGTATCCCCTTGGCTAACAGTGACATTGAACAATGCGTATATTTTATAAGGTATCAAATGAATCACTACGTCGTTTTTCAATCTGAAACGGGTCTGCATGTCTGCCCATTAAGTAGTAAATGCAACATATCCGACATTGAGATGAACATCGATGTTCAAGCAATAGTCGCAAATATATACTTGACCATTTATTTTTGAACACCTACCTAGTACATCGATTTAGCAATTTCTCAGATTAATATCTGAGTATGAATTTTTATTTAGATTGTGGCTAAAGCCATTGTGCACAGACTAGGTTGACTCATTAAGACATGATTAAGTTCTTTCATGGCATGCACCTTGTGTTTTCAAATAAATTCACCATTAATACATTTTGAAAAATATGAATATGCAGAGTTTTTGTGTGTAAGAGTATTAGTGCAAAAAATAATACGTGCACGTGCTATCTCCTTGCCGACTACATATACGCGCTTTTCAAATTTAGTCAAAAAATACGCAAAATCGTATTTATCATCAAAAATTAACGATTTCGTTTCATCTAAAGTAAAAGGTTTTCCAATAAGGACGATATATTTTGAAAATGAAATAATGGGTTTCTCAATACGGACGATATTTTTTTTAAATGACTGCTGCTATATTTTAAATGGTAGAAATGTTACCTCCTGTCGTTTGTCTTTAATATACTTTGACTTTAAAATTGTTATATTTTAAAGTAAAAAAAAGTTTGTTTTTTATCACAAAAATGTTGTATGATATTTAATATTAAAAACTGATCATCCTTACTGGAAAATGATATACTTATTTGTTAACAACATTTGTATGTTTTTTTAATACGCTTTAAGCCAAAACTGTTCATATGATCGCTTATGTTATATAATTGGTTTTTCAATTGGGACAAGACATAACTTTTACAAAGCCCAAACAGAGCACTTCAGATGATCAAGAAGCGTTAGTTTTTGAATCAATATGATCTTGTAAGAGCATAGGTCAAGACGTTTGCACAAAAGTCGCCACAATGTGGTTTCCCAATTACTACGAATGCTTGGAATCGACTGATTTAGCTGGTTTTGAAGTGAAACACTTATGGCACCGATATTTTTGGTACTTCGAACGCTGAGATGGGGCACTAGGTCAGGAACATCCAATAGTGAACATTTGGACTTTAATGTATCCACTATAAGCTAGCCTGTTTGGTGGAACGATTATTACGATCGAAAAAGCCGGTAAACGCGCTTCAAATTACGGCCACCATCTTAAAACTTCCTGAAAAAAATTTAAGAGTGCATTCGTATTAAAATATAAAATTGTTATATGCCTTTTAATAAACCCTATAAATAGATTGTTTGTGGGTTTGTGTGAATTCATTGTTTGACGTTTAAATCGGGATACCTTTTTTTATTAAATTGTAATTCTTTTTCAACATAATTTTGTTTTAAACAAATATATCGGAAAACCTTTTTTATTAAATTAAAATTATTTTTCAACATAATTTTCTTTTAAACTAATATATATGTGTTCCAACAAGATTCAACTTCTTTTAACCTGTCCAAAAATATTTTTTTTGAGGTCATTTTACCCATACCTCCTCATTTTATACTTTTAGATTGGAGACAGGAATGTCACAGAGGACCAAATCTTTCTAAAAAGTTAGATACGACGCAATTGTTGGTTTAATTTAACTATCTTGGCTACGACGGTGACCTAAACAGTTTCCAACGTCAACGTCAAGGTAGCAGCACATGTCGATAAAAGCTAGTGAATGTAGCTGTGCACCTTTTGACAGCTACTCACCAATTTTTCAGCCATTTTGGGGGCGTTGTTTTTATTTGACAGCCGTTTGAGTTAGTCGATTATTATTATTTATTATTATTATTATTTATTATTATTATTATTTATTGGCCTGTAGGAACCAGGTGGTTCATGATCTCGCCGACTCGACTCCGCCATCGTTCCCTGTCCTATGCACTCTCCTTCCACGTTCGACCACCCGATCCGATCTCCTCGAGGTCCAACCTGACATTGTCCTCCCATCTCCGTCGCGGCCGCCCTGTGGGTCTCTTTCCCGTTAGTCTACCGTCAAGAATTCTTCGCACGGTCGCACGTTGCCCATTCGCGCTACATGTCCGGCCCATCTTAATCTTCGCGACCTGATTACTCCCACTATTGTAGGTTTGCGGTATAGCTTTTCCAATTCGTGGTTGTGGAGTTTCCCCCATTGTCCTGCCTCCTCATCATATTTACCGCCAAAGATACTCTTAAAACTTTATTCTCGAATACGCGAAATTTGTTTTCTTCCCGTTTTGTGAGAGCCCATGTTTCGCATCCGTATAGAACAATCGGCATGATTATGCTTCTATAGACACGGAGTTTTATATTACGTGATAGCAGTTGGGATTTTAGCAGTGTACTGACTGCATACCAACTAGCGTTGCCGGAGTGTAGTCTTTTGTTAATTTCCTTCGACATTTCGTTACTGGCCGTCACTATCCTTCCCAGATATTTAAATTGTTTAACTTTTTCAAATATCTTGCCTCTGACGTTTATATGTGTTCCCTAAGGTCCACTTGCTCTCGCCGTAATCATATATTTTGTTTTGTCTTCATTTATTTCTAGGCCCACCTCTTCTGCCGCCTGCATGATGAAAACACAGTTCTTACTTACAGTTTCGAGATTATCTTCCAAAACGGCAATGTCATCCGCATATGCGAGCACTTGTGTGACCCGGTTCAGGGATGATCCGGCCATGTTGTCGTCTTGTACCTTTCTGAAGACATACTCGAGCACAAGGTTAAAAAGACATGGTGAGAGGCCATCCCCCTGTTTTAGTCCGTCATGGATTTCATATAATTCTGAGAGGTGGTTGTCTTTTCTAACTCGCCCTTTATTTTCGTCCATGTTGATTTGAATGAGGGCGGCATATTTTTTCGAGATTCCCAGCTCATCAACAATATGGTAGAGGCTTTGCCTTGCGACCAAGTCGTAGGCTTGTTTGAAGTCGTCGAACAGTTGGTGAACCGTCTCTCTGTATTCCCACTTCTTTTCCAGCCGTTGCCTTATTGTGACTTTGGGTCGCTTGTTGACCGGTTCCTACCGGTTCGCATTGGTAGGCCCCCAGTATTTCTTCTGCGTATGGTGTGATTCTCGCCAGTATGACATTTGTTAGTATTTTGTATGTGGTTGGGAGCAATGATATTCCTCTGTAGTTTTCGCAGTCAGATCTGTCACCTTTTTTGAAAATGGGGACGACTATTGAAGTTTTCCATTCTTCCTTATCCCATATTGTTTTGATGAGTTGGTGGATCTTTCGAGTGGTTGCCTCTCCATCATTCTTCACAAGCTCTGCCGGCATGCAGTCGACTACGGGTGCTTTGTTGTTTTTCAATCGGTTTATTGCGTCTACAACTTCGTCGAAAGAGGGCTCTGGGATCTGAGACTCGGCTATATGTACGTCTGGTGCATTTTTTTGTGGTTGATGGGTGCGCACATTGAGCAGGTTTTCAAAGTACTGCTTCCATCTTGTTACGATATTGTTTCTTTCTGTAACCAGACAGCCATTTGCGTCTCGAATTATTTTGACTCTCCCTCGATAGCCATTTCTAATTGAATTTATGCCGGCATACATACTTCTGATGTTCTTTGCTCTGGAATTTTCTAGGATTTTTTCGATCCTAGTCTTCTCCCATTCGCGTTTTTTTGAGTTTGAAGAATCTCATTGTCTCTTTCCGAATCGTCGCGTATCTTTCTGCGTTGAATTCATTATATCTTTCTAAGTGCATCACTCTGATCCCTTTACGTTCTTCGATCATCGTCCTGCACTAATCGTCAAACCAAGGTTTGCACTTAATTGTTTTCTTAAATCCTAATACCTTTTGGGCTGTTTGTTTGATTGTGTCTCTGATCGATGTCCATTTAGTGTCCACACTATTAGCTTCCTCTTCCTCACTGCTCACATTCTCTAGAATGCTAAATCTATTCGTTAGTTCGTCTTGATATTCAGCCCTTTTGCCCAGGTCTTTTAGTTTATCAATGTCGAACATTTTACTGGTCTCCCGTGAGTTTGAATTTTGCATGTGCCGCAACCCAGATTAGTTTCTGCACAGATAACTAACTGTAGATGAAACATGGATACACCACTACAATCCTAAGCCGAAAGAGCAGTCAAAACAATGGGTTGTTAAAGGCGAACGGGCTCCAAAAAAGACAAAGACAGAGAAATCAGCTGTAAAGGTTATAGCTACTGTGTTTGGGGATGCACGTGGTATTATCTTCATTGACTATTTGGAAAAGGGACAGACGATAACTGAACAGTATTATGCGTCATTATTATGTCAGCTAAATGAGAAAATAAAAGAAAATTGACCTAATTTTCCAAAGAATTATTGACCTGTCCTCGTACATCTAAAATACACATATAAGTAATAAATTTACATTGACATGCCCATGGCAATAAAAACTCTCACATGAAATGTATATTTAACCACTTCCAATAAAAATACGAAAACAGTTGTCCAATTTCAAGTGTAGTAAGTATGTCACGCAAGTGTAATTAGTTACGTTAATCCAACCACTAAATAATCAACAATATTATTTGTTACCTGAGAATAAGTCATCTGCAGCCCCCACACCCCTCTAGTCTGCAGTCGAAGACCATTTGAGCTGAATCGCTAGTGTTATTTCATAGCCCATCACTTAAACATCTCTTGTACGCCGAAAGGCATAAGAAAAATAATAATGTATAATTTAGAGTGCTTGCGAAGAGCCAGTAAGTTAATGTAAGAATGATATTTGTAAAATAGAAGTTAACATTTAGTCTTAAGTAAGATATGTAATTGAATTGTTAACAAAACAAAAAAAAACTTAAACATCCCAGTCGATTAATTTCCATCTTTCTTTTATATTTTCGTGACAAGATGTGCTGTGATGTGAGTGGATTGTATTTTTATTTCGTTCACTTCTGCATGTAGTAGGCTCCTTAGCTGCTCCTATGGGTAAGTGGTACCGAATCGGATTGCAGCGTTATGTGGTCGTTGTCGTTCTTTTATTTTGCATCTTTGTAGAAACTTCTAATGACTGGCGAAGTATTATAAACTTTCTGTAGATTTTCTGTGGTTGTCGGAACACGACTTCGACTCTTCTTCACAGAAAATGTTCGTGGACAACTCAAATCAGTTCATTCATTGTGGTGTCTCAATAGAATGTCTTTGTCGATTAAGGACTGATAAAAATGTCAGAAAGTAAATAATTTTAAGCTAAAAATTTATTTTATTTAATTAACGTGAGAATTCATAACTTATCTAGTTTCCTTAGGTAGTTCTTTGTTCTGTCTGCAATCAATCTCCAAATCCTTTGTTCCGTGTTATTTGGGAGTAGAATGATACTGATCGACAATCACTTTTTGATAAAACTTCCAGTGTCCAGTTTTATGTTAAATAGAATTAATGAATAAAAATACTTCAGTTAACTATCGAATATCTTAAATTTTGCCTACGAACTCAACATGAGTTTTTCAGTTTTGTATTAAGCGTCAACGTCACTTTTTAATATTTCGCACCGTCACCTCTTTGTCTCTTTGTTCGATCCATGTTTTGATTATTAGTGTTGTTGTCTTCGCTCGCCGCTAACCTTCTTTGTTCTCGTCAAAACGTTATCGTCGCTCGTCTTCTCTCCAGGGCTTTTGTGGTGTTTTCGATCAAGAGCAGTACTGTTGTACTGTTCTCTTGATTCGCCCCATTATTCCTTGTGTCACACGTGGCCGTAATCGAAACTGAACTAACCGATTGGGACACAAACGAAGACCTCGAGTGTAGACGGTGAAGAGTTATTTAAAAAACACGTTCATATATGAAGCACCCTTGTCAGGAATAGTTGCATCGTGCAACAAGGTCTATGAATTACGCTCCGAAAGATGCTCCAAGATTTTTTCGCAATTGTTTCACGGAGCCGACAGCTAATGACATGATATTTTACCAGGCAACTAGGCAATATGATGCAACTTATCACTCATAATAACTCCATTCACTAATTGTCTGCACTTAATAACATTGGTGCCAACTGTGGCAGTTAACTCAAAATGCAGTACAAATCAAATGTTGTCCTAAAAAGGTCTCCAACCCTTACATCATCATCATCGGCACTACAACCGGGATCCGGTCTTGGCCTTATTTAACAAATCTCTCCACCGGTCTCGATTTCGAGCCGATGTCATCCAGTTTGGCACTCCCAGGCTCTGGGCGTCCTGGTCTACGCCATCCCTCCATCGCAGACAAGGTCTGCCGCGCTGTATCCTTCCATACATCCTGCCACAAAGGACTTTCTGGGCAGGTTCCTCTTCGCTCATTCGAGCTAGGTGTCCCACCCACCGGAGTCTACCAAGCCTCATTTTTCTTACAACATTTGCTTCAAGGTAGATTGCGTACATCTCATGGTTGTAGGTCTCCGGAATCGTCCTATCTCACATACGGGGCCAACAATTCTCCTTAAGACCTGTAAACGCTAAATTTGTTTGTGGTCTTTGCCGTTGACTGAAAACAATGGCAAATCCGAATGTGGTTGAAACTGAAAGGAATTGCCTCAGTTGGTTGGATCGAACAACTCTTCTTTCGATCGTAGTCCCTCAGTTCTTGGAACGTCTGGGGTTTCCTGATGTTGCTCGACTCACGAGGAAAGGCTGTTACGTTGCTAACCAAACGACCGACCATTAATAACAACCACAAGAGTGAGAAACAAACACTAATCGAATATTAATTAATGTTTTGGTTTATTATTTACGCTACACCCGACAAAGTAGAAACGGTTTGCAATGACAGCTCGAATTTTGATATTATTGAAATGTCAGCTGTTTGCTGACATTTGTTATTCGCTGTTGTCATGACAGCATTTCAGTGGTGCCTGCGCCAGTGTTCCCATCGTGTGCTGCTCCGTCTCCAACATTCCGCCCACCTTGAACTGTCGGTTCAACCGTCTCATCCTCTGCAACCGGGAGTAGTACTAACTTCGTGACGGGTCGCTTAAGGGTGCCCCCCTGAATCTTTACGGTTGCCACCCGCACCTTGCCATCTCTGCCAGGATAAAACTCGATGACTCTCCCCATTGACCAGTACGTCGGAGATAGCTGCTCGTCCTTCAGGAGTACCAAGACCGGATTTCCTAGGTTTGGTTCCGGCTGATACCATTTATTTTGAGCCTGCAGCGTGTACCAAAATGCGCGATGCAACGCCTGCAAGTACTTCCATCTGGTCCGCCAAGTGATTGTTGTCTCTCCCGGATCGACCTCCGGGACGCTCCTAGCCGGTCCTCCAGCAAAAAAATGACTGGGCCTCTTCCGCCACCGTCTCCTTAATGCTAACAGGAAAGATTCATCCCAATCGACACCTCTAAGCCACATTGTTTGCAATACCAGCTTGGATCATATAGTCTGGAGACGTGTGACAGGACCTTCCTCTTCGTGAGCGATGATACCTCCGGAATCTTCTGCACCTTGTAGCTCAAATAGTCCGGTCCGGTATGCCAATTCACACCAAGTAGCTTCGTTTCTTCGCTCGTGATGAACTGGTACACTTCTTCAGAACCCGGTGAATCGGCGGACAGCCAGTTCAGTACCTTGTGGAAATTTGATTTCCACTTACGTAGCGGGAATCCGCCGCCTTTAAGAACGCCCGTCAGTTGATTCACCAACTGGATCGCCAATTTGGTGTGGCCCTTTGATTGGTGTGATTGATGTGGTATAGATTGCTGCCCCATAGGTTGTGGGGCCAAAGACTGTTGCAGAACAGATTGCTGCTGCATACTTTGCTGTGTCCTATGCTGTTGTGGCACAGATTGCTGAGTCATAGGCTGCGGTAAGGTTTGATGAGAGACAGGCTACTGTGTCACAGATTGTTGTTGTCCAGATTGCTGTGGTACACACTGCTGTGCCATTGATTGTTGTGGCATGGATTGCTGTGGTACAGACGGCTGTGGCACAGACTGCTGTGGTACAGACTGTTGTGGCACAGACTGTTGTGGTACAGACTGTTGTGGCACAGACTGTTGTTGCACAGACTGCTGTGGCACAGACTGCTGTGGCATAGACTGTTGTGGTACAGACTGCTGTGGCATAGACTGTGGAGGAACAGACAGTGGTGTTAAAGATTGTGATGCCGTCTGCTGCGGTACAGATTGGTGTTATACCGACTGCTGTGGCATAGACTGCTGTGGCATAAACTGCTGCTGAACAGGTTGCTGTGACGTCGATTGTAACGGCACAGCTTGTTGCGAACCAGACTGCTGTGATATAGGTTGTATCGGAACAGATTGCTGTGGCATAGATTGCTGCGCCACAGATTGTTGCGGCAGAGACTGTTGGGGCATTGGTTGCTGTGTTAAAGGCTGTTGCGTCATGGACTGCTGCTGAATATTTTGTGGTTGCAACGATTGTGGCTGTTGCAAAGGTTGATGCTGTTGCAGTGGTGGTGGTTGTGGTTGCTGCATTCGCCCATCATTGGCGAAGCCGTTTGTTCCAGGGGACGGAGGCCCAGGGCCTTGGACTTCTATTGATGTGGAGGCATGGAGAGAGCCGCCCACCCTGAATTGGTGATGGGTGCATTGATGATGACGAGTGATCCGTCGCTGGACGGTATCGTCCGATGGGATGCTGCCTATGGCATGTGAGGCCGCAACTTTGAGTGAATAACTGGTGCAGATCGAGTGCTGCATTTGCCCATTCGTCGGAGTCCCTGAATTTGAATAAGGTTGTGAAGATACCTGATAAGAACTCTGTGGTTCATTTCTTACTTGAGAGTTTATGTACGTTGTGCCCGTCATTGTGTTTGTGACACCAGAGGAATAGGATTGCTGAGTTATATTAGAAGCAGGTGGTGAATTATAATTTTGGAAGTTTTGCTGCTGCGGTTGTGTGGAAGATAATGGAGAAACACTGAGTTCATTTCCCCCTTGATACACCGATGTCGGAACATAAGGAGCTTGCTGATAATTCGTATTCGCAGCTTTACCGTTGCCGATATCGTTATATGTAGGAATAATTATTGGCAGTGTAGAACTTTGCGTTGGCTCTTGTTGTTGCAACGCCTGTAAAGTTGTCGGAACACTGCAGGTTCCCCAGCCATTGCTGGTCAGAGAAGTAGTCATTTGATTTACAAAGAAATTTGTTGGCTGAGCCGGGCTACTGTAATGTGATTCAGTACCGTTCATTTGCGGTTGACCTTGTTGCTGGTAGTCCCCGAAGGTAGGCACGTCGATATGCCTCAACTTGACCGGTCGGGTTATCGCTCCACTCGTAGAATCCGTTGCTGTCGGTTCCGTTGACCGCGTAACCAATTCCACCAAGCTGTTCATGAGCTTCTGGCTGGCGTTCATGGCGTCAAGCAGCCTCTTCATTCCTGGTTGCTCCGCTGTTAACGTTGTAGTAGTTGCCGTTCCCAGGGTGTCTCCTGACGTATCTAATGCGATGGAACCTGCGCTGGTTGAGCTTGCTTTGCAGCGAAAAGTATCGCTCCTCGAATTCTGCTCGCTCTTCGATCTCCCTGTCGATGTTCAGTTCCGGGTCGTTCTCTTCGATACATTCCTGAAGGTTCTCAAAAGATTTGAATGAGTCCTCCAGTTTGCGCAGTCTGCTTGCGACTTCCTCCCTGGTCACCTCCTTTGACTTGTCCACGAACTCCTCCAACCGCGTGAGGAATCCCTTGATGACTCCTCGTCTCCGTTTCATTGTCGGCACAGTCATGTCGCCGGTAGCCATTGCAACTTAGTTTGCCCCTTTCGATGCTTGTGGATCGAAGTGCCACTAGCTACTTGATTCCGATTCTTGTGGATCGGATGTAGCTTGGCCTTAGGCTTCTACGCAACTGAGTGCGCTGCTGGTTGTGGCTAGCTTTAATCGGGTTGGATGACCGTCTGTCTTGTTGCTTAGTTGCCGCAGGTGCGCGTTGCTGTTGAAACTGCTTTGTTCCACGTTGCACCGCAGGAGAGGTTGTCCAGTCGGCAGCTGCTGTGTAGCGTATATCTTTGTCTCGGATCGTGGATCCTCTAATATGCCGTGAATGATGGCGAACAGTCCTTAGGCTGGACCTTGGGGCTGCGACTGGGGCAGGGATATGTATTTGTAGTTTGGACAGCTTTGGTTATTGCGCCACGAACCTGGCGACAGTATTGTATCTACAATGTGGGCTCGTTGTTGCGTCACTGATTTAATGGCATTAATGCACAGCGGTTGCTTGATCGATTATAATGTTCGAATGCTCATACGGTCGAACGAAGGCTGAGATGATTAGCAGCACTTCGTGACAAATGATGTGTCTTCCGTTGTCCTTGATTATTTCGACAATAGTAACCGCTTACTGCCGCGACGTAAAAATCTGCAACTCGTTTGTCCACTGCGAACTGGCAGCAGTGGATTGGATCCACAGACTGGATCCGGCTCAAAGGACCAATTTGTAAACGCTAAATTTGTTTGTGGTCTTTGCCGTTGACTGAAAACAATGGCAAATCCGAATGTGGTTGAAACTGAAAGGAATTACCTCAGTTGGTTGGATCGAACAACTCTTCTTTCGATCGTAGTCCCTCAGTTCTTGGAACGCCTGGGGTTTCCTGATGTTGCTCGACTCACGAGGAAAGGCTGTTACGTTGCTAACCAAACGACCGACCATTAATAACAACCACAAGAGTGAGAAACAAACACTAATCGAATATTAATTAATGTTTTGGTTTATTATTTACGCTACACCCGACAAAGTAGAAACGGTTTGCAATGACAGATCGAATTTTGATATTATTGAAATGTCAGCTGTTTGCTGACATTTGTTATTCGCTGTTGTCATGACAGCATTTCAGTGGTGCCTGCGCCAGTGTTCCCATCGTGTACTGCTCCGTCTCCAACAAGACCTTTGTGGGTTTTTAAATCTAGTCAGGGCGTCGGCAAGGACGCAGGGTTCACTAGACTTCCCAATCTCTGCTGCACAAACGATTGATGAGCGATTACTGAGCGAATTAATCACCAGGAGAACACAACATACATAAAGAAAAACACTCAGTATTACTCGTCGTAAAACTTCCTTTTATTTACACTGAATATTGATTACAATGGTTAGTCCTTTAAGCTATCACCACCGATCTCTATCTCGGAATCCACCTGGAGGTAACACACGTAGTCGATTCTTCTTTAAGGTTTTTTTTTTTAAATCACTTTCGGATGGGTTCCGAAGGGAGAAAAAGATGTTATAAATCCTTTGATTACCGAGCACCGGACGTTAAGAGATTCACATATATTCACTTAATAGAAATGATACATTATCACGCGGACTTTACTGGACTTTACAACGGACGAAACTACCCACGACCTTACTCGACTGCGGATAAATTTTTCGTTCGAAGCACAAGTGCTCGCGACAAAGGATGTAATCTGAGTCAGATGATGCAACTCACATCCATCTGTTCGATGGCCGCGAATTGCATAGATAAGGGAGGATTATATAAGTGGGCGTATAGGAAAAGTACAATGCCCTGCGATGAGGACGATGATCGGTGGACACCTGATCAAACAGAAGTACATCGTTAGTGATGTATGCCAGAGATCGAAATAGATTTTTGTTTCAAAGAAAACAAAAACGCTATTTCACAGATCAATGGTGTATATGATGATGTTGATGCACAGATGATGTATATATTGTGCCTATGATACAAAAGGGGTCGTCATGGTATTTGCCTAAGATTCCTTGGAAACACCGATGTAGGCAATATACAATCTAGTCATATGGCTCCGGTGCCCAAGGAGGCAAATTATTTTGTTGACATAAGCCAACAGGAACCTCGTCGGCGGCGGCTAAGTGTCAGGTTGGATGGCTATATGTTTAGATTAATATGCGGGTAAGTAAAACGCACATAGTGCGTATACTGTATGTTTAATTTAGGTTTTCAGGCGGCTCTTCGTTAGGCATGATCTGGGGTATGATTGTCTAACGTCAATCATATTAGTGCCCAAATCCCATGATCGGTAGATAACCGACAAAGGAAATTGGTCGCAAGTGTTTCGAACCTTGGGACTGGGGCGATAAATGGATATGAACCGTAGCAAGAAACCATCGGCTACAGCTATGTCAACAATTACGCTGGCTAGCTAGTATTTATCTATTATAATTGCCGACAAGCCGAGCCGATGGAGATATGGTACGATTCATAAACGGAAAAATTCAATGTAATGCATGCCTTAATGAAGTTTAACTTTCAGGTGAAAGTTATTTGAAAGACAGCTTAAACTGTTCGAATGCAGGTAAGTATTATGGGCTTGGAAAGCGGTTAATTTAAGAGGATGGGCGGTTCTTTGGGGATGTATTAAAGAACCGCCACACCTTCCTCTCGAACGCGGCTAAGAGTTCAGAGTGCATGTTATTGAGCACCCAGGTCTCGGATCCATACATGAGTACTGGTAAGACCATGGTCTTGTACAGTAGTAGCTTGAATATTCTGAATAAATTTCGGGATTTAAATAGCCTTGATAGACCATAGTAGACTTTGTTGGATATGATAAGCCGTTCGCGTATTTATTCTTCCATATTGTTATCGGCTGATACTATTGACCCAAAGTAGTTAAAGGATCGCACTACTTCAAATTCGTGCTCCACTACCCTAATAGTT
This sequence comes from Microdon myrmicae, assembly GCA_963931805.1. NCBI lineage: Eukaryota > Metazoa > Arthropoda > Insecta > Diptera > Syrphidae > Microdon > Microdon myrmicae. The sequence continues at coordinate 72,554,248 of OZ007497.1, forward strand.
TCACCAACGTAAGGTCTTCTCTTCGCAGAAGTTGCCGCCATGTACTTCGTTTTTCCCTCATTAATGTGCAGTCCCAGTTTCAGTGCCGCCTGCTCAATCTGGGTGAAGAATTCCTGTACTGCCGATTCGGTTCTACCGATGATGTCGATGTCATCTGCGTAGGCAAGTATCTGGCTGGACTTGGTGATAATAGTCCCTCTTGTTGTAACGCCAGAGTCACGGATTGTTTTCTCCAACGCCAGGTTGAAGAGGAGGCGGGCCAGACCGTCCCCTTGTCGGAGTCCATTAAAGATGTTTATTGGTTTGGACAGCAATCCCGCTATTTTTACTTGGCTAGTTACGTTGGTCATGGTCAACCTACAAAGTCGTATCAATTTGCTTTATTTGATTTGAGCTGTATTATGGCTTTTAATGTTTCCTTAATGCTTGGTGGCGGCAGCATTTGGTCTTGGTCTTGCATTGGTGGAGCCTCCAATTCTTCTGTGAGCCAACCATTTAGCAATTCATTGAAGTGCACTTCCCATCGCTCCAGATTGCCTTCAGGATTGGTGATCAGATTACCGTCTTTATCCTTGCAGTAAGTGCAGCGTGGTGTGTACCGCGTCATACTGCGGATTATTTGATAGAACTTCCGCGCGTGGTGCGGCCCTCGCTCTCTACTTTTCTCTATTTCACAGACAAGGTGTTTTTCCCAGGCACTTTTCTTTTGTCTGTGAAGCCTTTTTTCAGATCTTCTGAGCTCTTTGTATTTCTCCTCGCACACCCGCGTCCTAGTGAAACTGCTGCATTGTCCGGTATGCAGCATTCTTACGTTCAGTCGCTAGTTTGCGCTCATCATCAAACCAGTCGTTCCGATCTCTACGACTACTGCCTAAGATGGAGTTGGCAGTACTAATGACAGTATTCTTAAGGCGTGTCCATTTCTCTTCTACGCCCGGCATTCTGGCCCCAGGACTTACTCCCCCTCCGTCGAGCTCTTCGTGGGTGAGTCTTAACGCATGACCAACGGTGTTACTGGTATTCTCAGTGCGTAAGGCAGCCGTGTTGATTCGAATCTGATCCGCGGATGCAATACGTCTCCGTAAGGCACTCAGCGCTCGGAAAACTGTATCAACTAGAGAGTGATCCGAGTCGACGTTGGCACCTCGGTACATTCGTACCGTCATCAGGCTCGAGGAGTGGCGGCGATCTATCAAAACTTGGTCAATTTGGTTGCGAGTGACTCCATCAGGTGATACCCAGGTGACTTTGTGGATATATTTACGCGGAAACCTGGTACTTGCAATGACCAAGTTTTTCGATCCTGCAAGTTCGATGACTCGTAGTCCATTGTCATTAGTGTTCTCATGCAAACTATGGGAACCTGTGTAGTGCTTGAAAGCCGGCTCCCGACCTATTTTCGGTTTCAAATCACTAAGAATGATTTTCACATCTTATCTTGGGCAAGCGTTGAGGGCCCGTTCGACGATCTCGTACTATTCTTCTTTTTCGTCGTCAGGGGACTCCTCAGTAGCTCCGTGAACGTTTATGAGGCTTATGTTCTTAAACTTGCTTCGCACGCGAAGAGTGCATAGCCTTTCCTTTATTGCATTAAAGCCGACGATGGCAGGCTTCAGTTTTTGACTGACTAGAAAGCCTACCCCCGCGCACATGGTGTTTTGCATGGCAGCTGTAATAAATGTCATACTCGTTTCTTTGAATAACACCACTCCCTGTCCATCTTATTTCTTGTAATGCTGTTATGTCAGCCTTATATTGGGAGAGGGCATCGGGTAGCTACTGTGCAGCTCGAGCTCTGTATAGTGAGCGGACGTTCCATGAAAAAATTCTTAAATCGTTTAGCCATTTTCGTTTCCGTGGTCGTCGTCGTGTATCCGGTCCATATCCGAGGCTTGTTAAATTTGCCATAATAATTTAGTTTTTACGGGCATGGTTATTAGCCTTGCACCAACCTTTCTCTGGGTGTCGCTGCATGCATTGGTTCACTAGTTGGCGGGTGCCAAAGTAGCTATCCAGGAGTGTCACGTGGAGACTGCATGTCAACTTGGATTGAACGGGGACAAGGATCGTCCTAGCCTTCGCCGGGTTGATAGCAATCAGTAACACACAGTAACAAAGTCTAAATTTCATATGTATGATGCCTATAGTCACCATACCGAGCTTTTCCTTGTTACAAAATCGAATCTACCCATTGTATATTTTTCCTATTTGTTCTGTGTGGGCTGTCTTGGGGAGATCCAATTTAATTTCCCTTCTGTGAAATTAAATGATTTGTTCGGTATGCAACTGCTAACCAAGAACCACGTTTGAGATCACACTACATCTAGCAACTATATTTACCGTTTGCCACTACTTTAAACCTTATCTTTTAACCTTACCTCTAGTCACCATTCCATTGTTCCACATCGACCAACTAACCTGTATCTTGAATATTGCGTAAATGTAATAATTCCATAACCCAAACATTAATTAAATACTCCTAATCCATATAAACATTTCCGACCCCCGGTCTTTTAAGCACCATATTATTGTATGCTGCCATAGACACCAGACTAAAAATTTGATTTTCTAATGGGCTAAGGCTTTAAGTAAGCGTAAGGGTATAAAATAAATGAAGTTTCCTTTGAAGCCCCAGATTTAATATTCATATTTAGTAAATGCATACGAGTATTCTCAAACCCTTTAAATATTAAATATCCTTCACACTCGTTATCTACTTTCAAATTTCGAAAACACTTATGTAGACATACCTCTACCTTAGCTTTACACATTCAAAAAAAAGACATCCCCGAAGCAGATTCTTCCAACACACCAGTTTACTTAATACTCATGGTTTCCCTAAGTCCGGTATGTTTGACTAGTTAATGAGAAAGATACGGTATGTGTACAGCTGTGAGTATGAAAACTCAACTTCTGGCTATTCCGAGCTGTTATGGAGATTGAGCAATGAACTTAACATACTATCTATTATGGCAAGTTGCAAAACCTGGAACCATAGAAGAGAAGACATAGAATAATAAAATGAAATACCAGTTTTTGCACCCTTTAAGTTCTGTAACATTTATTACACTGTGATAAAATACGTCGAATTTAAGAAAATGTGATTGAGTAATTTTGTACTCAATGAATGAACAAATGTATAACACGTATCTACAGGACAGTGTAACTAACTTTACGGGTAAATAATCGTAAAAAAGTTTTTTGAAAAATCTGAAAAATGCTCAAGTATGTGAACCGAAAGATGAAGTTTCCTTATATCTACTTTCCCTAGGAACGAAGGTGCCGATGCACAAGAACTCGATTCCATAGAATGAAAATGCTCAGTTTGTTTCTTAATAGCGGCAGTTCAAAAGTTTGTAATTACTACACAAACTTTGGTGTTCATATAATTCAAGTTTTTTAAGAGAGAAGTTAAGAAAATTCTGAAGATAAATATACCATGGGTAAAAGATATTTGTAGGTGCTTAATGCTGTTAAAAATAGTTTCCAAAGTTTAGTACAAACATACTCAGACGAGTACATGATGACTTCAAAATTATCTTAAAAATGTTCACTAGTACACATGCATTTAATGTGGAAAGTCTAAGATTTAATGTAAGTGGACTTAAGACTGTTAAATGGAGGTCAACCTACACCATATAATACAATACAACTATTTAAAGAGTAAGGCTGCAAAAGCAAACTTCTCGCAGAACAAAAACTTTTATCCGGAATTAATCAACGTATGATGCAATCTAGGATCTCAAGGAAAAATCAAAGCGGAATTTATTACCGTTCTGGAGCACGTGGACACGATATATAAACGTCTGAAAAAGGAGAAAGTATGTTCTAACTTCTAGAGTGCATTCGTTATTAAGAAGCATAATATGATATCTACATAAAATAGTTCTTATCCTGCTAACTTCCGAAATAGGTAATAACATGTAGTTGAATCGTGAGGTTAACATAAGTAATCGTAGAATATCCAGGAGGTTATACTGTAACACTTTGTGAAAATGATACGTCATGTCAAAAATGCAGTACTTTAAAAGAATCAATGATATAATGACAGTTTGGGTAAGAAAAAATGATTCACTAGATACTGATAAGTGTAATATTATTTCTCTTATTTACTTAGGAAAATTCAATTCAAAAGGAGTTATGTCAAATGATTTGAGGGAAAATGTATAATTTGCTAACAAAAATAATCTCATAGAGCAATAATGTTGATTTTGCAACTCGTTGATAAAATAAAAATTGCATAAGTTTAAAATTTTGACTACCAAAATCTCGACTCATTTAAATGAATATTAAATTTTTTTTGTTATTGCTGCTAAAAAATAACACAACTCATACTGTCTCAAGTTAATGTGAACAATTAAAGAGCACAAAAGCAAATGCCATAACAAAACTGTAAATAGAATATATATGACAATCTTTGATTACCATCCAAGCAATACCATATTCAGAATGCAACGCTTAACCAGCAACCCTATTGTGGCGGTTCCGCCAAACCCCACGGTTCGCTTCCCTGAAAAACCCCCATAACTTCCACCCAATCTCATAACTTAACTAATGCAATCGCATTAGCATCTTAAATGCTTCACGCATTAAATAGATCAAATCGTTAACCCAAAAGTCCCTGTAAAAGAAAACTTACCTTTCACGCATCTCGTCACATACAATTCTCCGTAAGATTTCTTGGTTAACTTATCAGGAATCCCAAACCAATTTGGAACCTTCGGTTCCAGGCAGATTCCCCTAGACGAATTCCTGATAACAAAGGATTTGGATTACATACTATGTAACCTTCCTCGGGGACCATAAACATTGCGCTGTCTATTTTTCAGCTTCGCCATGTGTATGATAAATCTGTTAACGTACACATTGGCCGACGACCTTTTTCTCCCAGCAATAAAATACCCAAACAGCTGCATTCAATTAGCGCAATAGACACTAAAGCCAATTTCCCTAACTCGCACCAAGTGCAAACAAAAGAACGCTGTTCCTCCATAGGCTTCCTGGCGATACCATAAACAATCCATATCGTTTGTGGTATCTTAAATGCATTTTTCATTTAATGAGTGGCTGCTATTTACCCGGCTGGCTCTCATTACCGAACGATGCATTAGGTCGCTTCTTCCTTTGTCCTTGCCGCCTGCCTGCTTCATTGTTCCATCGCCTTCGCGCGTGTGTTGAACATTATGATCTGCTCGATCACCCATGCACACACACTACCATGATCTCCATTACGAGATCTGGTTTTCTGTCCCACAAAGAGAGACTTTACGTCTCTTTTGTGGTAAGTAAAACATATCCTTAACAAGAGGATATTCACCACCACCGAATCGAGGTCGAATCAAGAGCCGGATTCCAACCTTCGATTGAGTCAAATTACGTCCGCCGACCACACTGGTCGCGCGATCTCCCGCTCTCCGTCGCGCGGCGGAGAAGCGTATATATACAGAAGTCGCGTCGTGAAAGAAGTGTTTCGCCGTGTTTAAAACTTATAAAAATCAATTTAATATTAAAGAATAAGTCGAAGTGAAGTATTATAACACTAACATATTTAATAATGGCGGAGTACAAAGTGGTCTTTATTTAGAGAATAAAATGTAACAAATAAAGAATTAACATTGATTAAATCGGTGCGTTATTTTCTGTGTTTTCCTCTCCGTATTTTGGGGTTCGGTTTGTTGGCTTGCGAGCGATACGTGTCGGAACTTCAGTGGACAGTTACGAGGAAGAAGTGAATCAGCGCCGTACGCCGGTTCAACCTACTTCTCCTCCCCACACTATCAAACGGAGAATGTTGCAAACTAATTTAAACAATTAGCCAATAATGGATTAAAATGTCGACAATACCTTTTGTGAACGGCAGTTGACAACAAAATTACGTCTTAGAAAACTCAGTGTAATCTTATTATGTGTTACAAATGAATTCTTTGACACTAGTTTTGTTTGTGGAACAACTGTGTAAACCTCACAGAAAGTTTTTTTTTTTTTTTTGTTTTCGGTAGGAAGGTAGGATACTTGAAAAGATACCTCTAACCGATCCAGAGGCATGCCGGACTTTTACCGACTAAAACCATCTCCCGCCAGGCACGTATTCCCGTTGATCCCCGCAGAACTTTCTTTTAGAGATTCCATAGCGGAGCGGGACGGAGTTTACATATTACTCCGCTTGTCGCATCGCAACTGCTGCATCATGTCACATAGAACATCATTTGCTACGGATCATGCCTGTTTTGAACTCAGCATGTAATCTATTACTCCTCCCGGAGTCACTGTCCGTCTCAAATGTCTCTCCAAAATCGTTCGTGCGATCTCGAATCCCACGTACTCTGTGAGTACATGTTCCGCATTTTCTATTTGCCCCCGCAATACAAGCAGTATGGGTGATTCACATGTTTATACTTGTGCAAATATTGCCGAAAGCATCCATGTCCTGATATTATCTGAGTCAGATTGTGACTCGGCTCGTCATGTTTCCTTTTCACCCATGTTTCTGCATCAGGTATCATGGTGTGGGTCCCTCTTCCTTTGGTGGAAGAATCCCACCTTCGTTTCCATTCTCTTAGGCTTGAGAGCTCCAATTGTGACCGCATTCTCCGACGATTGTCTTGGGAGACCTCATGCAATTCAGCGTTTTCTTTAGTTGCAATGTCAAGTGGTGTCCTCCCGGCCAAAACATTTATAGCATCTTCGGATACCTTTCGGAATGCACAGCATACTCTTAGTGATGCCAGCTTATGTGCTGAGTTTACTCCCCTCATGTACGACTTAAGTGGCGGTTCCGCCAAACCCATTGTCTACTTACCGTAAAACCACCATAACATTCAGCCAATTTCCTAACTTCACTAATGCAATCGCATCAGTACCTGAAAATGCTTCACGCATCATATAGATCAAATCTATGATCTTAAAAAGTCCCTGTCAAATAAAACTTACCTTTGATGCATTCTCCTCGCATACAATTTCCCATAAGATTTCTTTCTTTACCTTATCAGGCAGAACCCCCATTATTACAACCTAATCTACATCAGTTTCTGCTAATGCAACAGCATTAGCACCTGTAAATGCTTCACGCATTATATAGATCAAATCTATTATCTTAAAGTCCCTGTAAAGAAAACTTACCTTTTCATGCACCTCTTCGCATACAATTTTCCGTAAGATTTCTTGCTTTACTTATCTGGAATTCCCAACCAATTCGGCACCTTCGGTACCAGACAAATTCTTGTAAACAAAATGATTCGGATTGCATACAATGTAACCGTCATGACAGGGACCATAAATATTGCGCCGTCTATTTTCCCAACGCGCCATGTGTACAATAATGCTCCCTACATACACATTGGCTGGCGACTTACACACAAGGGACCAAAGCAAGTACACATTCCGCGTCTATTGGTATCAATTAAATCCTACAGCATAAAAAATGCAAATAGGAATTCAATACCTACCCTTATTAGCGATGCCATAAACACCATTTCCCAGTAACCTAGCTAAAACCCATTGACACATTTCCACATCGCATCGTCGTCTCTTTGTTTAGCCGCGACGTACATTTCCAACAAAGATCCCATTAGCATCCGACGAGTTCGAGTTTATTTGCTACCGAAATCGTATCCCATGAATGGACTTTATGCCCTTTCTTTGTTTTAGGTTCGTTCTCAACCATGAAAGAACCATGCACACATACCACCATGATCACGATTGGCGAGTGAACTCTGCACGAGCAAGATATCGCTGAGTCGTTTTCCATCCACTGACCGCCACGGTCACGCGATCTCCCGCTCACCGGTGCGCACGGTGACGCGAATAAAGGCGAGCCGGCTGTGTGAACAAATTGTTAAAGTGTACTTTAAAATGACTTACCAATTTTATAATAAAAATGTTATCTAAGATCATCGGGATTCTATTCAACTCCGTAAACATTGAACAAATTGTTAAAGTGCACTTTAAAACGACTTACCATATTATAATAAAAATGTTATCTAAGATCATCGGGATTCTATTCAACTCCGTAAACTTAAGAAACGTTATAGTGAAATAAATTCAAGGACCAAAAATAAACAAGAAATTAATTACAACAAGTTCAATGTGTTTTCGTCATTGTTGTTCCCTCGGTGCTCGTGTTTTCGGTCTACGGCAGACATTTAGAACTGTTGGATACGAGGTACACACTTATACTGTGCGCTCCTGCTCATATGTGACCTGCATACATTATAATGGATGGCGCAAGGCTAATAACCTTGCCCGTAAAAATAAATGATTATGGATTATTTAACAAGTCTCGAGACTTGCTAAATAAGGCCAAGACCGGATATCGGTTGTAGTGCTGATGATGATGATGATGATGGTACATTATAATGGAGGTGTTGACACTGGTTATGAGTTTCTTTAAGTGGGACCGGGGTCCTCCAATATTGGGTAGCAGTCTCGCCGCAGTCACTTTGCATACTCTTACCGTTTTTTCACTCGTTTTCCTCAGGTATTCTTTGAAGGTCAACCTGTTATAGAGTATAACACCAAGATATTTAAAACAGGGACTGGAGCTGATTATTTGTCCTTCTATTTCCAAATCAATGTGTTCGACTTTCTCATGGCTGCTTATTAAAACTGTCTCCATCTTATGTCCAACTAGTTTCAGTCCGGTCATATCTAGCAGGCATTTAATCCTCTGCATTGCTTGGGAGTAAATATTCTCCAGGTCATCTAGATATTTAGCTGCGGCCAATTGCCTAATCATCTACGTAGCCAATGATTCTAACCCCTTCTGGTACATTGACCCTGAGCACACACTTCCTCATAGACAAAAAACACCACTCGAATATCCTTGACGTATCCATATAGAGGAGCAGATTGCGACTCCGATCATCTTATAGTGATGGGCAAAATCAGGAGTCGGGTCGCAGCAAACCTACATGGGCCGTCATGGGAAACGAACATGATATTCCATAACAGTGGACCTAATACAGATCCCTGAGGTACACCCACTGCTATTTTATATTCCTGTGTTCCCTCATCTGTGTCATAGAGCAGTCTTCTATCCGAGAGATAATTTGCTAGTATACGCACCAAGTAGGGTGAAACTCGTAGATCGTGCAACGCTTCTAGAATCCGATTCCAGTTCACCGAGTTAAATGCATTTTTTACATCTAGTGTCACGACTACGCAATATTTGTTGTATCTCCTGACCATCGTGCTGCAGCTATCGCATTGCGAGCGATGTCGCGCACCACAGATAGTGCCTCGCCGGTTGATCCACTTTTCCGGAACCCGTACTGCCATTCAGAGAGCCCTGATGTCCCCTCAGTAAATTCTTCCAGGCGAGTGGCAATTACTCGCTCAAGCAGTTTTCCTGTTGTGTCCAGCATCTACAACGCGCGATAAGACGACGGCGCTTCTGGATTGTTAACTCCTTTTGGTATAAGCACAAGCTGCTGATTTTTCCGTCGTTTAGGAAATTGTCATGTTTGAAGGCAGGTTGTGAAGAGACTGCTGAAGACTTCCGCGTTTTTTGTTAGAGTACTCTTTACTACAGCGTTAGGGATACCATCCAGTCCCGGAGTTTCGTTTTTTTTTTTTTGACAACCCTTGCAGCCAAGAGCACCTCTTCGGTGGTCACGGGAGGTATCTCTCCTTCAGTGATACTCCACTTCTCTTGCACTCTCAACACCTCATCACACAGTGGAAACAGGACAACAACTATTCTGACCATGTCAGTTTTACTTTTTTGCATTTGACTACTGTTGTCGTGTAATCCTTTCATGAGTATCCTGTAAGCGCTGTCCCATGGGTTGTTATTTAATTCATCCCTTAGGGAGCAGAACGCGTCATATTTACTTTTGCTGATTACATTCCTCAATTCTTTCCGTTTGTTGACAAATTCAGCATGCAACTGTGGGTAGGTGTTACGGTTTCTAGTTCTTTGTTGCAAGCGTCTTAACCTGTTGCACTCCGATCGCACGTGGGCGATTTCTGAACTTTACCAATACGCTGGTTTGATAGCCCCTTCTGGTTGTCTTTGTATTTGCGCTGACATAGAAGCTTCACATGCGGTAGTTAGCCACTTCATGACTTTTCCAGCCTGTCTATTCGCATCGGCCTCTGCGTCAAACTGTGCGATTTGATCTTCCAGTATATAATCGAGCAGTTCCGCATCGAGGTCCTTCTCTTCCCACCCATTTTTCTGGGCTTTCTTCGCCAATTTGCCAGTGATGAATCCCCTGCGCGGTAATATTTCGTACATCACGGCTTGGTGGTCACTATGGATGTAGGTGTCCAAGCTCGCCACTCCATACTTCTTGCCAACATGGAGCCGACAAATGTGATGTCGATTTTGGACCGACCTCTCTCGTTTATGAAAGTGTCATTAAAACCATCATTAAATAACACCTCATCTAGGACTGCGAAGGCTTCGAGTAGTGCCTGGCATCTACTGTTGGTCCTTGTGCTTCCCCATTCTACTGCCCACGCGTTAAAATCTCCAGCAACTATAAGAGGGCTCTTATCTCTAGCTTCTTGTGTTATCCTGTCCAGAAAGTATTTGAAATATTCTCTTTCCCGCCTTGGTGGACCGTAACAACAGTAGAAATGAATTCCTCTGATCTTAGCATAGGCAGTTCCTTCCAGCCGCTGGACACTTCTGCATTCCAAGAGGGAATTTCCAGTTGTCCAGATGGCCACTGTTCCGCTGCTGTCTTCCTCCCATGTAAAAGTACCAGTGCCGGGCATCCTGTACTGCTCATTGATGCGTACCACGTCGGCACCATATTCCTTAGCCGTTTGGGAAAGGAGATCTTGTGCGGCTCTAATGTTTAAGTTAATTTGAATGCACTTAAACCTGCCCATTTTTATTGAGGAGATCGGACATCGCGTTTTTAAATGTTCGGCATTTGTAACTCCCTGTTGAATGGCGATTATCGCCTTCGTATCCTGATTCGCAGAACATGCATTTGGGTTGTGCTTTATAGCCCATTGCTTTGTGGCCTGTTTCACCGCATTTCAAACAGTTTTACGAACGATATTCTTTGGATTTGCAGGAGTTTGCCGCATGACCGTATTGCCAACATCTGAAACATCGTGTGGGTGCAATGTGTTCTCAAAGTTCGCATCTCACTCATCCAACCCGTAAGAAACCTGTAGCCAGCAATATGCTAGCCTTTTCTCTTGATAAGCGGATCATGGCAACCTGTGTGCCATCTGGCTTCTTCCCTAAACTCGTTATCGCTTCCTTCGGGATCGCGTTCAGTGCAGGGAACTCTATAGCGATCGCTGTCAGGATTTCCTTCACAGTGGTAACCTCATCTAAATCACGACACACAACCGTGATTTCCTGTGACATTGTTTTCACTTTAGCATCTTCCTTTAGTATCTATTGTACCTTTGCTTTTAGTGTCTCGGTGGTGGCCTCTGGACGGCGTTTCAGTTCTAGCAGCAATTCAACTTTTACTCTCTTTCGAACTTTATTCACGCTATTTCCGAGTTCACTTAACTCGGGATTAGCCTTCATTTACTTCAATATATCCGCATATGTTTTTCCCCGGTTTTGGATACTATTATAGCGTCCGGGCGTCTGGTTTTTTCATAATGTTGGCCTTTGCTTTTTAATTTTCATCGTCCTTGTCAATTGCGATCCACTCTCCGAGCTGTCCGAACACGAAATAACCATCATCACCTCCATCACGGCTCTGACCCGCGCTCGTCTCTACATCACCACGGCTTGTTGCCGCCATAAATTATCCAAAACCTTCGTTTGCACAACTGTGAAAAGCCGCTCTGATGCTGTGAGGAGAGTGGAGCAAAATTATCTGCATTGGATAAAGCGAAAAATGTGGTGCACATCTATAGTATATCACCGATTGCTGGAAGTTTGTAGCGGTTCCGCCAAACCCTACTGTCTACTTACCTGAAAAACCCCCATAACTACTACCCTACTCCCTTAAGTTTACTAATGCAACAATATTAGTACCTGTAAATGCTTCACGCATTATATAGATCACCATCTATAATCTTAAAATCCCTATAAAGAAAACTTACCTTTTCATGCATCCCTTCGCATACAATTTTCCGTAAGATTTCTTTGTTTGCTTATTTAGTATTCTAAACCAATTCGTTACCAGACAAATTCCTGAAAACAAAAACCCCGGTTCACATATCATGTAACTAATTCAGCTAGAGATAATTATCATGGCGTCGCCTATTCCCAGCTTCATTCATGTATACGATAAATTTCTTTATGTATACATTTAGCTGGCGACGTTTTTCTCCCAGCACAATGTGCAACCCAAAGCAAATACGCATTTCGCGTCCCTTGGCAATTGAAATACAAGCATAATCAATGCAAATGGCTATTTAATACGTACCCTTTCTAGCAATGCCATAAACACCATTTCCCAGTAACTTCGCTAAAACCAATTAGCACATTTTCACATCGGATCATCGTCTCTTTGTTTAGCCGCACATGTTCCAACAAAGATTCCATTGGCATCCGACGATTTCGGTTTTATTTGCTTTACCGAAATCGTATCCTAGGAATGCACTTTATGTCTTTCTTTGTTCTAGACACACAAACCACCATGATCACGGCGAACGAGTGAGCTCTGAACGAGCAAAATATCGTGGAGTTCGTTTCCATCTGCCGATCGCACTGGTCGTGCTAGCTCCTGCAGCCCCGTGGCGTCGCGGGGGTGTATATATCTCGCATCAAATTTGTCGAGAGTTATCCCTTATTATTAGAATTATTAATTACGTCCTGTATACCCGAACGGAAAGTGCGCGTTTAGTTGGTGTACACTAAGAATATAAATAAACATCAATAAACTTTCTCATCATGTACCGGCAATCAGTGTTTCATTGACTCTTCTCCGGTGCTGCAGTTCCTGAGTGAGTTTCAAATAATTTCCTCAATGTGTGACCTTTGCTCTGACGAAGAGTTTTTGCGCGGAAATTATCGGCGGCGTCTAAAGAACTTATGATGGAGGAGGAAGATAATCAGCGCCGGACACCGGTGCACTACGCTTCCTACCCCACAAGTTCAATTTTCAATATACAAAACTTACCCGGTGATGAACTGTGGGGGTTAGAGTTTTATGCCTGACACGGGCACTTGGTTCACTAATCCCCCAACACTTGTCCACCGAAAAATTGTTCATCCCAGAAGAATGGATAAATAAAACGCACTGGGGTTTTTGTTGTGTAAATGTCTTCCTTCCTCTATTTAACACTAAGTTCTTTTTTCGCACGAAACTATCCTACGGAAATGCATTCGCTATTTCGCTTATATTTGTTGCCACTGGATTCACTTACAAGGTCGCTCTAAAACTATATTTACATTTATTGTTTCGTTTAGACGTACTGAACACTTAGAAATTTTATTGATAAACCACGAAATTATATTTTCACAATTGATAAACCACGAACAATTGACTCGTGCACTCCTGGTGCTCGACGTAATCGGCTTCTCATCGCAAGTGGTAGTTATCGACTCCTTAAAAATCCGTGAAATTATGTTTTTCTTCAGAGCGGCGGCGTGACCGACCGCGATTGTGGTTGAGTAATTACTGGACGTAACGTGGGTGTACGCGACGAGGGATGATTATGACTCGGTGCGGGGTAACCGTCACCGATGGTGGATGTAAAGCGACTGGCTGGAATTAGGGATGGAAATTGAGATTTCTGCTTTTGCACAACGATCAGCCAATGGTAATCGTGCTCTCTTGTGCATCCTTCAATTCCCCACGCTCATCGAGGTGGATAAGTGCTTGTGTATTCGCTCGACGTCGATGGGCGTAGAAAGGATGAAAAAATCAAAAAGGAAAGCACAATAACCCAGGGTTGATCTGGCTTAGTGTGTGTGTATTAAAGCAGCCTCTGAGAATGATCCACTGACCTAGTGCGGTGATTGTGGTGATCTCAGGGTGCATTGAACTATGAAAAGACAGAATTGTGAAGGAAAGGAAAATGTTTTGTAGCTATTCACCTGCAAGAAGAGATCATTGATCCCCACCGAATGGAGTGTCTGGGGAAAGTGAATAGGACGCCGAATTGGCTAGGGAAATATTATCGTGGAATGCGGTAATTGCCCAAGCCAAGGGATGATGATGATGCAACCACGTCGTTTGATTCGACTTGGCTGTTGCTAACCAACATGAGTTGGAATTTCCGGTGGAAATCTCATAGGTTAGAGGAATGGAGTTGCCGTATGGCAAAAAGGTAGCTGAATTCAATTATGCATTACTTGCATAGAATAATGAATTCAGTTATGCGTCCGTTTTTGAAGTATGATTTACAGGTGAATTATGTTGGTAGAAGGAATTGGGGAATGATATGACACGCTGTTAGCGGTTAAAATAAGGCGGAAATAGTGGGTTGGTTCTCCATGTAGTATAGAGAACCCCCACAGAACCAATTACAGTGTTTGTGTTTTTTTTTTCAAATTTTTCACACTTTGGTTTTTCACTCACTTATTTTCTCAAATTTACACTTTCTAGTTTTATATTCTTTCTGTTTTTCACCGTTACTTATTATTTACCACTTTATCATTTAATATGTTATGTTTGAATTGTGTTTTGTTTTTTTCTTTTTTTTAACCAAATGCGTCTTAATTATGTCTCTCACTTTCTTATCACCTCGATTGAAAAAACACGTTTGCACACAATATGTTCTCGACAGAAATAAGGTGCCATTTCTAATTTTTTTTTTTTTTTTGCTCTATTACCTTCAAAAACCTGAGTGATCGACCGAAAGACATACGCCGTATCCGGGGACCATAGTTTGACAAAACGCATCGCGGGCTTGCTATATTTAGTTCCAGAGATAAGAGTCTCGAAACTGGTTCCCGGAACAGGAACGAAACGATATGTATCAAGCTCTGCAATGGCACTAATAGAAACATATCGGTCGATTGCTGTGGAAGATATTCTAGTCACAATCATTCAAAAGCATCACCAGCTTGACTGCACTCAGCAAATATTAATGCAACTTGGATGTTGACTTGGGATGTTTTTTGTCCCAACCACCGCATTCACCAAACTTTGAACCTTCATACTACCTCCTGTTCCCTTCACTCCCTCAATTATAAAATTTTTTAAATGGACAATCATTCACTAATCAGATTCACACTAGATTTATCGCACCAGTTAAAATAACTGATTTTACAATTTTATTTTAAAATCCTTTTTTCACGGTAATTTTTTTTAAGCAAAAACAGCTTTGGGAAAACTCAATATAGGGTGTAGTATTAGAAACTCGTTCTTTGCAATGACAACTTTCTCTTCCATTTTTTGTGCAAATTATATTAGAAACTTATGTGTGATTATCTTTTGAGGCAATGTGCTTGTGCAATAGGCTACCAATGAGAAAACAAAACACAATTAATGCCAATAAGGTCTCTCTTCCAACTCAGAATGTAATTCTTATTCATTATTGGTTCCTGTTTAGAAAACCGAATTTAAATAGAAACGCATTCTTTAACGAGATCGACATTCCAATCAAGAAATGGTATTTTGATGCTACACACACTGAAGCTGTTCTGTGGACGATTTCCACATGTATGATTTCCAAAAGCTTCACTATTCTAGGCAGGCAACACCTGAAGGCAAGTACAATATATTCAGCTCTTCATCAATACAAATAACTGTACGTAATTCGGAAACGAGTCAGCGTGTCATTCCACCAAGAGGGTCTGTTCATCATCTCCCAGCCTAACAAATACTCCTTGGAAATTTCTTTGCCCATGAGAAACAGCGGTAAGGAAAATGATCCCTAAATAATCTTTGTTGCTCTACGAAAAGTCACCTGAGATTTACTATTTACATTACTCGTTATTTCTCTTCAGTAACTGGACAATGGTATGTATAATTCCACTTGGTGTACGGAGCTTTATTTCACACATCGTAAACAGTATCAAACTCAACTCAAATCTAGGCTTCGACTATGGACGAAAGGAGTTGATAGAATCAAAGCTGATTATATAAATTGAACAAAATAGAATACAAAACAACCACTGCAATATGACACTTAACGCTTAAAGTTCCTGAACGAGCAGAAAATGAATCAAAAAATACTACACTGTTCCAGAGATGTTACGAAGCAAGCCTCTCCCCCCCAACTACTCAACTGAGAAGACATTCATAACAAAACATATATTTATAGATATTTAAAAAAGTGTACATAATTAAAACAAGTATACATATAATAAAAAAAAATACTTACATATACCAAATTTACATTTTTAGAACATAAAAACATCCATTTAGGATCAAAACATAAAATTACACATGATTAACATGAGATCAATGTTAACTGTTAACAAAAGTCACCCCATATTACGGTAACTTAAAACAGTTAAATTAGGTGACTGGTTTCTCAGGAGAGCAAATAAAATGCAGTAAAATAATAAGGCGAATGAAGAACCGGTTGGTTGGCATCGGGTGATAGTAAGTAGAGTCAGTAATGACTAGTAGTACTCAATAGTTAATCAAAGTAGTCTGTCAAATATCGAGTGCGTTGATTAAGGGTTTTACAACATAAAGGTTGTTCTGAAATAAGTAAATATAAAAACAAAAAAGAATAATTTCTTATTCATCAAGAGAAGGTAAGATGTTTCATTTTTGGGCTATATTTAGTGTTTTAGGTGTTTTATACGGGTATGACACCACAGGTTGTGGTTGTAGGATTACGAGCTCTTTGACAATTGATGTCATCATTCAACACGCGGCTACATCCGCAAGTGCAGCGTGTGTAGCAACAGCAATACAACATAAATAGCTGCAACCGCAAACGCAACTAAATCTCTAAATAAATAAAAATGCCGAACGGTGTTCAAGCTGTAAGCATCCCCAAATCATTGGAAGAACGAGAAAGAGAATCAGTAGCAACAACAGCAGCCACCACAACGAAACTGTTAACTTTCACAACCAGCATTCATTAAAAGACAAGAAGAAACCGTGAGTACCAATTTTATTTTATTATTTTTGTGTGCATCCACACCTTACGTGCAACATAATTGGCGCAGCCGGTGCTCAATATTCAGTGGCGTACAGGTTTTTTCTTTTGGAGACCTTAAATCCGAGGTTAATTCTAACCCTCAGGGGTACAACGTTGATAGTGGGAAGAGCCCTGCGGCTCTAAGGGCCCCTACTCTCCCTCCAACCACAGCAAAAGAAAAGAAAGCTTGGTTTTGCTTGTGGTTAGGTTTCCAAAAAAAAAAAAGCTTACATAAAAAAGGAGGAAGTGAGTTGCATTTAATTCCTTGGACCGCACTTTGGAATTGGGTCAGCGACCAAGTCCTGGATGCAACCAACTGACCAAGGTGTCCAAATTCGGAAAACAATAGCAAAGAGTAGGAACCTGTTAGCAGCACCAATTCTTTTTTTTTATATACATACAACTTTTTTTTTCTCTTTTCATTTTTGATTTCGATTTTTTTTATATACTTTTAATTTTTTTTTGGGTTTTTGCTATTATTTATTTTTATTTAACCTTGTTTCCTTTATATTGTTGTTTTTGCTGCCGATTATTTATTTTTTTTTATTGTTGTTCTTAAATTATTATTATTTTCTCTTTGTTTCTCATTTAAAAAAAAATATGTTCCATTTTATTGCTGTTGTAGGTGGTTTGTTTTTCCAAATAAAACGAATAATATTGCTTTTCTTCTATTTTTCTCCTCCTCTTTTATCAGATAAGCAATATATTTTCCCTCCTTCACTTTTCTACACGGCTTGGGAGTAACGAATGCCCCAACTTCTTTTGTTTCTTTCTTACCTTGTTTTTTCTCTCGTTCGTTCACCTTTATTCTGTTTGGGGACTGACGAAGTTCCCCATTTCTTTGAACAGGTTTG
Organism: Microdon myrmicae; assembly: GCA_963931805.1. Taxonomy (NCBI): domain Eukaryota; kingdom Metazoa; phylum Arthropoda; class Insecta; order Diptera; family Syrphidae; genus Microdon; species Microdon myrmicae. The sequence continues at coordinate 72,572,079 of OZ007497.1, forward strand.
TTCTCACTCTTCTACTCTTTCTTTGGTCTTTTCTCTTGTGGGCCGTCCTCTTTTTCTCCTCTTCGAGCTGTGATTACCAGTTGGGCAGAGGTTTTTCTCTTTCCTCTCTTTCCTCTCTTTCCTCTCTTTCCTTTTTCTTTTATTATCTCTTCCCTATTTCTTTTATCTTCTTATACTCGGGGTGGCGACTGACGAACTCCTCCATTTTTTTTTATTTCATGTTTTCTCTTGGACCCGATCAGGGGACTGATGAAGTTTCACATTTCTTTGACTTCGCTTTTCTCAACCGTCTTTGCTTAGTTTCGTGAAACATACCTTAACCGATTAAAAGTAAAGACACTGGCTCCTTAAATGAAAACGAGTGTAGCGATCCTAAATCGCTACTCCTATCTAAATCCCCAATAACATCAAAAATCCTATCCACAATCCCATAACGAAAAACCCAAATTTCATATCAAATCAATGAGCGATAAATTAAACAAAAGTTAATTATCGCACATTGATTCAAATTCCACATAACACATCCAAATCCCATATTGAGTCACATGTACAACGAATTTAACCAAAAGTTAATTCATCATACATTGACTCAATTCCTAAAAATCCTAACATCATGAAATGCTAAATTCAAAACGCATTTCATGATTCCCTTCCCAGAATCTATCCAACAAAAACCTTTAAAAAATTCTCGGAACAAAATTCCAATCGAAGCACGCCAAGCCTTACGTACGCTTCTTGGAATTTTGACATTAAAATAGTTGACAAAAGTCAACTCCAAGAACTATAAAAGGGGAGTGCATTTCAATTTCGTCACCAGTAGCATATCAGAGGCCGAACCTCTGGCCGTATGCAACATCAGTCTCTCTTCGAAGCCCGAACCGCTGGCCGTTCAATAATCAATGTAATTTCAGAGGCCGAATCGCTGTTATAAAAGTCACCCTTGTACTTTTAAATTAAAGAAAAAATAAAGTTAAGTATCGTTGTTTCAACTCCCCCTTTTCGCGTCTTTCATTTTTCGCTCTCGACGCTCCGAGCTCTTTTCCCGCCGTTTCGGGAAAGCACGGCTCGGAATACAACACGAGGAAGCAACTGAAATTAAGCCACCCGAACTCTCCCTCACCCAAAGCCCTACCTTCTTGGCCCCCAAAAAATACGCTAAGAATCCAGCAGTCTGCCCCAAATACACCGGGTAGACCTGACAGTTTGGACGTGAGAGATCCACCAGATACCACATACACCATGTCGGGGGTGGACAAAATGTTTGACCTCGTCATAAAAACGACCCCGGTATTCTCTGGGTAACTATTGAACTGCAAATGTTCATAGATATGTAGTATTGTGGCGGTTCTACGAACTCCACAAAACACTGTAAGGTAAACCCCTTAGTTCGCCCAGGCATACTTTCGTCGTCTCTTACACGTTATTGCATGTTTCACCAAACACCTTGTGCCTACATGGCGACAGAAAAATCACATTTTTCTGAAACGAATTCGTTGGAAATGCATTAGCTGAAAAAGTCATTAACCAACCAAACATTAATAAAACGCCACACGGCCAAGTATTGGACGATACTGGTAATCTCCTCTGGAACTGGCCGTAATTCGGTTTTTCCATCGCAAAAAGGTCACCATCAGGTTTTGCTTGTGTATTGTGTGTGTATCTGTTAGAAAGGCCACACTACTCCCTCCTCAGTAAGTTTGTTACGATCAAATTCGTGTGCGAACGACGGAGCGAGAGGACGTCGGAGCAGGCGATTGTGCCGGTGCTGTATGCGAAAGTCGTGATTGCAGTAGTAAAGTTCTGTTTACTGATGTTAAGTTATAATTTATTAAATTGTTTTTCTTGGGCTTACCTCTAATCACGCGGGTCTATAGCAGCCGGATTGGTCCTGGTTTGGGTGTTGTCGGATTGAGTGGTAAAGGTCAGCTGGATGGAGTCAGTCCGGTTTCCAAATAGATTGGGCTGGGGGAAGTCGGGGCTAATCGCCACACAGCATTGGTCGTCTTCGGCAAGTGGATCAATTTGTCGCTTGTTGTGGGCTGAACCAGCAATCATTGCTGTACTGAGTGTGACCATCTAATAGTTTTTATTGATTGAGTAAAAGACTTTTTATTCTAATTTTACTTTATATTTATTTTAAGTGGTTCACAATGTTTGGGCGTTGGTTTCGCCTCTGGATTCCGACTGATCCCGAAATAAAAATGTGCCGCCCTTTTATATTTTGGTTCATCGAGATTTGTCAAAATTGGATGTAACAATTCCAAGAAGCACAAACAAGATTTTGTGGGCTTCAATTGGAATAGGATTCCGGGAAGTTGTTAGGAATTTATTTGAATAAATTCCCGGAAGGAGAAATCATGAAATGCATTTAGAGTTAACCATTTCATGATGTTAGGATTAATAGGAATTGAATCAATGTACGACAAATGGACTTTGCTTTAATTTTGTCGTGCATCTGATTCAATTGGGGAACATGATTTGGATTATAAGTAAGGGTAAGATAATTAGGAATTGAATCAATGTGCGACAAATTAACTTTTGTTTTAACTTGTCGCTCATATGATTCACTATGGAAATTGGATTGGGATTATAGGTAATTGGGTGAGAGTAGTGATTTAGGATCACTACACTGATTTCTCGATTTCGAGCCGATGTCAACCACTTTGGCACTCCCAGGCTATGGGCGTCCTGGTCTACGCCATCCCTCCATCGCAGACAAGGTCTGCCGCGCTGTCTCCTTCCATACATCCTGCCACAAAGGATTTCCGGGCAGGCTTCTCTTCGCTCATTCGAACTAGGTGTCCAGCCCGCCGGAGTCTACCGAGCTTGATTTTTCTTACAACATTAGCTTCAAGATAGTCCGCGTACAACTAATGGTTGTAGCGTCTCCGGAATCGTCATCGCTCACATACGGGGCCAACAATTCTCCTTAAGGCCTTCCTCTCGCACGGGGCTAAGAGTTCAGAGTGCCTTTAATTGAGCAGGTCTCGGATCCATATATGAGTACTGATAAGACCATGGTCTTATCAGTAGTAGCTTGGATGTTCTGGATAAATTTCGGGACTTAAAGAGCCTTGGTAGATAGATAGTAGACTTTGTTGGATTTGATCGCCGTTCGCGTATTTCTTCTTCCATATTGTTATCGGCTGATACTATTGATCCAAGGTAGTTAAAGATTTGCACTACTTCAAATTCGTCCTCCATTACCCTGATAGTTTGACCTACGTTAGGTCTTCTCTTCGCAGAAGTTGCCACCATGCACTTAGTTTTCCCCTCATTAATGTGCAGTCCCAGTTTTTGTGCCGCTTGCTCGATCTGGGTGAAAGAGTTCTGTACAGCCGATTCGGTTCTACCGATGATGTCGATGTCATCTGCCTAGGCAAGTATCTGGCTTGACTTGGAGACAATAGTCCCTCTAGTTGTGATTCCAGAGTCGCGGATTGTTTCTCCAATGACAGGTTGAAGAGGAGGTAGGTCAGCACGTCCCCTTGTCGAATTAGAATATCACTGAGAGATTAGAACATCGCCGAAGAGGTGGTCTTGGCTGCAAAGGTTGTTAAAAATAACAAAACCCCGGGACTGATTGATATTCCTAACGCTGTAGTGAAGACTCACTCCCCTGCCTCAACTCTGTCAACTCACACTGCACACGCTCACTCTCTTTATCAGTTAACCATGTGTAATTTTATGTTTTCTATCTAAATAAATGAATGAAAATTCGAATGGATGTTTTTATGTTTTGAGAACGTAATTTTGTGTATTTTTGTTTTAATTATGTATACTTGTGTTAATTATGTAGAATTGTATGTTTTGTTACGAATGGTGTCTTAGTTGATCAATTGCGGGAGAAGAGAGGGTTACTTCGTAACAGAGATAGAACAAATTTCTGGCCATTTATGCAGATAATGCGCAAACTCTATCTCGTCATCCATCGCATACTCGCTCATACACTAATTCATTGAAAGGTACTTCATACGATAGGAATTTCATTATGGATCCAATTGCCAAACTATTAAACAACAATATCATGGTACCCATTACCGGCCCATTACCCAGCACAAACAACTTTCCATCTAATAACCTTTGTAGGTATGTCGCTCCTCCTCATCATTCTAACACAAATAGCCGCATCACGATCTACTTCCGCATAGATGGCAACCAAGAAATGCATCTCATAAACATTCAGGATCAAGAAACTGGCAGAGATGCCTTCCTCCAACATAATGTATATGAACTATCTGGACAAAACACTTATTTCTATGAGAAATAAACAAAAATGGAAAACATCTATGCAGAGTACACACGAAATCATCACTCTTCAGCATCTAATGTAAACCATTGGATAGCTCAAATGACAGCTACATTACTACGCGATACTGACTTCGGAATGCGACCTTCATCAACTGGTCGCATGATATCTGCGCTTCAAGCCATCTGCAGACGCTTTAATCCTCAGTCCGCACACTTAATATAAAAATGTTTGGATGGTAGCTCGACAAAACCCCGGTTGGTGAACTGAAAATCTAAGAGAGTCGTGCTGGGTCATCTCAATGATATGGGAATATGATGCACATAGCGAAGCACGTAAGACGTGTATGCTTTTTAGTGCCTGAGATTATCGCAGCGACAATGGTTGTGATTAAATCTGAGTATTGCAGTTTTTTGCTATCGGCCAGAATGCGACTGTGACTAAATCTCTAGTTAGTGCCTACGGAAGAGTGTTTCGGTTGTTACGAGTAATTAAGTGTTCCACTGTTCGAGGAGGCAGCAAGTTTCAAACATTGACCCATCACTCAGTCAATTGTTCGGCCCTTGTGCGACAGTGTTATGTAAGGTCTATTGTCGTTGTCGCGTTACAGAATGTGACTTGTTTGATATGATTTTTGTAACGTAACTGAGACATTTTTTTAAATGTGTGAATGACATATGGCTAAACCCCAACTTGTGCCGATCGCCGGAAACAAATCAATGTTCACTGTATTGTCAAAGTTGGCTTTGTCGTTGACCGACATAAGAGCTTTAATCACTACCTGCCGTACGCGCTAGATCGAAATGCAGACTCCAGGGTTTATTACTTTGAGTTCGCGACCGCGCTTCACGATAATGTGGTGTCTAAGTGAATACGAACCCAGCAACACTACTATCAAAGATATCTTAAGGCAGAAGGATTGAATCGGTGACATAGCTACATTGAACTGAAAACACAGAATACAAGAAAGCAGCCACCAAAAGTAAATGCCATTTTATGTGCCAGGACAAGAACGACGGCAATAATGTGAATTCATCACCAAGTCAATCGCTGAAGTCACCTTCGTCAGCTTCCCAAATACTACTTCAGAATCCTGCCAGGCTCATCCGTTAGGCTGCAGTATTTTAGTTTTCCGGGCAACGACTAAGCCTCGTCACCAGTCTTGGCACATCAAGAAGCACTTCCGATGGTAGTTGCACCTTGGCGAGTAGCAGTCGACAACGCAGTAGGCTCAGTCTCACAATGCTGAATTCCATATAACTCTTAACTCTTCCGTTTTAACAAGATTACACGCAAGATTACTGTTGTCATACAGTGCCAAGAAGCAGGGAATTAAAGTTGGACGTAGACCAGCTTTACGTCCAGACATAAACCCCATTGAGAACCTGTGGGGGATCCTAACAAGGACGGTTTACAATCAGGAGAAGCCAGAAATTCAAAACGTGGAACAACACAAAGACAGAATTATTTTGTTTTTTTTAAACATCGCTGGGAAAAGTGTATTGAATTTCATGGAGAATACACTTCTGTTAAGAAATAAAAATATACCTTTGCAAATCTTTAGTACCGTACTGTTAGGCCGAGTAATTCACATGTTTCACAGCTTATGTTATTTTCCCTACATTAGTTTTGAGTAGAAATTCGCAGGACCAATATATAGGGTGATACAAAATTAATCATCCAATTTGTTTTTGAATTACTTTTTTACTAAATAAAAAAAATGATTTTGAGTGATGAAAATCTTTATTTGGACCTCCATTGCTCCATTGCATGTCTGTTTGTATACTGCAGCTGTCTAGTTCACTAATGTCAAATATGATTGATGTACGACGCCATTTGCAAATATTATAACATCTTCCGATAGGGTGATTAATTTTGCGCCGCCCTGTAGTTCGTCCCTTTTCCTACATTTAGTAATCACAATTTTTTTAATTGTTCTCAGTGCACAAAACAAGTAAAGGTGGTTATAATATTTTATATTGACTGTGAAATCGTCGGCGAAACAATAATTCGATTTTCTTGTTTTTGTTCACGTGCATGGAAAAAAGACAATAGGAAATACGAAGGTAATCAACCTCAATAAATAAAGAAAACAATTTCAATCACCAGACACTGATTTAAAAAGGTGAATTCCATTTCTTGGCGACTGTAATAGTAGTAATAGGTAGTATGTATAATTTAGTAATCAAAGAACCGATGTTCTACCATTAAACTCATCTTTTATATCAAAAACTTATTTTTATTATTCTACTATCCTTCTCATGGTAAATTTAAAAGGGTGTTTGATCTAACTTTATGTTCATATTAAGTTTGTTCCACCTTTTGCCTCTATCAAAATGCAACTTTGCAGGAACGGTCTACTAAATCAAGTAAATAACGCCCATTCTCCCTAGATAAGTGCTTATCGGTATCTAACTTTTCTCGTTGTACTCTTTTACGAAAACCAGCTCAACTAAGGCCCCTGTGAGTCCCTCCTTCACTGACAATAAATTATCAACACAGACGTAAATTATTCAGCACTTTGTGGTTAAGTAACAAATAAGGCATCAAAAGAATCCTTACGAATAACAGCAACTGCTACTCCATTGTTAAGCAAGTCGTACACGAGTACTTTAATGGATGCAGCAACTAAGCCAATTGCAGTCTACATAAGTGTGTATGTACTCCAAGGTTTCAGGCAGGATCAGCTACAATAGAATATACAAATCATCCCGAAAGGAAAAAGTATTGTTCGCCAAGCTTTAGATTCCTCGGTGGCTAACCCACTTAAGTAAGAGGAGGCTCCTTTTATTGTTTGAGAAATAACGAAGTTGTTTTTGGGATGGATATATAAGATTTGGATCAGGATGCTGTTAGTTTAGATACTTCGTAGTATGAACTGAAATGCAATTAAGAAAGTTTTAACTGATGGTGATTTATCCTTTGAAGGTGACTGCGTTTAATACATCACTCATTACATATGTTTAATACGCATCGTTATATTTCAGACCTTTCAAACCTACGAGATACGACGTAATAAAAAGAGTTGTTTTGCTTAGGATAAAGGGGGGCTAAGTTTAATCTGAGTAAAAAAGTTATCTTTTTATAATATCCGTGTATGTCTGCAAAAAAACCAATCATTAATTGCTGTCCTTCCTCATAAAGCCGACTGCGTAATATTTTACGAATTCGTTTAACTGCACTTATACAATCTAGGTGTCCTGCTCCTTGCAGCTTCTCGAACTTAATTTTTTTGCACATCAATGCCATGCCCATAGATTCCATTGTTGTAACGCTCTTGTCCATAGAGTCAACAATTCGCTGTAGAACTTTCCTGTCAAGCACAGATAAGAGGTTAGAATGTCATTATTTAAAGTAGATACAAGTGGGGCAACGAATGTTTCTTTTACATTGTATGTACATTTTTTCCCCGGTTGGTAGAAACCTTGACGTGATGCGGGAGCTTAAACTACAATGAATCTGTGGGGGAGGTTTTTGATGCCAGCGTATGGCGCGGATTCACTACACTCCCGTAGAATTAATCCTTCGCGAGAACTATGGTCCGGAATCCGAGCACCAATGAAGAATGATAAATAAAAGGCACTGTTACTCTTGGTCCATATGATTTTTATTTTAACGTATCAGGTTGTCTTTATTTTATTTCACTTACACACGCAGGTCTCGATGGTTCGTTAATGTAACTTAGCACAAATAGTTCGGTCCTAGCGATTACTTTAATCAGCCTAACGCGCGTGGCCCTTTTTACTTTTGTAAAGGCAACCGATGCACTTGAGCGACAACCACTGACCGCTTTCGCAGGTTGAATTTGATTTCCTTTCGACCGGACCCGGTGGCGGTTGAATTGCGACTGGTCATGAATGAAAATAATTCATTCATTGCGTCGAGGCGGAACGTCATAGTGAAATTAGGCTCGCTGCGAATTACGAGGAATTGTGGACGAGTTGCTATGCTCGCATAAGAACTCGGTTCCAACGAATTCTGGCCGTACAGGCTGGGTTGACTTCGTTGGTTGGGTGTACCGGGAAATTGGCTTTGGCGACGCGGGCGAGTATGGGCATGCATTTTCGGAGGAAATTCTTAAATAAATAAACATCCACAATATTCTATATCAAGTCAGTTCCAGTACATTTCATAACATGCCCTTTTTTCATTTGAAACGTGGCTCTTTGATTTTCGTTCAAAGTTTATTCAAACTTTAAAAGTCACAGTAGAGTAAATAATACTTTGATAAAATTGATTTTGTTCATATTATAATTTACAGTGAATTAGAACACAATGTTCTATAAGAAGAGAGAAAATTGAATTGTAAAGTCAGTTTTGAGAAATACAGAGTTGAGATCAGTCAGTTGAGAAGAAGTTGAGTTGAGATTAAAGTTGAGTTGAGACGAGAATAGAGAGGAGACAGGAATAGACTAAAGACCGGAATAGAGACTAGAATAAGGAGACGAGAATAAACAGACGAGAATAAAGAATAAAGATACAGACAGGAAAGTTAAATTAAATCCTGCGTATTCATTTATTGAATAAAAAATAAAAGGTCCACGCTCTTCCCTCTAACGAGGAAGCACGGCGCTGGAATACAACACTGGTGGCAGCGGTGGGATCCAAGCAAAGGATCCCATAAATAAAAACAAAATAAAGAAGAAGAAACTAAAACAAAAATAAAACAACACAAAAAAAACAGCAAAAGACCAGGATACACTCAACTTATGGGATGTGAAATCTGCCTGGCGGAAAAAAAAAGGGAGAAATTAATAAAAAGCATATAAGACTTCTATCAACAAAAAAAAAAACGCAACAATCAAAAAAAAAGTGAGCAAAACTCAAGACTTCTATCAACAGTACGACAGCAATCAACATTTAGTAGAGTAAGAATTTTTTTTCAAAATAGCGACTTTTCTCTCTTCTTTTTAGGAATATCTCGACTTGGAAATTTTTCTTTTACACTTAAAAAAAAAAATTTTTTTCTCGGTAGGAAAAATTTCTTTTCAATTTTTCGACGACATTTCCGTTTTTTTTTTGCTCTCTCTTCAAAGATTTTCTTTCTTTGCAGCTTTTGGGACATCAATTTTTCTTTTCCATGCATATATATTGAATAACAAAATAAAGGCCTTTCATAACCAATATTATTAAGAAGTATAATAAATTTTCGCCATACATTCTTTCAAATTTTCACAATTTCGAGTCCTTATTACACGAGACAGGCGGCTAGGCAGGGGGAAGAACAAATCCACTCTCAACCGATACACAATAAACCCCCTGAAATGGCTCTCTCTGTCGGTATTTCGGATGTTTTCAGAATCGTCCCTACCTTTGACGGGAAATCCTGCGACCTAGACAAATTTATTTCCGGGGGAGATTTTTTATTTAGATACATAAAAAAGGCAGACCCTGATATATATGAAACTTTTTTAGAGCTAGTCAAAAATAGACTAGAGGGTCCTGCATATCATCTTATTAGGTATAGCAAAATCTCTAAGTGGGAAGATATAAAGGAAAAACTGGAATCGGAATATAAAGAGGAGCAATCTCGGTCGACGACACACAATGAGTTGATTTCTCTGAAACAACTCTTCAGAGAAACCCTTCGGGAATATGGAGATAGAGTTGCGAATGCTCTGAGGACACTGAACTCTGCCACTTGCGAAATAACAGCAGCCGCGGTAGTGAGGGATTTCTTGATTGAAGAAAACACAAAATTGGCCGTACAAATATTTGAGGATGGATTAAAGAACGAACAACTGAAAATACTAGCTAAAGTCGATGGGGGAAACAATTTAAAGCAGTCGATTGCCCATGTAATAGCGCATGCTGCTCGAATGGATAACTCTCCCAGGTAATCGAATAGTCTGCCAAACCTGTGGTAAGCCAGGGCATTCACAGGACACATGTTATCGGAACATGCAGTCCAACACTTTTCCGAATAGACAACCCATAAAAAGGGAATACAACATTACATGCAATTTCTGTGGACGGAATAATCACACAGATAACGAGTGTAGATACAGGTTATATAGGAATGGATCGTCTTTACCAAATTACCAACGAGGTACTACGCGTAACCCATTCCGAAATAATCCTGCAAACTCCGAAAATCGTTTTGGTGAAAATTCTAGGACCACAAATAGACAAAATGATAGGCAAAATGTTCACTTTTCTCGGGTGCAAGAGTCGGAAAACGAGGCCTGACGCCAACCAAATTTTATGGAAGACAAACAAAATTTTTCAATTTATAGCATTAGATCTTTGGAAATAGATAACGATAATTTTAATTCATATAACTCTAGAAATGAAGCTCCTAACCAAATTTACCTTGAGCCAGCATATGATTATCCTAACCATATGACTAATTCCGATAAAGCTATAGATATAAATATAAAAGAAGATAAACCAAACCCGAATATAATGGCTCCGATTCAGACTACAATTCTGGAAAATAATTCAGCAACAAAGACTGAAAATTCGGAATTTTCAGCAAAATTGCAAACAAAAATCCCTAATATTTCGGCTATCCCAATTGACAACCCAGACACTTCAGCAACAACGACTAAAAACTCAGCAGTATTAAAGACTAAAGATCCAAAAGTTGCAGCAATTAAAATCGAAACCCAAGTCAGTCCAGCAGCTAACACTGAAGAACAAATCTTTTCAGCAGCAAAGACTGAAGGATTGAATGTTTCTACAGCAGATAAAACTGAAGAAATAGTTCAAACAGCAAATAAGACTGGGAACCAAGATGTTCTAACAGCTAATAAGTCTGAAGAACTATACGAAACAGTAAATAAGACTGAGAAAATAAATGATCCATCAGCAGTGGGTAAGACTGAAAATGTAAACGTTCTGACAGCAGTTAAGGCTATGGAAAAAACGACATTAAGCCAAAACCATTAAATATTTTAAACAACGATAATGAACACAAACACTTACTCAAACACGAAATAATAAAAATTGAAAATAATAATTCAACTAAAATAAGTATTGAAAAGAAAGACCATATAAATACATTACAAATTTTTTTAAACAAGAATAAACAGTTATTCAAACACAAAATACAAAAAAATAAAAAGTTACACAATCAGTTAAGATATTTGAGATCGTTTCTTAAGAAGATTTTTGGTAATATTCACTTTTATTCAATCATCGTAGTAATAGGCCCAAAACGGTTTTGGAAAATTTTCCATAAATTTAAAGAAAAGGTACACACCTAACAAATGGCCTGGGTTTTTTTTTATTCAATATATATTGAAAAATCAAACAATTGTAGGAAATGAAGGAAATGAAAAAAAAAAAAAAGTTAAAGAGGGGGAAGAAAGAAAGAAAATTTTTGAGTTAATATGTATATTAGAATTTTTTAGAGTTAATATACATATTGGAAATATTGAAATTTTTAACGAGTTATATATATTTGAAATTTGAAATATATATATTCGAATGCAAAAGAAAATTTTGAAAGTTACATGAAACATATTTTTTAATAAAAAAAAAAAATGTATGATGAGAAAAGAAAAGGTTCCAAGGAGAAATATTGTAAATAGAGATTGTTAAGTAATATATATAATGTAAATAGACAAATTTTATAGTGTTAAAAACTTTTTGAAATTACTGTAACAATGTATAAACCTTTGATAGTAAATTATTTTTGAAAACCTATTATTTTGAAAACCAATTGTAATTGAACGTAAATACAAGTCCTTAATTAATTTTAATCTATAGTTACAAGAAAATTATTCTCTTCAAGGATAATTTTCTTTCTCGAAGAAGGGTGGGATGTAGTATTCCAGAATACTACTGTCCTTATAACTATTAAGTTTAATACTAAGTCTCATTATTTATCTAACACACCCTTAAAACATTCTCCTTACATATCTAACATTCTCATTTAATACATATCATAAATAAACATCCACAATATTCTATATCAAGTCAGTTCCAGTACATTTCATAACATGCCCTTTTTTCATTTGAAACATGGCTCTTTGATTTTCGTTCAAAGTTTATTCAAACTTTAAAAGTCACAGTAGAGTAAATAATACTTTGATAAAATTGATTTTGTTCATATTATAATTTACAGTGAATTAGAACACAATGTTCTATAAGAAGAGAGAAAATTGAATTGTAAAGTCAGTTTTGAGAAATACAGGGTTGAGATCAGTCAGTTGAGAAGAAGTTGAGTTGAGATTAAAGTTGAGTTGAGACGAGAATAGAGAGGAGATAGGAATAGAATAAAGACCGGAATAGAGACTAGAATAAGGAGACGAGAATAAACAGACGAGAATAAAGAATAAACATACAGACAGGAAAGTTAAATTAAATCCTGCGTATTCAATTATTGAATAAAAAATAAAAGGTCCACGCTCTTCCCTCTAACGAGGAAACACGGCGCTGGAATACAACAGATCGAAAAAATCCTAGAAAATGCCTGAGCAAAAAATATCAAAGGTATGTATGCCGGCATAAATTCAATTAGATGTGGCTACCGAGGGAGAGTCAAAACAATCCGAGACACAAACCAGACAGCCGTGACAGAAAGAAACAATATCGTGACAAGGTGGAAGCAGTACTTTGAAAACCTGCTCAATGTGCGCACCCATCAACCACAAATAACGCACCAGACGTACATACAGCCGAGCCTCAGGTCGCAGAGCCCTCTTTCGACGAAGTTGTAGACGCAATAAACCGATTGAAAAACAACAAGGCTCCCGGAGTCGACTGCATACTGGCAGAGCTTGTGAAGCATGGAGGAAAGGCAACCGCTCGAAAGATCCTCCAACTGATTAAAACAATATGGGATAAGGAAGTCATTCCGGAAGAATGGAAAACCTCAATAGTCGTCCCCATTTACAAAAAAGGCCGACAGATCTGACTACGAAAATTACAGAGGAATATCATTGCTTCCAGACACATACAAAATACTAACAAATGTCATACTGGAGAGAATCACACCGTACGCAGAAGACATATTAGGAGACTGCCAATGCGGATTCCGTAGGAATCGGTCAACGAGCGACCAAATGTTCACAATAAGGCAGCTACTGGAAAAAAAAGTGGGAATACGGAGAGACGGTTCACCAACTGTTCATTGACTTAAAAAAAGCCTACGACTCAGTCGCAAGGGAAAGCCTCTACCATATTGTAGTTGAGCTGGGAATCCTGAAAAAATATGCCACCCTCATACAAATCTGCATGAACGAAAACAAAGGGCGAGTTAGAATAGAAAACCACCTCTCACAACCATTTAAAATCCGGGACGGACTAAAACAGAGGGATGGCCTCTCACCATGTATATTTAACCTTCTCCTCGAGTATGTCATCACAAAGGTACAAGACGACAACACGGCCGGATCATCCTTGAACCGGGTCACACAAGTGCTTGCATATGCGGATGACATAGCCGTTCTTGGCGATAATGTGGAAACTGTAAGTAAAAACAGTGAAATCTTCATGCAAGCGGCAGAAGAGGTGGGCTTAGAAATAAATGAAGACAAAACGAAATATATGATTATGGCGAGAGCAGGTGGAAATCGGAGAACCCACATAAACATCAGGGGCAAGATATTTGAAAATGTCAAAGAATTTAAATACCTGGGAACAATACTGACGGCAAGTAACGAAATGTCGAAGGAAATTAACAAAAGACTACACTCCGGCAACCATAGTTGGCATGCAGTCAGTAAACGGCTAAAATCCAAACTGCTGTCACGTAATATAAAGCTCCGTGTCTATAGAAGCATAATCATGCCTATTGTCCTATACGGATGCGAAACATGGGCTCTCACAAAACGGGAAGAAAACAAATTTCGCGTATTCGAGAATAAAGTTTTAAGGGGTATGTTTGACGGTAAATATGACGAGGAGGCAGGACAATGGAGGAAACTGCACAAACACGAATTGGAAGAGCTATACCGCACCCCTACAGTAGTGAGAGTAATCACGTCGCGAAGATTAAGATGGGCCGGACACGTAGCGCGAATGGGCAACGATAGGACCGTGCGTAGAATTCTTGACGGTAGACCAACGGGAAAGAGACCGGTAGGATGGCCGCGACGGAGATGGGAGGAAAATGTTAGGTTTGACCTTCAGGAAATCGGATCAGATGGTCGGGCGTGGAGGGAGAGTGCACAGGACAACGAACGATGGCGGAGTCGAGTCGGCGAGGTCATGAACTTCCGGGTTCCTATAGGCCAATAAATAATAATAATAATAATAAAATGCAATTATGATTGACCGGCACATTGAGGTAAATAGATTGGTCGATAAATTGTATGTCCCTACTATATGGTTATTCCGCTCCAGTATGCAAATAATCGTTAACCCTTTACGCATTGTGCAACATATACTCATGCACATGTATGTATTTAACCGTATATGACTATTATTATGGTGTTATGCAATATATATATATATATATATATATATATATATATATATATATATATATATATATATATATATATATATATATATATATATATATATATATATATACATTTGACAACTAACGAGGAGTTTAATCATTTTGTCACTTACAGAATTTACCCCGAATACATAGAATCTTGGATATCAATATTAATGTAGATAAAAATTCTTCTTTCATTCGCCATTCGCTTCCTTGTATAGCTGTCATATCAACGTTATATGTGGGCGACGTATCGACTAGTTGCTTAAAAGCTCGATCCCAGGACTGTGGATATTCTATCAAAAAATCAGCAATCATGCTCCTTTTCACTGGTTCAGCTGGTGAAAAGCTCTTTTCTACTCCTACGCAACAGATCCATTTCCAAATAAAAAGAAGACTACAAATGTTCAATCAACTCTAAAAAATGATGACGTATCGTATAAAGAGCTTTCTCCTTAATAGGCAAGTTTTGACATTTCTCCATCTTTGAAAATGTTCGTCTTAGCTGATCTAATTTTATTTTCGATTGTTACATTTTATCAAACGTAACACAAGCACACATTTTTGTGAAGCGTTTAAATATCTGGGTACGACGGTGACAAAAAAAAGGGAAGAGTTGGGAAAGTATGTGTCAAAGAATTTAGGCTTTGAAAATTGCAACGGCAGGAAAGTACGTTATAAAAACTTGCATTCTGCGCTCGTGCGATTACCCTGAAAAACGATTTTTCTCGTTTATCCATACAATGGAACAATGGTGGAGTCGAGGCGGTGAGGTCATGAACTTCCGGGTTCCACAGGCCAATAAATAGTAATGTACATTTTTTATTTTATTATAATTTTTAGTTTTTTAAACTACTTGCTAGGCAAGAAATTCTTAAATTCTAGCTAAGCTATATTAAATCTTAACTTTCTGGTTCCCAGCGGACACTCTAAGCTGAACATAAGGTGAGTAATGTCATAAATAATTGCCTTTTGGCCTTACTCCTTTTTTACCTATTAAAATTTATTATTCGTTTTTTTATTAAAACAAAGATTGTTGGTTGTGATTTTTTTTCTTATACACCTAATTTAAACTTACTTTACTAACTTAACTTATTTTTTTAATTATTATTAAAACTAACTCAACCCTTAACTAAGAAAAATTAAATCTATGTAAGCTCGCCATTGATTTAAGAAGTGAACTACTATGCCGATTTGACAACCTCCGTTAGATGTGGAGCTATATTGAACCACACTGGGCATCCATAAGTAATCATTGGCCTGCTAAAGGCCATGGAGTACATAGGTGGGCTGAAAAGTTTCCGACCTAACGAAGATACAAGACATTTTTTCTTAAAATTTATTTTTAATTTCCTGCCTAGTCTCCTTGTAACTCTACGAATAACGTTTTTAGTAGCTGTAGTGGCTGATTTTAGCAGTTATGTTATGTTCTTTCGCACTTGAATGAAAAGTTTTATAACATTTTTATATGTTTCTGTTGACAATTTCGCTGGGTTCATGCGTAGTTCTCGTCGTTTTTCTGTCGCGTGTAGCAAGAATAAACATTTTGGAAACAGTCGTGGTTAATTTGGCATAGAACGTAGTGAGAATAACGTTTCGAGCAGGTGTAGTGGCTGATTTTAGCAGTTCTGTTAGTTCCACCTCCATTTGATACGTTTTGGACGTTCTTTCGCACTTAAATGAATAGTTTTATAACATTTGGCATGTTTCTGGGCTTTTGGAGCTGTTTTAATTCCCCGTCAACGTTTGTTAGATAATTTCGGGAGGTTTTGCGTTCTCATCGTTTTTCTGTCGTGTATACTAAGAATAAACGTTTTGGAAACAGCCGTGGCTGATTTTTGCTATTGTCTTTGATCCGGCTCCATAGAGCCGTTTTGGATGTTGTTTAGGAGTTAAATAGATAGTTTTATTACATCTGGCGTACTTACGTGTGTTTATAGCAGTTTTTAATGCGAATCTAACCGTTGGTAGTTAATTTCGGTAGTTTTTGCATAGAACGTAGTTAGAATAACGTTTTTAGTAACTGTAGTGGCTGATTTTAGTAATTCTGTTAGTTCCACCTGCATTTGATATGTTTTGGACGTTCTTTCGCACTTAAATGAATAGTTTTATAACATTTTGCCATGTTTCTGGGTTTTTGGGGCTGTTTTTAATGCTCCGTCAACGTTTGTTAAACAACTTCGGTAGGTTTTGCGTCATTCTCATCGTTTTTGTATCGTGTGTAGTAAGAATAAACGTTTTGGAAGCAGCCGTGGCTGATTTTTGCTATTCTCTTTCATCCAGCTCCATATAACAGCTTTTGGACGTTATTTAGGAACTAAATAGATAGTTTTATATATACATTTGGGTATATTACCGACAAAAAGGCACATAGAAAACATGACAAATGAACAAATTGAAAGGAAACATAAATTAGATTTAAATATCGTGCAAATAAACGGGCAAAAAAACGAAAATTATAATTGAGTGCTGATTATGATCCAAAAACTAAAATTGATTACTTAGATCATGGAAATTTGATTTAATTTTTTTTTTTCGACCCGTTACATTAAAATTAAAAAATGGTTTTAAAACATTGATCGTTACATTGAAATTGAAAATTAATTTCAAAATTGCTGATAATTACATTAAAACTGATACGGGGGTTGGCAAGCGTAGCGAGCAGGGGACAAAGCTATATATATATACATTTAACTGCGAACTTTCCCTACCTAATCCTCATTTTGGTTTGATGTTTTCTTTTTCTTTTTGGTTGGCGAGCTGGAGATGGTAATCTTTTGAAGAAATAGATGGGCCGAGTTAATTTGCCACCCTGAATTACTCTGTTTTCACTTATCTGACAATGGCCATGGCAAAATCCCATCCACGCAAAAACATTCCTATTTGTTCCTCCGCGAATCTTCTTTTGATATTCATTCCGCGGTCAACGTCAACGTGTACCGTCTTATACATAAAATGCCATGCACTGATGAATTTCCATCCGTCGTGTGAACCTAAAGTTAGCAGTCTTATATTGGTCGCATCCACTGTCCCATTGATTCGCTCTGCGGATGTACTGCACTCCTCCTGGAATATATTGCATTCGTTTAAAATCTGTTCAAAAGTTGCCATACATCTCTTGCCAAGCGGGTATTACGAGTCTTCCTTGTACTTGGATCTGTATAGGTGATATCTAAATCGCCCGTGTCCTGTCAAGCATCGGAGCATACGAAATTCTGCCTCGCCTTGTTGTCTATTCGCCCATTCTTTGATATTTGCTATCATTTCGTAAGTCCGTCTTCCTATCACAGCTGTGCCCCGATTCCATTGCCATTGGGTAAAGCTCCACTCCGAATGGAAGCCCCTAATACTCATGCGCAAGCCCGAGGTCAAGCCCTCATCCAATGCCTTTCGAGAGTGGAAATTATAAAGACGACAAGTCAACTTAAACAGCGTGCTGTTATAGAATTTTTAGTTACTGAAAAAGTGACTCATACTGAAATTCATCATCGTTTAAGAGCTGTTTATGGTGACGATGATATTAATAGGTCTACGGTGAATCGATGGACAATAAAAGTTCGTACTTGCGAGCCTGAAAATAATTGTTTGCGGGACACGCAGCAGCAGTCCGATCACTTCCACAGACGATAATCATCGTAAATTCGTCAATTTGTCGCCTTAGAAGCAGCCTGGCGCCAATAATTTTGCAACATCGCAACGCTCGTTCACCCATCTCGCACGAGTCAAGACTTTGCTACACAATTTAAAACAAAAAGAAAAACATTTTCCCTTCATTTTTTTTTTTTTTTTTTTTTTTTTTTTTTAATAGACTTTTCTCGCGAGAGGCGAACCTATAGAGCCGAGTGGGCGCCCCGCGATGCCATCAAATGTTGCAGTTCTTTTTGAACAGTTGCAGGTTGTAACGCTCCGGGAACTCTCGCGTGGGCAGGGACTTCCACAGCTTCCCCGCTCTGTAACGGAACGAGTTCTGATGCAGGGATGTTCGCGCCGTCGGGAGATGAACCACAAACGGGTGCGATCCGTCGGATTGTCTTGTGGAGCGCATATAAGCCGAATTGCGTGGAACAATACCACGAGTCTTCGAAGAACAGTACCCGTGATAATATCTGTAAAACAGACAGACGTCGGCTACGCGCCTTCGATGTGATAGCGACTGTAGTCCCGAAGTCAGCACCGAGTCCCCGTTCAGGCGGATCGCTCGTCTCTGTATGCTCTCAACTAAGTCGAGGGTATGTTTAGGAGCCGAGCTCCAAACATGAGAGCAATATTCGAGCGCGGATCTAATTTGGGATTTATATAGGAGAAGAAGTTGAGCCGGAGTAAAATATTTCTTGGCTCTAAAAAGATAGCTCAGTTTTCCTGAGGCTGACCTGGCGATACTCGACACGTGTTTATGCCATGATACATTCCCACAGACCGTGACGCCGAGCAATTTCAAACTTTCCTCAGCCTCGACCTGAGAACAGCCTGTGTTCGGTTGGGACCAATGATATTCCTCTCTGTCGCCTTTTTTGAAAATGGGGACGACTATTGAGGTTTTCCATTCTTCCGGAATGACTTCCTTATCCCATATTGTTTTGATGTGTTGGTGGATCTTTCGAGCGGTAGCCTCTTCTCCATGCTTCACAAGCTCTGTCAGTATGCAGGCCCTTCCCCACTGCAGAACCCTATCTAGATCCTGATTCAGAGAGTCAATCTGTCTACATCTCAGCTGTGGCGACGCAGATGCACCAATCAACCGAACACTCGAAAAGGAGGAAACAAACGTACTATCATCCGCAAAACTGAACACTTTGTTATCCGTTGTCTCCAACAAATCATTTATGTGAAGCAAGAACAAGGTTGGAGCCAAAATAGAACCTTGGGGCACCCCCGAATTAACAGGATACTGGTCCGAACACTTGCCGTCTACAACAACCCGGATCGATCGATTGTCAAGGAAGCTCCTCATCCAGTCGCAAAGCTGTTGGTAAAGTTATCAATGTAATGAATGCATTTCTTAAGTTCTACTGTGACAAAGGGTGATTCTTATTATTCTATGAATATTCTAGATAAAAATTCACGCTGGCTCTTGTTTGTCCGGGGTATTTATACTAAAATGCGAAGTCTTATCGGGAGCTGTATCATGCTTATCTTGTAGGATTGGTACTACCGCTTCATGCATTTTCCTAATCTTATTCTATTTATGGGTATTGTGTTATCTTTTGGGAGTGGTTCCAATATCTCGTATTAAGTCGAGCAACTGAAGAGGTCTAGCGGAATCTGTAGTTTGGACCGATTCCACACCCTCCTTATACCCCTGATCCCATTCCATGCAATTTTTTGTTTCCTCTACTCAAGAAAGATCTTAAAGGTAATCATTACACCTAGGATGGTGGGGTGAGGGCCGTTGTCAAGTCCTGGATTTGAAGTGTCTATGGAATTTTTCAATGAGGGAATAAAAAACTTTTTACACGCTGGGAGAAATGTATTAACTTCAGCGATAACTATGTTGAAAAATAAATACTATTTCTTATGTTTACATTAATGCTTCTTTCAAACATATGCTTTTAAGGAATTTTTAGCTAAAAACTCTGGATTTTGTCCCAGCTCTACTTTTACAAACATATCACACTACATACATTTGACGTTGTGTAAATATGGTATCTTCCAATTTAACTAATAATCCAATCCTTTGGAATTTATTAATTGTAATTCTTATAATAATATAATTTGCAAAGCCGTTTTAAAATTTATCTCATGCTATACCTCAAAATTATTATGCTTTTGTAATGCTTCGATTAATACTATTTTAAATTGTGTTAGAAACAGAACCCTTAATTTAATCATATTTTCCATTTCATTCTTTTTATATTCACAAACGTGGATGGTATTTATTTTTATTTTGAAAGCCTTTACGAAGGGGTTTTAATGCGTTGTTTATTTTAACTCAAAACAAAATCACTCAACTCAAAATTGGCTATTGACAGCTGGAAATGTCATTCATATGCGGATTAAACAAAACAAACCATTATAAAAAACAAATTGTGAAATGACAGCTGTCAACGAATCCCAAAACAACGGTAAACTAAAGCAACTGATTGCGGTTGTGAAATGCAATTTCAAATACTGTGGAGTATAAAATAAGTTTTAGTGAGATGGAGAGTGAAAATGAGTTGATATCATTTAGCGGAAGGATGAGTGCCATCCTTAATTTCGGGAAACTGAAATCTTTTGTAGACCAGCAGAATCCCATTGGCGCATTGGAATGCGTAGAACATATTGTTCAGCACTTCAACATGCGTTTTTCCATTCCCGAGATGAGTAAGTCGCAGTCTTGATACTGAACTCCACCACAAGGTCTTAAATTCTTAATTCATCCGATCTCTTACAGGAATATTAATTGAGCTACTACTCGAATTCACTAGTGGCTCAGAGGGATTTTTGTCGACGTGCACCCATCATGGGACAATTTTCATACAAAGCCAAACCAGAATACTAAAGCTATGGTACGACCTGTTCGAAATGTACATAAATGAAATTAATTTACAAAAGCACACAGACATTATAACAGAGGTATTAACGTGGTCTTCTCACGCCAGCATTAGCTCATAATTTTCACCATTTATCTAGATTTGCTGCAAATATTTAAAATACACCAATTCATTATCTAAGTATCCGTGTCTAATCTTGATGCTATTTCTACGAAATAAAATGATTTCGGATACACGTACATCAGAGGTACTTTCTACCGTGAATTCATTGCTGATGAAGCCAAAACCGACGTATGAAATGTTGCCTTTCGTTGCCCTTCTTGTGCGTCAGGAAAACGGGTGTGATTCAAAACGTACGATAGAGTTAATTAAACCTGTATATGTCCAAATATGGGCATGCGTTCCAGACCAAACATCAAGCTCGGCTGTATGTTATCGAGAACATTATTTTATACTCATTTCATAATCTATTTCTTGAATAGTTCGTTTATAAAACTCATCTAGCTGCTTTGGAAAGCTTAGTTGACTTTCTTCATGTAGTGGTACCTTCAACGGATGACAATTCTCCAGATCAATTTACTATCAGCAATTTGTACAGATATTTGCGTACGATGTGCATATTTCCAGAAAACACAAAACGGAAGGATGTTTTTCGTGCAGGAATTCGTTTATATTGTGCTCACTCGTCACTATTTAAGGACATGATATGTAGAGAGAGTATGTATTGGAACGATTGCTTCAATAAATGGTTGTCTTCACATGTAGAGGAAGACAGACGTTCAGGAGCTGATGGCTATTTTGCACTATACGGCATCCTAAAATCATTAATCATGTCAGACCTAACCGAGAGTAGAGAAAAAAATGATGTAGTATACGCTCTATTGAACAAATTTGTGGAAGCTCTAGAGTCCAAAGATTCTCAGCCGGAACTTATTCAAATTTCTATCAAAGGATTTGGTATATTTTCTGGTATATGTAAAACAATGTATCCTGATCTCTTGGACAAACTAATTTCATTGATCGTGCAGCAAAGCGGATTAATACTAATGGCAGACGAGACCGCCACAAAAAAACTGTTGACATACTTCCCAGATTATCTAGAGGCATTAGGCGAAGTAGTTAACCAAATAAAGCTACCAAGTGTATCGAACAATTTGATCGAGTATATAACAAATATATTAATACGATTAATCCGTGATTTCCAATATTTGCCAGAAAGTCGTACACCTAGTATTGTTCTCTCGATATACAAAACATATGTCAACATCTACCTAACTGATTCTGCACTCTTGGATCGGCTGATAAGGAAGGTAAATTATTTGATTTCCTTTATACATAATACCTTTACTTATTTAACATTAATGAAGGAACGATATTTTCTTCAACCTTAGTGTTTAATTGTTCAATCTAATACTTTTGTTTTAATGTAATTCTAAAAGTGAAAAACAATTCATTATATTCTGCTTATAATTAATTGTGCTGTAGAATGGTAATACGTACGAATACGGTTATAAATATTTTAATCCTCTTTTCTCTAATTTACTTATATCACCCGAAGCTTTCTGTTAAACGAAGTCGAAAGCTTTCGGACTAGAACACTTTCCACAACATTTCAATGTCATTGTAGGATGTTCAAAGTGCAACCAATTATTCCCCAAAGGACTTTCTTCTCGAACGCGGTAAACGGTTCGAGTCCGTTTACTAAGCACGGCAGTTTCAGATCCAAACATGAGTTCTGATAGAATCAAAGTTCTACTTGGACATAGTTTAGGGACAGACAAATTTAACAACCCATTTGTTGACTTCTAGCAACGTGAGAGTATCGCAGGTTCTATAACGAAACATTTTTTCATTACAATGAAAGTTCTACATAGGAATGTTTTTGGGACACGAACAGATATGACAAACTATAATGGATTTTGTTGGCTTTTAGCATAGTGCGAGTATCTCATTTATTCTGTTCAAATTTCCCTGTTGAAAAACTCAGACCAGCATTTGATATCGATTGTGCAATCACTTATATCTCAAACCTCTGACCAACTGAAGAAGCCTCGCCAAAAATAGAAATACAGGGTCGACAACTGGGGTGATTTACGCGCTTTATTCACATCCTCTCATGGCGTAAGGCTAATAACCTTGCCCGGAAAAACAAATTATTATGGGTAATTTAACAAGCCTCGGGACTTGTTAAATAAGGCCAAGACCGGATCCCGGCTGTAGTGCCGATGATGATGATTCACATCCTCTCAGTAATCAGAAGTTTACTTCAGAAACTCGTATGTTAACGCTTTTTTTAACGTTTATTTATTTTACTTAAGTAATATTACATTTTTATTTCTTAATCTAAATAAACATAAAACTATAATCCTTTGTAGTTTGAATGTATAAGGCTGTTGTGGCCCACAATATTTCGTTCTATTTTTTTTAATCCTTACAAATCGTTTATACAATGTTTTAGGAAAAAGTAACAAAAAACGTATTTAATTGTCGTATATATATTTTTTTTTTATAATAAAACTATATAAACCTAGTAGAACTCAAATCTTACTACGACTAAATTAATTCTAACTAAGCCTAGCTTAACTCTACCTAAGACTAATTAAGACTAAGGAGCTGTGGATCGGATCCTGCCGCACGTCATCCACCCCGATTCCCAGTCCTTTGACTGCCAGTGGGCCGAACGGGTTCCACACAGCAGGACCCGCTCCCAAGCGTTTATCAGTCGGTCTCAGCCTAGTCAAGCCTATACTACTATTTATTGGGCTGTACGAACCCGGAAGTTCATGAGCTCACCGACTAGAGTGCGCCATCGTTCCCTGTTCTATGCACTCTCCTTCCACGCTAGCTAACATTGTCCTCCCACGTCCGTCGCGGCTGTCATGCCGGTCCCTTTCCCGTTGGTCTACCGTTAAGAATTTTACACACGGTACTATCGTTGCCCATGAATTATGGAGTATAGATAGGCAGGAATTATGGAATATAGATAGGTAGGAATTCCATTCGCGCCACATGTGCGGTCCATCTCAATCTTCGCGACCTGATTACTCTCACTATTGTAGGTTTGCGGTATAGCTCTTCCAATTCGTGGTTGTGGAGTTTCCCCCAATATCCTGCCTCCTCGTCATATTTACCTCAAAAGATACCCCTTAAAACTTTATTCTCTAATACGCGGAATTTGTTTTCATCCCGTTTTGGGAGAGCTAATGCATGTTTCGCATCCGTACAGAACAATCGGCATGATTATGGTTCTATAGGCACGGAGCTTTATGTTACGTGATAGCAGTTTGGATTTCAACAGTTTACTGACTGCGTGTCAAGTAGCGTTGCCGGAATACAGTCTTTTGTTAATTTCCTTCGGCATTTCGTTACCGGCCATCAGTATCGTTCCCAAATATTTAAATTCTTCAACTTCTTCAAATATATTGACGTTTATATGTGTTTCCTGAGGTCCACCTGCTCTCGTCGTAATCATGTATTTTGTTTTGTCCTCATTCATTTCCAGACCCTACTCTTCTGCCGTCTGCATGATGATTTAACAGTTTTTACTTATAGTTTCTAGATTATGGCCTAGAACGGCGATGTCATTCGCATTTACGAGCACTTGTGTCACCCCGTTCAGGAATATGCCGGCCATGTTGTCGTCTCGTACGTTTCTGATGACATACTCGAGCACAAGGTTAAAAAGACATGGTGAGAGGCCATCCCCCTGTTTTAGTCGGTCGCGGATTTCAAATGATTCTGAGATGTAGTTTTCTATTCTATCTCGCCCCTTGTTTTCGTTCATGCACATTTGAATAAGGGCGGCATATTTTTTCGGGATTCCCAGTTCAACTACAATATGGTAGAGTCTTTGCCTTGCGACTGAGTCGTAGGCTTTTTTAAAGTCAACGAACAGTTGGTAACCGTCTCTCCATATTCCCACTTCTTTTGTAGCAGTTGCCTTACTGTGAACATTTGGTCGCTTGTTGACCGGTTCCTACGGAATCCGCACTCGTAGTCTCCCAGTATTTCTTCTGTGTCCGGTGTGATTCTCGCCAGAATGACATTTGTTAGTATTTTGTGTTCGGTTGGGACCAATGATATTCCTCTCTGTCGCCTTTTTTGAAAATGGGGACGACTATTGAGGTTTTCCATTCTTCCGGAATGACTTCCTTATCCCATATTGTTTTGATGAGTTGGTGGATCTTTCGAGCGGTAGCCTCTTCTCCATGCTTCACAAGCTCTGTCGGTATGCAGTCGACTCCGGCAGCCATGTTTTTCAATCGATTTATTGCGTCTACAACTTCGTTGAAAGATGCCTCTGGGAACTGAGGCTCGGCTATATGTACGTCTGGTGCGTTTATTTGTGGTTGATGGATGCCCACATTGAGCAGGTTTTCAAAGTACTGCTTCCACCTTGTCATGATATTGTTTGTTTCTGTGACCAGACAGCCGTTTGTGTCTCGGATTATTTTGGCTGTCCCTCGGTAGCCATTTCTAATTGAATTTATGCCTTTCTGGAATTTTTTCGATCCGAGTCTTCTCCCATTCGCATTTTTTGCGTTTGAAGAGTCTCATGGTTTCTTTCCGAATTGTTGCGTATCTTTCTGTGTTGACTTCATCATATCTTTCTAAGTGGATCACTCTGACGCGTTTACGTTCTTCGATCTTCGCCCTGCACTCATCGTCAAACCAAGGTTTGGACTTAATTGTTTTCTTAAATCCTAATACCTCTTGGGCTGTTTGTTTGATTGTGTCTCTGATCGATGTCTATTTAGTGTCCACACTATTGGCTTTCTCTTCCTCACTGCTCCCATTCTCTAGGATGCTAAATCTATTCGTTAGTTCGTCTTGAAATTCCGCCCTTTTGCGCAGGTCTTTTAGTTTATCAATGTCGAACTGTTTGCTCGTCTCCCGTGACTGTGCATGTTTTTTTTTTACATGTGGGTTTGCTCCGAGCCGACTTCTGATTTTGCCCATCACTAGAAGATGATCGAAGTCGTAATCTGCTCCTCTATATGATCTTACGTCAAGGATATTCGAGTGGTGTCTTTTGTCTATGAGGAAGTGGTCTATTTGGTTACACGTTACGCCGTCGGGTGATATCCATGTGGCTTTATGGATTTGCTTGTGCTTGAACATCGTGCTTTTCACTACCAGATCTTTTGACGCTGCGAATGTAATAATTCGAATTCCATTATCATTTGAAACGTCGTGTAGGCTTTCTTTACCTATAGTTGGTTGGAAGATATCTTCCTTTCCAATTTTTGCATTGAGGTCCTCGAGGAGGATTTTAACATCGAATGATAAGATCCCATCAAATACTTCCTCTAGGATCTCGTAGAGTGTGTCTTTCTTTTCTTCGTCGATAGATTCTGTAGGGGCGTGTACGTTTATAAATACATAATTGTACCATGGGCCCTGTCTTTTTAGCATCGACATTCGGTCATCAATAAATTTCACATCTTTTACATGGTAAGCTTCTTGCTTATGCTGAAGCCGGTTCCAAGGTTATGTGTATCGGTACCTCCACACGCCAGTGTAAACCCGTTGGTTTCAATTACTTGATGTGGGAGTCGGACTTCCTGCAGCGCGACGATGTCCATTTTATATTGTTTTGCGTTTTCTACAACCGTCTGTATCGCGCCTGGTTTATATAACGATTTAATTGTCGTATTTTTTTATAATAAAACTACCTAAACCTAGTAGAACTTAAATCTAACTACAACTAAATTAACTCTAACTAAGCCTAGCTTAAGTCTACCTAAGTCTAATTAAGACTAAGGAGCTGTGGATCGGGTCCTGCCGCACGTCATCCGCCCCACTCATCCCCAGTCTTTTGACTGCCAGTCGGCCGAACGGGTTCCATACAGGAGGAGCCGCTCCCAAACGTTTATCAGCTAGTCTCAGTACAGTCGAGCCACCAGTATTTTTTTCTATTGAGTCTTTCGAAATTAGTTTTGTCTTTTTCGGGTAAGCTCACGCGGTATATTTGGATGCTGTTTCCATCTCCTATACTTATTGGAACATACTTAATTGTTTTATTTATCAGTTGCTCGTCTTGCAACTGATAAATAAAACAATGATAGGTCGCTATGAGCATCCAAGAATAAAAATGCTTCAGATGGTATGTATTTCTCCAATGTATTTCTGAAATATTTATGGTTAGGATATCTTGAGATTAATTCATTGCCTTTCACATTTGCCGACCGGACAAAATGATTTCTCACAAAGGTCAGAATTGTATTATCAACTCTGGACACTCCGGGATGCATCATAGTCTCTTATTGGAAATGTAGTGACGAAAGTTGGATTGCTCGCTTCTGTACATCTGCAGGCAGGTTACAAGGCATTTGCTTCCAAATATTCTTAGTTTTTCCATATTTGTCGGATTAATGTTCCACCATACTGCACTCGCATAGATCAAAATTCGACGTACAAATGGATGATTAATTATGCGCCACCTTGTAGAACCGATGCCGTAACATATCAAACCATTGCCGCGTGTAGGAGTTGGCATTTTATTCCCGACTACTATCTACTATTATGGAATTTCGATGGTAACCAATACGATATATCGGTTCTGATGATATACTGTACTTTTTAGTGCCGTTCTTTCACTATAGATTTAGCGCGTTCGTTTATATGCTGTATTATTTGAAGTACCCACACTATCTCGACCTCCTCTCGATGGGGTATTTACAAGTTATTATTTATAGCCCACAAAGTTGACTCCATTAGTTGCTGTACGCCACAACATCCCAACCTTTGTTTGTTTGGGTAGCACATCTTGCTCCGTATGATTGTGTCGCACAGTCTTGGGTCTAGTTTGTTGATGATGATCCTGGGCTTATTTTGCTAACGTTGAATATTCTTTTCCTTGTGCTTATGTCATATAGTCTTTTATTTGATCTGCTAATGCTCCATATGTTAGTGATTTTTTGCTCGTCAAATGTTTCAGCAGCATGTGTGGTTAATCATACAATATTGGTGACATTTCAAATAATTTCTGATATTTAATGTTGCTTAATTTATTTTAGTTTTAGTTTCAATTAACTTATATTGAGTTATGGTTTTACTTCATTTATTTACCAAAAAGTCAATATACGAGGGTGGCCTGAAAAATGTCCGACCTAACAAAGATACAGACATTTAAGATGTGAACTACTATGCCGATTTGACAAGCTCCGTCAGGTGTGGATCTATATTGAACCACACTGGGCATCCATAATTAATCATTGGCCTGATAAAGGCCATGGAGTACATGGATGAGCTGAAAAGTTTCCGACCTAACAAAGATACAAAACATTTAAGGTGTGAACTACTATGCCGATTTGACAAGCTCCGTCAGATGTGGAGCTATATTGAACCACCCTGGTCATCCATAAGTAATCATAAATCGTTCCCGTACATCGTTTAATGAAGGTTGTTCGATAATTCAACGACATTCCCAAACTTCAATCGCTGTCTCCTTTGGGTTTTTTTTTTTTTTTTTTTTTTGTAGTATACAGATACAAGACATTTTTTCTTAAAATTTATTTTTATTTTTTTACATGGTCTCCTTGTAACTCTAGACGCTTCACCCAGCGATGCTCCCATATCTCTAACCCGTCCAAATAGTACTCGGCGTTTTTCTCTGCAAAACAACTGTTCCCAAAGGTGATTGCCTCCTCATTGGACGAAAATCTCTGTCTTACGAGCGCAATTTTTAGATTAGGGAACAAAAAAAAATCGCTTGGGGCTAGATCTGGTGAGTAAGGCGGATGGTCAAGCAGTTCAAATCGTAATTGGTGGATTTTCGCCATGGTAACCGCTGAGGTGTGAGACGGCCCGTTGCCTTAGTGAAACAGGATCTTCTTTTTCTGCAAATGTGGCCATTTTCCCCCAATCTCTGCCTTCAGTTGGTCAAGTGATGATTCGTAGTATGCTCCTGTAATAGTTTTTCCTTTTTGAAGATAATCGATTAAGATAACTCATGATTATCCCAAAAAAACAATCGCCATCACTTCCCCAGCCGAAAAAAGTTTTTTTTGTTTTTTTGGATCCGATTACCCCTTTTCAGTCCACTGTTTTGACTGTATTTTTTTTTTTTTTTTTTTTTTTTTTTTTTTTTTTTTTTTTGCGTATAATGGTGTATCCAAGTTTCGTCGACAGTAATTAATCGGCGCCAAAACTCGGATTTATTGCGCCTAAACTGCGCCAACAAAGCTTTGGAAATGTTCATTCGAACACGTTTTTGGTCTAACCCAACGCGCGGAAATTTTTCTCATGCCTAAATCTTGATTTAATATGTGATAAACACGTTCTTTGGACATTTTCATAGCCTCTGCTATCTCTCTCACTTTAATTCGTCGGTCGTTTAGCACCATTTGGTGAACTTTAGCGATCATATCGTCAGTTGTTGCAGTTTTTAGACGTCCCGCGACGTTCATCGTCTCCCAAGCTCTCATGGCCACGTTTAAATTCAGCTCCCAAAATTTCACTGTGATAAATGATGGTGCAGAGTCCCCATACACAGAGTCCATCTCATCTTTGATTTGCGAAGGCGTATTGCCAATTAATGACAGCTCGATGCTCAATTTGTCTATTTTCACAAAAACACTCACATCGACTCACCCAAACGACTGTCAAATAAAAACTACGCGTCCAAAGTGGCTGAAATTTCGGTTAGAAACTGTCAAAAGATGCACAACTACATTCACTTTTATTGTCGAGTGCTTCTATCTACACGCTGAGGTCGGAAACTTTTCAGGCCACCCTCGTACAATATACTGATTTCTAAAGTTGGATTATTCAAGTGGCACCACGACGACCCAGCATACTTTTCCGGAATTTTTCTCGGATATATCAGTAATGAGCATGGACAATTGAAGTTGCGAGCGTTGCATTTATAATCTGGCATTTTTAGGACTGCTTAGTATGTTGTTCGATGTCGTTAACGCTACCAATATTTCTTTTGAATGCGAATAAACGGTTTTTTTTTTCAGTGCCCACCTAAAGGGAAGTCATAATAATCCTTTATTATGGCTAATTATCTCGAGTTTGATTTACAAAGATGTCGCATTCACCCGTACTTCCCTTTACTTTCTAATTTATGTGGCATTGGGGTTGCCGCCGCACTACATTGCTACTAACGTTCTGTTCTTCGGAAATGTGACTTTTGTTTCCCTATTGGCGGGAATTAATGTTTCCGTCTTCAACAAGACGTTGCATTTTCAGTGCAACCCGACATAAACAAACAGATCACCGAGTGCAGCAAAAAGTGTGAAAATATACAAGCGAGTGAATTGCAGTGTGCAAAAATTGCCTGCCCTTCCCTTTTCTGGCATTTGTTTTTCCTTTCTTTCTCACCTCTTTTATGTCCCTCAACCATCGATACTCTCCTTTGGTTTATAACCTTTGGAGAATTGTTGGTTTTTGAGTAGCGTAACATTCGTCATGGAGAGGATGTGACTTGGATTTCGGAACGGATCTAGTAGGGCAGCTACTCAAGGGGCATAACACCTCATCTATTGCATCTATTGATTTGCATCGTCTCCTGAGACGGTATTGATTTTCTGTCCAAGACCATTTCAATTGCACGAGAGTTCGCCTCAATCGTTGTAACATTCGCGGCCTAAGATGTCATTTCTCCTCTGTGTCTGCTCACATTTCTAACCAAAAACCTTTCTTGCACTTAGCGAAACCCAGGTAATAACTAATGAATGTAATAATAACCATTTCCGATTTCACTCTATCTGGTTATAACTTAGCGCTTCAGTTTCTCCCTCATCATGGACTAACCACAGACATAGAAGTAATATTGCTTATCAGTTTCTGCTCCGATTCAGAATTTAATTTCTCATGACTAAAATTTCACGTTCGTGGGCATACCATACGCTACTGTTTTCTTTACAGAAATGAATTTGATGCTTTATCTGATTCCATCGACAGGATCTTGACCTCGCATCCGTACACTGAAATCGGTATTCCGGATGATTTTAATGCACATAATTCACAGTGGCTTGGTGAAGGTCAATATGTCCCGTATCCGCACACTTAAATCATTATTGCGTGTGATTTAAATGTGCATAATTCTCAGTGGCTTCGCAACTCTGAACACACATCTGAAGGTCCAGCTCTTTAATGATTTAAACAACTGAATTCAACTCATCAATGAGCCAAGACGGGTACCAGACATAGATGGACATACCACCAACACACTGGATATATTCACCTTCCACTCGAATAAATATACAATCGAAGTTTCATATTAGGCTACAGACCACTGCGTTGTTTCAGCTATATTTACTCTAACCAACAGCAAGGTTAAGGAACTCCTAGAAGAACAGTATGTCTCTGCGAAAAGCCAACTGGGTAGGTCTAAACGATTTTTTTGGGAAGTTACATTAGTCGTTATTTTTCCCCAATAACGATGTTGACGCTATGACATTGATTGGCACGATTTTACTAGGTATGCGAACTTTTATTGCACACAGGGTAAAGAGTATCAAACTCAAAAGAAATATGTGGTTTGATTCCGGGCGCACAGAGGCCATTAAGTTAAGAAAACTGGAAATAACTGCAATGCGCATATTCAACGGGCAAAGTTCTTGCATGATCAGAGAGACAGACAGTGAGGCAAAAAATACTACACTCTCCTATAGGTAGTAAAAACGTTTGCGCATTTGTGAAAAACATCCTAAACGTGCTCCTCACCCATTCCTTCGCTTATAATCGAAGACCACCCCAAGTTCAGCTTAGAGTTAGTTAGTAGTTCTGGATGATGTCAAATCTACCTCCAATCAAACTAATGCAGGTGTTGCCCAGGGTTCTGTACTCTCACTCATTCTCTTCCTCATCTTTGTAAAAGATCTGTGGCGGTTCCGCCAAACCCCACGGCCCACTTACCTGAAAAACCCCCATAACACCATCCCAGTCTGCTTAGGTTTTCGCTAATGCAATCGCATTAGCACCTTAAATGCTTCACGCATCAAATAGATCAAATTTATAATCTAAAAGTCCCTGTAAATATTCCCTGTAAAGAATCCTTACCTTACCTTACCTTTCATGCATTCAAATTCCCTGTAAGGATTCTTTCCTAACTTATCAGGGATCCCAAAACCAATTCGGCACCTTCGGTGCCAACCAAATCCCCCTAGACGAATTCCTGAAAACAAAATGATTTGGTTTACATACAATGTAACCATCACAACAGGGACCATTAACATTGCGTCTCATATTTCCCGTCCTCACCAAGTGTGTCATAAATCACCATACATACACATT
Source organism: Microdon myrmicae (assembly GCA_963931805.1). Taxonomy (NCBI): domain Eukaryota; kingdom Metazoa; phylum Arthropoda; class Insecta; order Diptera; family Syrphidae; genus Microdon; species Microdon myrmicae. The sequence goes on from OZ007497.1 coordinate 72,604,444, forward strand.
GGCTGGCGACCTACACCCAAGGGACCAAAACAAATATACGCATCTCGCGTCTCTTGGCACCAATTAAATCCTACATCATAAGCAAATGCTCCTCGATAGTATAGTGGTTAGTATACCCGCCTGTCACACGGGACACCGGGGTTCGATTCCCCGTCGGGGAGCCTCTAGCGGAAGACTAATGACCTTGCCCGGAAAAAACAAACCATTATGGAAAATTTAACAAGCCTCAGGACTTGCTAAATACGGCCAAGACCGGTTTCCGGTTGTAGTGCCGATGATGGTGATAACCAAATGCAAATAGGAATTCAATACCTACCCTTACCAGCGATGCCATAAACACCATTTCCCGGTAATCTAGCTAAAACCTATTAGCACATTGCATTGTCGCCTATTTATTTAGCCGCAATGCACATCTCAGACAAAGACCCAAACGTTCCCTTGGTCTTCTCATATTTCGGGATCTGCTTCTCATCAGCAGCGGTATAAGCAAACACAAACGAAATTAGCATCCAATGAGATTCGGCTTGTTTGCTTAGCCGAACTCACATCTCATGGATGCACATTATGCCCTTTCTTTGTTTCAGTTTCGTTCCCATGGCTTTGTCCCATGAATGAACCAATGTCCACACATACATGTGTACCACCGTGAACTTTATTACAAGATCTGGTTTTCTGTTCCACAAAGAGAGACTTTACGTTTCTCTGGCGGTAAGTAAATACATATCTTTAGTGGAGAGGATATCTACCACCACACCACAAACTTACCCCATTAGCGCGTCGCGACCTCGTACCCCACAGATCTCTTGTCCATTACCCAGTTCGCCCGTCTACTGATGATAACTGGTTGAGTTTTTCATACTCACACGAGCATTCCCCAACAAAGTCTGCGGACCTCACTACCAATCAGCAGGTTATGTTTAATATATTGAACTCCGACCCCAACAAGATCTACCAATTTTAGAATTCAATGCTTTAAAAAGTTAGTGTTGCCTTTTATCGTCAAGAACGAACCCCAATGCCAAATATACTATCAATGAAGATCGCTTGCGTCGACTAAGCCAAACCATTTACAAATGGCTGCTAGAAGATCCTGTCAGTAGAATCGGGGAAAGCACCAAACTCACGTAAGGATGTTTTACTCTCTGCGTTTGGGCTATCATACAGGAAGCAATAGTACTGATATGCTTATGAACGAAAAGGTGAATTCCGCGATAGCGGAAGGGGCAAAATTGACAGAAAATTATAAGCAACATCTTTCCCTATGTACACTTTGCCAAAATTACAGGAACTAAGTTTAACAACAAACTAAATTCCACTTAGAATTGCTATTATGTGTTTGGTCAAATTGGCAAAGACAATTGAAAAAATAACCCATCTAATCATGGATGTTGAATTGGTCGACGTGAAGCTGTCGTGTTAATTCAATGAGAGCTGAAAAAAACGAATTCCACCTCTGAGGGAGAAATATGACGATGTTCACAATGGATTAGAGCGTCTACTATATGAATTATGCCCGTATAAAAATTTCCCACAATGAACCAACCAATCGTATATCAATGGTATCACTGCAGAATTTTGATTTACAATTTCTTCGTTACGGATATTACCCTATTCTCAATCCACAAACTCGAATCATTAAATTATATTTCGAAATCAATAGTATTTGGGTGGCTGGATTGATGCTTGAAGAGAGGGACGAAAGTAAACCTACTGAACCTCAATCCATCGCCTGCTACAATTGATATTACTCTGCCATAAGGCCATTATAATAGTATTTCAAAATTAATGATATTGTAGCGAGCTTAGGGTTCGCTGGATTAATTATTTTTAATAAATAAGAGCCGTTAAATCGATTTTGAATTAATATAACACTTTATTAGTCCGTTAATAACAACCGTTACTTTTACCGTACACAACGATTTCTTGACTTCTCGCTTCCGTACCTATCGCGTCTTTTACTTCTTACTTATCGCTTCCCTCACTTTCTCACTTATTACTTGTTCCACGATCAGTGTGCGACGTATTTATACCGTGTCCTCACATTCTGATTCAGTGTTTCGTTTCCGTTCGTTCCATAGCCTTGAATGTTCTATTGTTCATAGTCTCCAGTTTTCCAGTAATTTATAGAATATTCTAGTACTTTGTTTCGAACTTTCTAGAATATTCTAGTACTGATTGTTATATGCGTCACAATATTTTAGGCGTGGTACAAATGCGCAAAAATAAGAAAAGGCTTCGAATATTTTGTTGCACTATATGCAATAGAACACGAGATACTATGCACACACTCATCAACTCTTTTGGCTACTAGGATTCCACAGTTATGATGAACTGGTATTTAGGAATCCTAGTTTATGTGTATGCGCTTATGTTCTAGGATGCGATCGTGGTGGTGAGGCGAACAGAGAGATGACGTCCAAGGTGACACAAGGCTGATAAAGCAGCGTCCAAGTAAACCTCTAGTGGTCGTGTAATAAAATGCACTCTTTAAAAGGTGTCTAACATTTATATTTTTCGTATTTAATTTAATAAGGTACATAAATTAATCCTATTTTAGAGAGTTTGTTTCGATTTAATACCGTGACGCTGTTTGCAGCGAGAGAACACGAACTGTTAAGTTGAGTAGCAAGCGGCGCACTCGCGACGAAGAGCTGGCAGAAACTAAAAAACCGTTGGTCACATTTGAAAAGGGTGACAGTCCGATGCCGTCCCTAGGTGATGACGCATTGTCAGCTGGCGGCTGACGGGCATGTGGTGAATATGCTGATCGGGGAGTGTACTAGACGGTGAACGTACTAGATTCTCCCCGCTATATTTGTTTGCGAATCCCCAACAGCTTATTATATTTCTATGAGAAGACTATTGGCCAAAGTTTTGGGCGTTACATTTTATGTTTTAATTGAAACTCACTACAATTCTCTTTTGTAAAATTCCCACTGTAAAATTCTATTATCATTTTTATCTATTCTCACCATTGAAGTCTTCACAAAATTCTCTCTAAAACAAAGTGTACAAATCTTTAACATATCCGGTTAACACGTAAAAAGTAGGACAATCAGAAAACTTCATAAAAAGGATGATCATTCGATTCACTTGAAAGAAAGGTCTACTACTACTAATATTTACTGGTCCACTTTCCATCATCGCCTCGATACCTGATCCGATTTCCTCATGATCACACTAATAAACTCAAAAACACTATAAGTATTTATTCTACATATGTAATTTGTAGGGATCTAATGATTTTTAGTTGAGCATTAACGTTGTTCATTCTGCGTAATATTTAAAACACTGTAAATTCTTCCAAATGCCAATATACTACGCAATAATTTTGATGTTTTCTGTACAGGTAATCTTCGAGGGAGTTATTTGGACATGCTCACATAAACACGTATATGATACAGCTGCAGCATGGGACGATAGTACTAATTGGAAGGATAATATTACATTCAAATCATACCTACCCCTATGGTTTAAAATGTTTGAAACTGAAACAAAATGTGTGTTCCACCCACCAATAATATCCAAAATAAGCTTCTATATAACCTGTGCGCTATTTGACATATTAAAAAGACTAAATCTTCAAACACAAAAACGTGTGTACAGCGATGAGGATGGAAAAATTCAAGAATTTCATTTTTGTGATCCATATATCGATTTGTGTGCAGTTTGTCCGAAAGATTTTCACATCTTCATAAATTTAGTGGACTTCTACAAGGAAATCCTTACAAGAAAAAATGGACTTTTTTTCTCACCATGGCTTGAAACAATTGCCCTACATATGATCATATCTGCATATGAAAACCCGATGGTGAGTGGATTCCTTAAACTATTAAAAACAACTTTAGTTCTGATTAAAGCAGATGAGAAATTAATGGCAGAAATGACACCAAAGCTGGATTCGGCTCTAACCAGCTCCCTTCAATATTTTATTGAGAAATGTCAGCGAGTTTCTGGAGAATTACAATATGCTATGATTGACTTAGTCCTCAGTTATCCATCAGATTTTTATCGTATGTACTTGAAGAAAATAGAACCGGTCTTTAGTATTGCTCTAAGTTTAGGAAGTGCAATTCCCTGGTTGGCGGTCTCAGCGATCAAATGTTGCGAGATGATTTGGCATTCTAACCCATTGGAAACAGTCGTCGAGCTTAATAAGCACATACTTCCGTTACTGGACCCCTACCTGAAAGGTGCATATAATATGGAGGGAATAGAAGCTCATATCAGACAAGATACGACTGGATTACAAGAAACAGAATTAAGTTTAAAAAATGTTCAAGTAGAAATCATAAAGTATCTTGGATTAATGCCCCCAGAAGCATGTTCTGTATTGGTGATGGGCTCAGCAGCTTCAGTAAATCTGGTTAAATGGAATTTCGAGAAGAGTATCAACATAAACTTGAAACAACTTGATTTGAATTTAATACTACAATTTGATTCATTGTTACCCCGGATATGTGAATTGTCGGAAACAACAGCAGATAGAAAACTTCAAATAATTGCTTGCGAGATGATACATGCTTTTATAATTTACCTCCTCGGAACTCGAGCCCATGAAGGTTTTACTTGGAAACAGCTTATAAAACAAGCTCTGACATTGGGGTGCAGTGGTGATATCACCCTACAACAAATGTTTCAGCCTTTACTTATGGAACTCACTCACTTCATGTCGAAGTACGAAAATCTTAATAAAGGTGTTGAGGAGCTGATCGACTGCATCTTGGAAGGAATTGCTACTAAGGTTAATTTTGCTATGCGTGACCTTTCAGCATCATGTTTATGTGAATTTGTTGATTGGAGTATTAAGCAGACTACTCCCGAACAACTAGCCGCATCACCAGTTAGTATTAGTATAATTTTGGGACAACTAAAGCTAAACAGTTTTGATTCCGATCCTTTTAAACGAGTTGGATCTGCATTAGCATTCAATAACCTCTATCGCCGCTTGAGAGAAGAAGAGACTTTATACAACATTCACTTCATCGATCTTCTTTACACATTTTGCATCAGTTACAAATTAACCGAAGAACTTACAATGCACCTGCCTAACAAAGCGATGGAATCAGATTTAAAAATCATTTCAGAAGCTATCGATCATGTCGTACGAGTGCTCAAAGAAAGGAACGACTTATTCAACAATGAATACGAACATCGTATTACTCCGACAGCCTTAAAGTCAGGCACTTTAAAAGATGTTTTAACATTTCTAGTCACAGAAGCATCATCAAAAAAATATTTCTATCGGTGCAAATGCATGAGTTTAGCAGAAGAAATTGCACCTAAAGTATCAGGACTAACAAATTTAAAAGACTTTTTCCAAAGTAACGCAATTAATGACGATAACTTACGAGAAATCTGCGAAGGATCTGAGCATGGTTATGGAATTCGAGCTCGACCTAATCTCAATTTTTTAGCTGACGTGCTAGATCAATTCATAGAAGTTCAATTTTATGGTTGGCTAGAGCATTTTGCAGCCGCTCTAGAGTGCTATGTATGGTTTTTAAATGAGGGCGCAATACAACCCGGTAGAAATTTTTTCCAAAATACCAACATTATGTCCACGACTATATACTACCTAAAATATATATATTCAAATTCACTAACTAAGATAATGTCAAAAATTAATCCAAAATATACAGCTGGGGTTTCAAACTCAATAATGTTAGATAGTGTGTATGATTTTTATGCCTTTGTTGAGATAAACATTATCAGATTTCTAACAGCACTCCTGGCATCCGAAATGCATCTAGAAATTGTAGATCCCATATGGGATCCATCAACAAATGATATAACATACCAATTAATAATAGGTCTTATTTTCTATTTGCATGCTAAACAATATGAAGTTGAGGAACAATTAAGTATTGTTGAACAATTTGTCATTCAGACACAAACAAACTGTCCTTATCAATCATTCTCTGATCAACTAAATTTGAACATTTTTAAAATGTTAATCAACAACTTAACAAAGGCGGTGGTCGATATAAAAGCAGCGAAATCCACAAAAAGTAACATTAAAATTCCTACCTACATCACTTCTATAAAAAGAATCATAGAATCTAATAATATATTCGTGAAGAATTTAATTGTTCAGCAGGCCTTAAAGCACGTTAGTAAAACGTGTATGAGCCTCTCATCGGATATACTACACACGTCGCATCCTAACACATATTCAGTTAGGAATCTCGAAACAAGTGTCAAAGGATTTGTGAGAATACTTATAACTATAGCATTTGCTGTGGAAGACTACTCCGAAACAGTATTTAATTATGTAATCGATAATACTAAGCTATGTGACATCATCCCTCAAGCTACTGTTTCGATCGGCTGGGTGTATTTTGACAATTACGAATTATCAATTGCACAATGCGTGAAAATAGGGTAAGTTCAATGCGCATGTACAGTGGTGGAAAAAATTATAGAAACTATCTTGTTCTTCGACATTAATCGTTAAGAAAAAATATATTTGGGGAAAAATAAGAATTAAAAATATACTAATAGATTTGGTGCACTGTAATACATAAAATAAATACTAAATTTTTAATAAAAAAAAGCGAGAAATAGTGGAAAAAAAGAATTGATTCCGGTTTTCCTGGAAAAAATAATTTATTGTTATTATTTATTGGCCTGTAGGAACCCGGAAGTTGATGACCTCACCGACTCGGCTCCGCCATTGATCGCTCTCCTTCCACGTTCAGCCACCCGATCCGATCTCCTCGAAGTCCAATCTAACACTGTCCTCCCATCTCCGTCGCGGCCGTCCTGTCGGTCTCTTTCCCGTTAGTTTACCGTCAAGAATTCTATGCACGGTCCTATCATCGCCCATTCGCGCTACATGCCCGGCCCATCTTAATCTTCGCGACTTGATTACTCTCACTATTGTAGGTTTGCGGTAGCTCTTCCAATTCGTGGTTGTGGAGTTTCCTCCATTGTCCTGACTCCTCGTCATATTTACCGCCAAATATACCCCTTAAAACTTTATTCTCGAATACGCGGAATTTGTCCTCTTCCCGTTTTGTGAGAGCCCATGTTTCGCATCCGTATAGAACAATAGGCATGATTATGGTTCTACAGACACGGAGCTTTATATTACGTGATAGCAGTTTGGATTTCAACAGTTTACTGGCTGCATGCCAACTAGCTTTGCCGGAGTGTAGTCGTTTGTTAATTTCCTTCGACGTTTCGTTTCTGGTCGTCAATATCGTTCCCAGATATTTAAATTCTTTGACAGTTTCAAATATCTTGCCCCTGACGTTTATATGTGTTCTCTGAGGTCCACCTGCTCTCGCCGTAATCATGTATTTTGTTTTGTCTTCATTTATTTCTGGGCCCACCTCTTCTGCTTCTTGCATGATGATTTCACAGTTTTTACTTACAGTTTCGAGATTATCGCCCAGAGCGGCGATGTCATCCGCATACGCGAGCACATGTGTGACCCCGTTCAAGGATGATCCGGCCGTGTTGTCGTCTTGTACCTTTCTTATAACATACTCGAGGACAAGGTTAAAAAGGCATGGTGAGAGGCCATCCCCCTGTTTTAGTCCGTCCCGGATTTCAAATGGTTCTGAGAGGTGTTTTTCTACTCTAACTCGCCCTTTGTTTCCGTTCATGCACATTTGAATAATGGTGGCATATTTTTTCGGGATTCCCAGCTCAACTAGAATATGGTAGAGTCTTTGCCTTGCGGCTGAGTCGTAGGCTTTTTTGAAGTCAACGAACAGTTGGTGAACCATCTCTCCATATTCCCACTTCTTTTCCAGCACTTGCCTTATTGTGAACATTTGGTCGCTTGTTGACCGGTTCCTACGGAATCCGCATTGGTAGTCTCCCAGTATTTCTTCTGCGTACGGTGTGATTCTGGCCAGTATGACATTTGTTAGTATTTTGTATGTGGTTGGGAGCAATGATATTCCTCTGTAGTTTTCGTAGTCAGATCTGTCGCCTTTTGTGAAAATGGGGACGACTATTGAGGTTTTCCATTCTTCTGGAATGACTTCCTTGTCCCATATTGTTTTAACCAGTTGGAGGATTTTTCGAGCGGTTGCCTCTCCTCCATGCTTCACAAGCTCTGCCGGTATGCAATCGACTCCGGGAGCCTTGTTGTTTTTCAGTCGTTTTATCACGTCTACAACTTCGTCGAAAGAGGGATCTGGGGCTCGGCTGTATGTACGTCTGGTGCGTTTATTTGTGGTTGATGGGTGCGCACATTGAGCAGGTTTTCAAAGTACTGCTTCCATCTTGTCACGATATTTTTTGTTTCTGTCACCAGACAATCGTTTGTGTCTCGGATTATTTTGGCTCTCCCTCGGTAGCCATTTCTAATTGAATTTATGCCGGCATACATACCTGTGCTGTTCTTTGCTCAGGCATTTTCTATGATTTCGTCGATCCGAGTCTTCTCCCATTCGCGTTTTTTGCGTTTGAAAAGTCTGGCTGTCTCTTTCCGAATTGTCGCGTATCTTACTACGTTGACTTCATCATATGCTTCTAAGTGGATCATTCTGAGGCGTTTACGTTGTTCGATCTTTGCCCTGCACTCATCGTCAAACCAAGCTTTGGACTTTGTTGTTTTCTTAAATCCTAATACCTCTTGGGCTGTTTGTTTGATTGTGTATCTTATCGATGCCCATTTAGTGCCCCGATTATTGGCTTCCTCTTCCTCACTACTGTCATTCTCTAGGATGGTAAATCTATTCGTTAGTTCGTCTTGATATTCAGTCCTTTTGCGTAGGTCTTTTAGTTTATCAATCTCGAACTTATTGCTCGTCTCCCGTGACTGTCCATGTGGGTTTGCTGCGAGCCGACTTCTAATTTTGCCCATCACTAGAAGGTGATCGGAGTCGCAATCTGCTCCTCTATATGATCTTACGTCAAGGATATTCGAGTGGTGTCTTTTGTCTATGAGGAAGTTGTTTATTTGGTTACGCGTTACGTCGTCGGGTGATATCCATGTGGCTTTATGAATTTGCTTGTGCTTGAACATCTTGCTTTTCACTACCAGATCTTTTGACGCTGCGAGCGTGATAATTCGAATACCATTATTTGAAACGTCATGTAGGCTTTCTTTACATATTGTTGATTGGAAGATATCTTCTTTTCCAATTTTCGCTTTGAGGTCGCCGAGGAGGATTTTAACATCGAATGATGAGATCCCATCAAATACTTCCTCTAGGGTCTCGTAGAATGTGTCCTTCGTTTCTCCGTCGGTAGAATCTGTTGGGGCGTGTACGTTTATAAATACATAATTGTACCATGGTCCCTGTATTTTTAGCACCGACATTCGGTCATTAATAAATTGCACATCTTTTACATGGGGCGCAATCTTTTATGCTTATGATGAAGCCAGTTCCGAGGTTATGTGTATCGGTACCTCCACACGCCAGTGTAAAAAATAATAGAAACAAATTAGGTTTTTGTTTGTGTTTTGTGAAGAATTCATTTACAGTAAAAAGTGTTTCATATCCTTTTAATACTTAGTTGTTGCACCTTTGTTTTTAATGACTGCTTCGTATCTTCGTCCCATCGAATTGACTAGTTTGGTACAAGTCGCCGGTGGTATAGAGTACCATTCATCTTTTATTTTGGACCAAAGTTCGTCCTTATTTTTGGCTTTGCAGTCTCCGCTTAAGAATGCCCCATAGGTGTTCTAGTGTATTAAGACCAGGGGACTGCGATGGCCATCAACTTTGTTTTGAAGAACCCATTCTTTACCCAATTTTGGGGTGTGCTTGGGGTCATTATCCTGCATAAACTCCCATTGGAAAGGCATGTCCTCTTCAGAAGATGGTAGCATAACGGTGTTTAAGAGTTCTACATAATCTTTAGCACACATTTTGTCCTTTATAACAAAAATTGGACCAACACCAGATGCTGAAAAACACCCCCAAATCATTAAATAGCCTCCACCATGTTTTTTCGTATACTTCGGATCGAATTCTGAGTTCATTGGTCGTCTGGCGTACATTTCTCCATCGGAACCAAACAAATTAATCTTGGTTTCATCCGACCATAAGATGTTATTCCAATTAGCACGGTGGAGGTGTTTTTTGGCAAAAACGGGTCTCTGCTTTATATTTTTTTGCTCAAGTATGGAACTTTTCTGCGACTTCTTCCAGGAAGACCCGCTTCTATTAGTAGGTTTCTAATTGTACGACTCGTACAAGGTGCGTTTAAGTCATCTTTTAATTCCGTTGAAGAAAAAAACGGCTTGTTCTTGGATAGTCGGATTAGCAGTTTGTCGAATCGTTAGGTTGTTTTTCTTTTTCTGCCTCTATTTTCCATTTTGGGACCTGAATGAAGAGCTGTGAATATTTTTTTCTTAGAGCACTTCATTAGCTTAGCTATATTATCCATTGTTTTTCCGTCATTTCTTAATATTTTTATCAATTCACGATCGGAACTAGTGCAATGTACTCCACGACCCATTTTCACAAAATTTTTTTTTTTTTTTTTTTTTCCTCCTAACAAACACTAAAACGCAAGCCTAACAAATTTACGAAGATTTCAATAAAGTCGAACCAGTAATTTACTTCACAATCACGATTGAAGACTGTGGTGATGATTTGTTTTTTTTTTTTTTTTTTTTTTTTTTCAGGCAAAATATCCCTTTCGCTTGCATTTTTTACTACTAGGCAAAAACAAAAAACGAATAAGAGCAAATTGATGCACCATATCAAAGTACTGTTAGGTACGGTTCGGGTATAGAATTGGTGTCGAAGAAAAACCAAATTGTACGCAGTTACTGATTGTTGATCGTTATCTAAACCATTGTTTCTATTATTTTTCCCACTACTATATATTTGTTATATTATTGCCACTTGAGTATAATATATATATATATATATATATATATATATATATATATATATATATATATATATATATATATATATATATACATATATATATATATATATATATATATATATATATATATATATATATATATATTCATTTATTTATTTATTTATCGCCTTTTAATGCGGTAGTTAGTTCTTAAATATTGTAGCGAGCTTAGGGTTCGCTGGATTAATTATTTTTAATAAATAAGAGCCGTTAAATCGATTTTCAATTAATGTAACACTTTATTAGTCCGTTAATAACAACCGTTACTTTTTCCGTACACTTAACGACTTCTTGACTTATCGCTTCCGTACTTATCGTGTCTTTTGCTGCTTACTTCTTACCTACTTCTCATTCTGATTCGGTGTTTCGTTTCCGTCCGTTCCATAGTCTCGAATTTTCTACTGGTCATAGTCTCCAGTTTTCCAGTACTTTCTAGAATATTCTAGGACTTTGTTTTGGACTTTCTAGAATATTCTAGTACTGATTATCATATGCATCACTACCCTCCGCCTAGATTAATTCGTCCCGAACTAAGTTCATTCGTCTTCTGGGTTAACAAAAAGTCGCTAGTCGGTCACGATGTACCACTTTCATCTTGGCGTTCGGTCTTCGCTGAATCCTATAGACAACGTCGTTAATTCTTGTGAGAATCTTATACGGTCCTTCCCAATGTTGCCGCAGCTTCGGAGACCTTCCTTTTTGCCGATGAGGGTTATAAAGCCACACGTTATCGCCTGCCTTAAATCCGGATGCGTTGGCTCGAACGTGTTTTCATCCTGTCACTTGATACCTTGATTTGCTTTCGAACCAAATGATGAATCTCATCGAAGCGATTTCTCCATTCAGCTACGTAGTCTTCAGTCTTATCTATGGCGTCTGGAGGTATCCCGAATCGGCTTGTAATCGTATCTCTCGTCCAATTATAATTCTTGTTGGAGAATGGCCTGTCGTATCGTGATTAGCCGATCTATAACTCATGAGAAAGGTTTGTACATATTTGTCCCAATCTCGTTGGTGATCACTAACGACCTTCGATAAATGCTCTTTTATTGTCCGGTTGAAACGTTTGCCCATTCCGTCTGACTGCGGATGTAAGGGTGTGGTCCTGGTTTTCCTTACGCCCAGTGCCGCACAGATGCCTTGAGATATCTGTGATTCGAAGTTTCGGCCTTGATCGGAATGAAGCTCACAGGGAACTCCATATCTGCTGATCGAATTATTGATAAGCTGCTCAATGTTGGTTGTTGCTTCTTGGTTTGGAATTGGAAGGACTTCCACCCACTTGCTGAAGTAATCCATGATAACCAACATGTATTTGTTGTTGTCGTTTGTTTTTGGGAATGGTCCTGAGATATCAATCGCAATTCGCTCGAAAGGGCCACCTACGTTGTAATGCTTCATAGCGCTCCTTGGTTTTGCTATTGGTTCTTTGGTCGCTGTGCAAGTTGTGCACTTCCTACACCAAGACTCGACGTCATCTCTCATGTGAAGCCAGTAGAATCGAAATCGTAATTTTGAAAGTGTCTTATTAATTCCCAGATGTCCACCGGAGGCCCCGTCGTGCATTTCTGTTACATCCTTCACTTTTGATGATGGGACTAGAATCTGCATTCGATGGGATTTTCCGTCCGCGGCTTCCAATTTACGCTTTAGAATTCCATCTTCCACCAGCAAGGAATTCCATTGTGCCCAATATGCCTTAAATGTTCCACTCTTGTCGGAAATATTGTTCCAAGTTGGCCGCTCGTTCTTTTCTTTTTGTTCCAGGATTAGCGACATATCTTCATCCTGAAGTTGAGCTGCGCGTATAGCATCACTCGGCCACCCATCTAGTACTTCTACTTGTACATTTCGCAGGTCGTATGCCTCTTCTTTCTCTTCCGCTCTATGACAATGTTTACAATCTGGCTTACATGGTCTTCTTGATAGAGCATCAGCGTTATTATGCACCTTCCCTTGACGGTGGGAAATTTGGAAATCGTACATTTGAAGTCGTTCGATCCATCGAGCTATTTGTCCTTCTGGATTCTTAAAATTTAACAATCATTTCAGGGCGGCATGATCCGTCCGAAGGTGGAATCCACGTCCGTAGAGGTACTTATGGAAATTCCTAACGGCTTCTAGGGCAGCCAGCAGTTCCTTTCTTGTTGCGCAGTAATTTCTCTCTGGCTTAGATAGAACTCGACTATAATATGCGGCAACTCTCTCTTTACCATCGACTTCCTGTGACAACACTGCTCCGATTCCTGTGTTACTTCCATCAGTATCCAATATAAATGGGCGATCCGATCTTGGGAATGCCAATGTTGGAGTCTTACATAACTCGGCCTTCAATGTGTTGAATGCTGCCTCACACTTTTCTGTCTAATTGAATTTCTTGTCTTTACCCGTAAATTCGTGTAGGGGTTTAGCCACATTGGCGAAACCTTTAACAAACCGTCGGTAATATGTGGCTAATCCCATAAAGCTTCTTAACTGTTGCTTATCTTCTGGAGTAGGCCACTCTTGGACAGCTGCTATCTTATCAGGATCCGTTTGAACCCATGAAGATGAAACGATGTGTCCCAGAAATTTTACTCTCCTTTGGAAGAGCTCACATTTCTTCGAATTGAGCTTTAAGTTGGCCTGTCTTAGTCGTTCGAAGACGGAGTGCAGATTATTGATGTGTTCTGGTAAATTCCTTCTAACAACGATGATATCGTCCAAGTACACAAGACACGTCTTCCATGTAAGTCCCCGTAGAACAGTTTCCCTTAATCGTTCAAACGTTGCTGGAGTATTACACAATCCAAAAGGCATCACGTTGAATTGATAAAGTCCGTTTTCGGTAGTAAACGCTGTCTTTTCCTTGTCCTCCTCCTTCACTTCCACTTGCCAGTAACCGCTTTTTAGGTCCAATGTTGAAAACCACTGAGCTCCAGAAAGGGTATCTAGTGTGTCGTCGATTCGAGGAAGTGGGTAATTGTCTTTCTTCGCAACGTCGTTTAACCGGCGATAGTCGAAACAAAATCTAGTTGTCCCATCCTTCTTCTTGACGAGCACTACCGGCGAAGCCCATGGGCTCGATGATGTCTCGATGACTCCTTGCTCTTCCATCTCTCGAATCATGTTGCCTACTTCTGATCTCTTGGCCAACGGTAGTCGACGAGGTGGCTGTCTTATAGGTCTTGACTCACCCGTGTCAATGCGATGTTTAACCATACCGGTGCGTCCGAATTTATCATTTCCTGTCACAAAAATATCAGAAAAATCGTTCAGGAGTGATTTAACGCTCGCCTTTTCTCTGTCTGTCAATCCGATTTTCCGGGACATCAACTTATTAACCATAGAGGATGCACCAGCGGGCTGTTGAATTGAATGGTCGCCTCCCCTTGTCTGAATTGAGCTTATCATTGATACGGGTGCACATTCTGCGATTACCTCTCCTTTTCTTATTGCGATCGGCTCCTTGGACGCATTTAGTACTCTGATGGGTACGATGTGCTTCTTCGCATCGATAAGGGCTTTCCCAACAAGGATGTCAATCGATTGTCACCGGGATCACTCTCGAGACTGGTCCAAATTACCGAGTCTGAACGAGCTGGGATCTCATCCTCCTCACGCACATAACATTTCAGTCTGCGCAATTGTTCGTCTTGCAGTGTAATAGCAACCACTAAGTCACCAATTCACAGTGTTTTTTGCCCGATATCTAAAACAACTTGATGCTCCTTCATGAAATCCATTGCAAGAATGCATATTCGTCCGTAATATCGGCAACCAAAAATTGGTGGGAGATGGAAATTGTGCCCAGCACTATTATGCTCTCCACCACTCCGTAGAACATTCTCCTGTGGCAGTCTTCAAAGTGTATCTTCTATTTTTATTAAGGCATCCGGCCGAATTATGGATCTCGTTGCTCCAGTGTCGATTGTCACTGTTGTCCTTGCATTAACAATCGTAGTTATAACAAAACTTTGGTTATCCCGTTGGAGTTGTAATACAGTTACGCCTGATTCGGCGTTTCGTTTCCGTCCTTTCCATAGCCTTGAATTTTCTACTGTTCATAGTCTCTAGTCTCCAATTCCCCAGTACTTTCTAGAATATTCTAGTACAGATTGTCATAAATAAAACAAAATCATTAACTCGTACAAAAACGAAATAAAAACTAAAAACAGAAAGAATAAGAAATACAAAGAGAGTTAAAACCTAAAAGGAAATAAGTAATAAAAGGACACACGAAATTCTACGCCCAAAATAAATTTTACCCTGTGCCGGATACAACAACAACTCATTGAATTCTGATCTCAACAAAATAACTACCAAAGAACAGCACATAGGTCGTCGAAGTTAACAAACTATCAATTCGTGGCTCTCGAAAATGAAACAATCATTTAAAGCTATAGAAGTTTCTTAACAGAGGCAAGACATATTTCACCCCATCCATCATCATCCTCGGCACTACAACTGGGATCCGGTCTTGGCCTAGCAAGTCTCGAGGCTTGTTAAATTTTCCATGATAATTTATTTATACGAGCAAGGTTATTAGCCTTGGGCCATTCACCCCACCCAACCTAGCTATAATTTACATGGCGTATATTTACCCTAAACCCAGATTTATGTTCAGTGCACTAGAAAGAGTAGTGAAATGCGTATGCGCAATTTTTCATTTATGTCAGTTGAACATAGGCACAACGTATCCTGCGTAACCTTTTTTTATAGGTATTATTACGGCCATTGCTCATCTAATTATATTCCACAGATCCAGTAATTACCCGTGATACCAATCTGAAAATGCACGTTAAAAGTTATGTTCAGGCGGGCACTCTGTAGCCGCATCATGTTGATGATGTTGAATAATCTTCTTGCAATGTAATGTTCATAAATATTGTAGCGAGCTTCGGGTTCGCTGGATTAATTATTTTTATAAATAAGAGCCGTTAAATCGATTTTTAATTAATATAACACTTTATTAGTCCGTTAATAACAACCGTTACTTTTACCGTACACTTAACCTTTTCTTGACTTATCGCTTCCGTACTTATCGCGTCTTTTACTGCTTACTTCTTACTTCTTACTTATCGCTTGCTTCACTTTCTACTTCTTACTCCTTACTACCGCACTTATCGCTTGCTTCACTTTCTACTTCTTACTCAACTCCATGATCTGTGTGCGACGTATTTATATCGTTTCCTCATTCTGATTCAGCGTTTCGTTTCCGTCCGTTCTATAGCCTTGAATGGTCTACTGTTCATAGTCTCCAGTTTTCCAGTACTTTCTAGAATATTCTAGTACTTTGTTTCGGACTTTCTCGAATATTCTAGTACTGTTTGTCATATGCGTCACACTATCCTCCGCCTAGATTAGTTCGTCCCGAACTAAGTTCACTGGTCCTCTGGGCTAACCAACGTTGCCAGTCGGTAACGATGTACCGCTTTCATCTTTGGCGTTCGGCGGTGGAAGTTCTTGACCTTCTTCCAAATTTTCTACTGCTCTCCTTTTCGCCTCAACTCTGGCCTGCCGCCATTCTTCCTTTTCCTGACCACGGAATTCCTCTTGCATTTTAGGGATCTCATGCGAATAGTATAAGAGAAAATGCATGTGCACATCCTTAAACTCTTCTGGAGTTTGCACATCACGTAAGCGATCTAGATCTTCATTTTTAATTACACGCATATCATCTGGTATTGGAGCATCTGTCGACTTCATAACCGTTTCCAACTGGTAGTTCCGCATCTTTTCAAATAACTGGAGCGGTTTGTTCTTTGGAGCTGACAGTAAACACCAGCGTGCGTCGTAGTAATAGACTTTCCCTAGATCGTCGCACGTTAATTCTGGTTTCACGTGTTCTTCTCTATAGAACGCAATGAACGGCACTTCTAGCTGTTGATTACGCCTACAATCTAGGGCATGCTTGATCTTTCCCCCCGAAGTGGTGGCTTACAATAGCGGTTTCGACCTTCAACATCCGTTGATCTCTCTTGTTCGGAAACAGTTGATTTACAAAACGCCTGTTTGTAAATCCATTCAGCTTCATCTTGTAGTTCATTGGGTCCCTTTGGGACAGGCGTAACCGGAACTTCGCGCAATTGCATTCGCTCAGAAATATCCGTTTTACGGATTTCATTGTCCAAATCCGTAAAGTGACCCCTTTCCAATTCACTAGGTTCGTATTCGGGTTCATATCCGTCCTCGTCATAATTAGTGAAATCCTCATAATCGAAATCTACACCGAAACTGTCCTGACCTTCTTGCAATGACGCGTCAGTGACTAGAAGTCGTCTTTTCTTCTTCTTCTCAGCAATTGACCTTCCTTCGTCGTCTACAATCAAATCCACAGCATCAGACTCCGATTCCTCATCATCATTGAAATGTTTTGCCGCCTCAGTTTCCCTGTGACTATGTTCAGAGCGGCGTTCAACATCGTCTTCGTCGTCGAATAGCTGTTCGGCTATAGCCTCACGTGCTGAACCTTCATCACTTTCTTCGTCCTGTGTACGACGCAGACGCTTGGAACGCTTTCTGCGTTCGACTTTCAAACCAAGATTCTCTTCGATAAGTTCACAGTCGTCGTCTTCCAGTCGGTCGTCCAACTCATCATCATCATTGTAAATCCGTTTAGGGGAACCGCCTGAAACATCAGTATCTTCACCATCACTGCCGTCCTCTTCAATTGGGTTATCATCGATGAGATCCTTCAGTTCACATCATCGTCATCTTCCTCCTCTTCCTCACTGCTGTCAGCCATATCTTTGCTCTTCCTGAGTTTCTTCCTTTCATGTGGCTCCAATTCCTCCTCATCCTCAGATTCTTCCGCTTCCGAGTCCCAGAATTCTTTCATACACTGCCTTTGGGCATCCAATTTTGCATTAACCTCTGCGGCTCGCGCATCCAAGTTTGCCTTAAACTCTGTAGCTCGTGCGTCCAATTTTGCATTAACGCCAGCAGCTCGCGCATCCAATTTGGCAGTTCGCGCATCTAATTTTGCCTTAAACTCTGCAGCTCGCGCATCCAATTTTGCAATCATCACCCTGAACATCTCCGAAATGTCCAACGGTGGCGAACTCTTCTCCGTTACATTGGCACCACCTTGACTCGCTGTTTCTTCTCCATCCGGACAGTCTGGCCCACTCGTAAAAGCATATGTGGCGACATCAAAATCCTCTTCCTCTATTGCTGCTTGCAGACGCTGTCGAAGAATAGGCTTGTCTCCTCTGCTATCCAGGTTCCGGTCCTCCAAATGTCGATCTGACATCGTCACAATATACTTCCAAAGACTTATTTATTTCACCAATAATTAATCCCACTTCTGACACCAATTGTAGCGAGCTTCGGGTTCGCTGGATTAATTATTTTTAATAAATAAGAGCCGTTAAATCGATTTTGAATTAATATAACACTTTATTAGTCCGTTAATAACAACCGTTACTTTTACCGTACACTTAACGTTTTCTTGACTTATCGCTTCCGTACTTATCGCGTCTTTTACTGCTTACTTCTTACTTCTTACTTATCGCTTGCTTCACTTTCTACTTCTTACTCAACTCCATGATCTGTGTGCGACGTATTTATATCGTTTCCTCATTCTGATTCGGCGTTTCGTTTCCGTCCGTTCTATAGCCTTGAATGTTCTACTGTTCATAGTCTCCTAAAATGAATTGAATGGTCGCCTCCCCTTGTCTGAATTGAGCTTATCATTGATACGGGTGCACATTCTGCGATTACCTCTCCTTTTCTTATTGCGATCGGCTCCTTGGACGCATTTAGTACTCTGATGGGTACGATGTGCTTCTTCGCATCGATAAGGGCTTTCCCAACAAGGATGTCAATCGATTGTCACCGGGATCACTCTCGAGACTGGTCCAAATTACCGAGTCTGAACGAGCTGGGATCTCATCCTCCTCACGCACATAACATTTCAGTCTGCGCAATTGTTCGTCTTGCAGTGTAATAGCAACCACTAAGTCACCAATTCACAGTGTTTTTTGCCCGATATCTAAAACAACTTGATGCTCCTTCATGAAATCCATTGCAAGAATGCATATTCGTCCGTAATATCGGCAACCAAAAATTGGTGGGAGATGGAAATTGTGCCCAGCACTATTATGCTCTCCACCACTCCGTAGAACATTCTCCTGTGGCAGTCTTCAAAGTGTATCTTCTATTTTTATTAAGGCATCCGGCCGAATTATGGATCTCGTTGCTCCAGTGTCGATTGTCACTGTTGTCCTTGCATTAACAATCGTAGTTATAACAAAACTTTGGTTATCCCGTTGGAGTTGTAATACAGTTACGCCTGATTCGGCGTTTCGTTTCCGTCCTTTCCATAGCCTTGAATTTTCTACTGTTCATAGTCTCTAGTCTCCAATTCCCCAGTACTTTCTAGAATATTCTAGTACAGATTGTCATAAATAAAACAAAATCATTAACTCGTACAAAAACGAAATAAAAACTAAAAACAGAAAGAATAAGAAATACAAATAGAGTTAAAACCTAAAAGGAAATAAGTAATAAAAGGACACACGAAATTCTACGCCCAAAATAAATTTTACCCTGTGCCGGATACAACAACAACTCATTGAATTCTGATCTCAACAAAATAACTACCAAAGAACAGCACATAGGTCGTCGAAGTTAACAAACTATCAATTCGTGGCTCTCGAAAATGAAACAATCATTTAAAGCTATAGAAGTTTCTTAACAGAGGCAAGACATATTTCACCCCATCCATCATCATCCTCGGCACTACAACTGGGATCCGGTCTTGGCCTAGCAAGTCTCGAGGCTTGTTAAATTTTCCATGATAATTTATTTATACGAGCAAGGTTATTAGCCTTGGGCCATTCACCCCACCCAACCTAGCTATAATTTACATGGCGTATATTTACCCTAAACCCAGATTTATGTTCAGTGCACTAGAAAGAGTAGTGAAATGCGTATGCGCAATTTTTCATTTATGTCAGTTGAACATAGGCACAACGTATCCTGCGTAACCTTTTTTTATAGGTATTATTACGGCCATTGCTCATCTAATTATATTCCACAGATCCAGTAATTACCCGTGATACCAATCTGAAAATGCACGTTAAAAGTTATGTTCAGGCGGGCACTCTGTAGCCGCATCATGTTGATGATGTTGAATAATCTTCTTGCAATGTAATGTTCATAAATATTGTAGCGAGCTTCGGGTTCGCTGGATTAATTATTTTTATAAATAAGAGCCGTTAAATCGATTTTTAATTAATATAACACTTTATTAGTCCGTTAATAACAACCGTTACTTTTACCGTACACTTAACCTTTTCTTGACTTATCGCTTCCGTACTTATCGCGTCTTTTACTGCTTACTTCTTACTTCTTACTTATCGCTTGCTTCACTTTCTACTTCTTACTCCTTACTACCGCACTTATCGCTTGCTTCACTTTCTACTTCTTACTCAACTCCATGATCTGTGTGCGACGTATTTATATCGTTTCCTCATTCTGATTCAGCGTTTCGTTTCCGTCCGTTCTATAGCCTTGAATGGTCTACTGTTCATAGTCTCCAGTTTTCCAGTACTTTCTAGAATATTCTAGTACTTTGTTTCGGACTTTCTCGAATATTCTAGTACTGTTTGTCATATGCGTCACACTATCCTCCGCCTAGATTAGTTCGTCCCGAACTAAGTTCACTGGTCCTCTGGGCTAACCAACGTTGCCAGTCGGTAACGATGTACCGCTTTCATCTTTGGCGTTCGGCGGTGGAAGTTCTTGACCTTCTTCCAAATTTTCTACTGCTCTCCTTTTCGCCTCAACTCTGGCCTGCTGCCATTCTTCCTTTTCCTGACCACGGAATTCCTCTTGCATTTTAGGGATCTCATGCGAATAGTATAAGAGAAAATGCATGTGCACATCCTTAAACTCTTCTGGAGTTTGCACATCACGTAAGCGATCTAGATCTTCATTTTTAATTACACGCATATCATCTGGTATTGGAGCATCTGTCGACTTCATAACCGTTTCCAACTGGTAGTTCCGCATCTTTTCAAATAACTGGAGCGGTTTGTTCTTTGGAGCTGACAGTAAACACCAGCGTGCGTCGTAGTAATAGACTTTCCCTAGATCGTCGCACGTTAATTCTGGTTTCACGTGTTCTTCTCTATAGAACGCAATGAACGGCACTTCTAGCTGTTGATTACGCCTACAATCTAGGGCATGCTTGATCTTTCCCCCCGTATGTGGTGGCTTACAATAGCGGTTTCGACCTTCAAAATCCGTTGATCTCTCTTGTTCGGAAACGGTTGATTTACAAAACGCCTGTTTGTAAATCCATTCAGCTTCATCTTGTAGTTCATTGGGTCCCTTTGGAACAGGCGTAACCGGAACTTCGCCCAATTGCATTCGCTCAGAAATATCCGTTTTACGGATTTCATTGTCCAAATCCGTAAAGTGACCCCTTTCCAATTCACTAGGTTCGTATTCGGGTTCATATCCGTCCTCGTCATAATTAGTGAAATCCTCATAATCGAAATCTACACCGAAACTGTTCTGACCTTCTTGCAATGACGCGTCAGTGACTAGAAGTCGTCTTTTCTTCTTCTTCTCAGCAATTGACCTTCCTTCGTCGTCTACAATAAAATCCACAGCATCAGACTCCGATTCCTCATCATCATTGAAATGTTTTGCCGCCTCAGTTTCCCTGTGACTACGTTCAGAGCGGCGTTCAACATCGTCTTCGTCGTCGAATAGCTGTTCGGCTATAGCCTCACGTGCTGAACCTTCATCACTTTCTTTGTCCTGTGTACGACGCAGACGCTTGGAACGCTTTCTGCGTTCGACTTTCAAACCAAGATTCTCTTCGATAAGTTCACAGTCGTCGTCTTCCAGTCGGTCGTCCAACTCATCATCATCATTGTAAATCCGTTTAGGGGAACCGCCTGAAGCATCAGTATCTTCACCATCACTGCCGTCCTCCTCAATCGGGTTATCATCGATGAGATCCTTCAGTTCTTCAGGTAACACATCATCGTCATCTGGCTCCTCTTCCTCACTGCTGTCGGCCATATCTTTGCTCTTCCTGAGTTTCTTCCTTTCATGTGGCTCCAATTCCTCCTCATCCTCAGATTCTTCCGCTTCCGAGTCCCAGAATTCTTTCATACACTGCCTTTGGGCATCCAATTTTGCATTAACCTCTGCAGCTCGCGCATCCAAGTTTGCCTTAAACTCTGTAGCTCGCGCGTCCAATTTTGCATTAACGCCAGCAGCTCGCGCATCCAATTTGACAGTTCGCGCATCTAATTTTGCCTTAAACTCTGCAGCTCGCGCATCCAATTTTGCAATCATCACCCTGAACATCTCCGAAATGTCCAACGGTGGCGAACTCTTCTCCGTTACATTGGCACCACCTTGACTCGCTGTTTCTTCTCCATCCGGACAGTCTGGCCCACTCGTAAAAGCATATGTGCCGACATCAAAATCCTCTTCCTCTATTGCTGCTTGCAGACGCTGTCGAAGAATAGGCTTGTCTCCTCTGCTATCCAGGTTCCGGTCCTCCAAATGTCGATCTGACATCGTCACAATATACTTCCAAAGACTTATTTATTTCACCAATAATTAATCCCACTTCTGACATCAATTGTAGCGAGCTTCGGGTTCGCTGGATTAATTATTTTTAATAAATAAGAGCCGTTAAATCGATTTTGAATTAATATAACACTTTATTAGTCCGTTAATAACAACCGTTACTTTTACCGTACACTTAACGTTTTCTTGACTTATCGTTCCGTACTTATCGCGTCTTTTACTGCTTACTTCTTACTTCTTACTTATCGCTTGCTTCACTTTCTACCTCTTACTCAACTCCATGATCAGTGTGCGACGTATTTATATCGTTTCCTCATTCTGATTCGGCGTTTCGTTTCCGTCCGTTCTATAGCCTTGAATGTTCTACTGTTCATAGTCTGCAGTTTTCCAGTTCTTTCTAGAATATCCTAGTACTTTGTTTCGGACTTTCTCGAATATCCTAGTACTGATTGTCATATGCGTCACAATATTTCCTTTCGTTTCCCTCTCCATTTTCATGCTCTGACATTTAGTGTACCTTAAAATACCATGTTCACACGTGTCATGTAAAAAAAAATTGGCATATTTTCATGTATCTTGCATGCTTATAAAAACATGTTGTCGCTTTTCTCTGGGGAAACGTGCCCACATGTCATGCTAACGGTAGAAAATTTAGCCTGTATGGCTCATACTACAAATCCTAATCCAAATACGTATTGCTTTCACTAGTTAGATACCCGCCGCCCGTGTTTTGTATCCAAATTAGCCCAGTCCACTCTTTCTCAAATGTTGAATAACATTGATGGAGCGGTTTAATTGTTGTTCAGTCACACGCCTTAACCTCGATTTCAATACCCAAGTTAATGTTTGAAATCCTAAGTGATTTCGAATGCAGTTAATTCAATTCGAAGTAGTTTATTTAAAATATCATTATTAATGACATTACAGTTGTACATCCGACACCAGGATCTGACAATAACACCAGGATCCATAAATGTTCACAATTTTAAAGAAATAAATATTCACCCGGTGTGGTTTTAGAGTTGTAGATCCTGTTCTAGATGGGTACAATATTGCCTGACACAATTTTCTAACCTGTGCAACTAATGTGCAGCTAGCATAGTCATATAATCCAATAATGAAAGTCAAAAAATTCAGCATTTCGTGACTACATAGAACAATTATTTTTTCACTTTTCTTATAGATTCTTCGAGAAAAGTTTTAATGTGCTGCCATCTCTAGCTGCAGATATCCAATCGCATGTCCTCAGAGTTATAACATCAATTCTGGATAGTAAACGGAAAGCACTACGAAAAAGAGAAGAGATTGGAAATGAATTAATCAACGTCATCAATTTATGTCTACAGAATATTTCAACTGTAATTAATTGCATGGAAAGCAAATCGGATTATCAAAGCTTAGTAGAGTACTTTTCCCTTCTAATCCTCATAACGAAAAAACACAATATGACCTTCGATAAATCAGTTGTGGGCTCTTTAAGAACATGGATTATTTCCGAACTTAGTTGTAAAACCATACATTTAGAAAAAAAATCAAAAATCATTTGTCTACTTCCGATTCTAATTGGAGTTGATGATTACGAGGATACAGAAATTATGGCAACCTTAGAAGAACTTCAACGAAATGAATTACCTCTCCGCTCAAAGGAGTTTTGCAGGAACAGCTTAGAAGAAACGAATCTAAAGAGCTTCTTTCTATCACTCTTGAGTGTGTTAGTATCGTCTAGATCCTACATAATTCTGGAGTTTCTTTTCAAATGCACAGCTGCAGATGAAGACCATCTCTTAGAAAACACCATTGCCAAAGAACTAAGAGAATTCACAATTAATCTAACTAAGAGCCAACAAATCGAAGTGTTAAATCGAGCATTCACAACAGTTCTTGCAGAAGAATATGACCCCATGATTCGATTAACAATCTTAAGAAGATTCCTTCTCAATATATTCATTAATTGTACCGAACGTGCTCTAATGTCATTCTTTGAACGCCATATAAAAACAATCAACAAATTAATTGAGGCTGATTACAGAGTAAGCAGCACTGGAGGCAGAATAAGTGAGCAGGCTTTAGTCAACCGAATTGTGGGTTACGATCTTATACAAAACTTTTTCGGAACTGTTCGAAAGGAATTGTATTGGACAACGGATTGCCCCATTGCAAAAGAACTATTAGGTCAACCTGCAACTGATAGCGTGCTTGTTGGAACTTTCACAAAAAAGGCTTTTTATGTTCGAATAGAAAGTTTTCAAACCGAAAATATGGAAACAAACGAGTTATTTAGACTCTATCAATGCTCAGCGTACTGTGCACTTTGCTCCCTAGTAAGCAATACCCAAAATCAACTGAAATTCTTCTCCAAATTCCTGTTTGAAGAGAACACTCGAAAAAATGAAATCATTTGGCAACGTTTAATAGACCTCGGAAAAAACTATATAACTCAAGATCAAGAACTGGAAGATAATGTAAAAGTAAAGAAACGGTTTGTGGCAATAAGACAACTTTTAATGCCGCCAAAAGTTTCCTTTAAAATACCTTCCTCCAAGCGCATGCAAACACAAAATATTATGGAGTCTAGCCTGAGCCAAGATGTCCGTGGATTGGACATGACTTCTTTTTCCGTTCGAACATATGCTGAAGCTTTAAGATATCACGAAGCAAAATCTGCCGAAATTTGTTCGGTATATTTAGAAACACACGATATTAATAAACACGAAATAATGCCGATGCTTTGTGGTGTAATTAATTTTATGTATAATAATAATATTACGCCCGTTGTTACTGATGTCACTGTGAAGCGTTCTTACCCTTGGGTTCTGGCTATAGCAAACAATATCGAAGCCTACCAACCGAGAAACGTTCGAATATTCCTGGCGCAAGTAGTGAATAATTGCTCAACCGTTTTTAAACAGTTCGCTCACATTTTTTTTAAACCAATACTTAAAATGTTGGTGGATGAATGCGCAGGATCTAAACTTAATTTCTTTATCACGGATATGATCATCCTACTCATCGGTTGGAGTAAGTATTAATTGTTTTAATACCAATTGTTATTGCCACGCTTCTTATCTCTTTTTTTATACTAATATTTCGTAGTCTCGAGTAAACTTCTAGATATTTTTAATATCGCTTCTTCAAAACTACTATTATATAAAAAAGTAATCAAATGTTAGATTTTTTTTTTTTTTTTTTTTTGGAATATCTCTTTAAAATTTCTTGGCTATTGGTATGCGGTGAGTCATATAACTGTAACATAGTCTATATTAAGGTTAGATAGTTTCAATGCCGCATTCGAGGATTTTGAGTAGTATTTGACGAATACAATATGGTCTCGTATTATCCCATAATGAAATTTGGGTTTCAGATTTGTGGATGGTATACTAGATAGTTGCTCTAAATGCATTAAACACGTTTCTCATCATCATCGTCATCGGCACTATAACCGGGATCCGGTCTTGGCCTTATTTAGCAAGTCCCTCCACCGGTATCCGGTCCATATCCGAGACTTGTTAATTTGTTTTTCCGGGCAAAGTCATTAGCCATGTGCCAACCTTTCTCAAGATGTTGCTGGATGCATTGGTTCACTACTTGGCGGGTGCCAAAGTAGCTACCCATACCCAGGGGAGTCACGTGGAGGCTGCATGTCAACTTGGATTGAACAGGGACCAGGATTGTCCTGGCCTTCGCCGGGTTGAAAGCAGAAGCTTTGCCCTGTTTGTTCGCTCCCACCACCCCAAAACACGTTCCTCATACAATTCTGATATTCGCAATTCAACTCAATAATTTGTAGATTCCGTGCCGTGCTAAATGTGTCCATGGTGAAATGTCAAACAATACTTAACAAAAATACCATGACAATATGATCCGCCATGAAGAAATCTCTACTGGAGAAAGTACTTCCAAATAAATCACCCTATATTCTCAGATGATACAAGGACAGTTTGATAAGTCAATGACTTTTTGAATACAATTTATTTTTCGGCAAATAAGCATTTTATTTCTCAACATAGTCTCCTCTTAGCTCGATACATTGACATCAGCGTTTTTCATTTTTTTTTATTTCTTCCAAATAATAGGTTTCCTCAAGGCCCTCAAAATAAGCGTTAGTTTCTGTGATGACCTCTTCATACGACCCAAATCTCTTCAGGTTTGGAAACAGGAAATAGTCGCAGGGGGCTTAATCTGGAGAATGTGCACTGGGGTAACTGTTCGTAGACCAATTTATGGATTTTTGACATCGTGACTACGCACATGTGCACCCGTGCAATGTTCTGATGGAACGTTAAATTTCACCAGGTTGTCTGCTTTCAATGCCTGCCAAACACAAACTAAATGACACAGCTTGCTCAAACTTTGGCAGTAGTTTATTTATAGATGGAAGTTGAGGAGAACAGTGTTGCGATTAAAGTTTCCGCGCTGGAAATTCAAAAATTCACTGGCTTATCAAACTGACCTCGTAATAAAATAGTAATATATTAGGTTTTAGTGAAAATGATAGTATATTCGGTTTTTAGAAAAAACTACAGGCGTTTTTTTAATTTAAAAAAGTGTTATCATTCCTTTTATTCGTGGTCATTTTTCGACTAAGATTATTCTTTCATTGTAGAATCCCGAAATTTTATCTTTAGAAAACTACCACCGGCTTTTCACGGTCCTCTTTTGTGCTTGCAGAGGTCGGAAAAAATTACAATCTGACAACGCAATTTCATCGATGCGTCAAAATATCTCCAATTTCTCTCAATTTTTGCCGCATCATGAAATCTGGAAATATGTATACAGGTTAACATGATCATGTTAAAACATGCTCTTTTGCTTTAACCGCATTAATTGCTGGCACTAGAGATTCAAGTCAATCGTTTATCCAGGCAGTTGTAGCTCATGGTGGATCACACCAGTGTAATACCCCTTACACACAGCAGCACTTTCTTTTATAGTAAATCCATTAACGACCGTTTGTTTAAACCGATTTTTTTCCGATCCAAGCGTTTTCGTACGACATTATTGTATGCAATCCATTTTTATCATCATGATCAACATCCGGTCTTGGCCTTATTTAACAAATCTCTCCACCGGTCCCGATTTAGAGTCGATGTGATTCAGTTTGACACTCCCAAGCTCTGCGCGTCTTGGTGTACGCCATCCCTCAATCGCAGACAAGTCTGCCGCGCTGTCTCCTTTCATACATCCTGCCACTAAGGACTTTCTGGGCAGGTTTCTCTTCGCTCATTCGAAGTAGATGTCTGGCCCACCGGAGTCTACCGAGCTTGATTTTTCTTACAACATTAGCTTCAAGGTAGATTGCGTACAACTCATGGTTGTAGCGTCTCCGGAATCGTCCTCCCTCACGGCTAAGAGTTCAGAGTGCCTTTTATTGAGCACCCAGGTCTCGGATCCATACATGAGTACTGGTAAGACCATTGTCTTGTATAGTAGTAGCTTGGATGTTCTGGATAAATTTCGGGATTTAAAGAGCCTTGATAGACCATAATAGGCTTTGTTGGATTTGATCAGCCGCTCGCGTATTTCTTCTTCCATATTCTTATCGGCCGATACTATTGACCTAAGATAGTTAAAGGATTGCACTACTTCAAATACGTGCTCCATTACCCTGATAGTTTGACCAACGTTAGGTCTTCTCTTCACAGAAGTTGCTACCATGTACTTAGTTTTCCCCTCATTAATGTTCAGTCCCAGTTTTTGTGCCGCCTGCTCGATCTGGGCGAAGGAGTTCTGTACAGCCGATTCGATTCTACCGATGATGTCGATGTCATCTGCGTAGGCAAGTATTTGGCTGGACTTGGTGATAATAGTCCCTCTAGTTGTGACGGCAGAGTCACGGATTGCTTTCTCCAACGCCAGGTTGAAGAGGAGGCAGGCCAGACCGTGCCCTTGTCGGAGTCCATTAAAAATGTATATTGGTTTGGACAGCAATCCCGCTATTTTTACTTGACTAGTTACGTTGGTCATGGTCAACCTTCAAGAATGCCGAACCCCCTCATGGCATTATATAGTTCTACCCTGGCTATGCTGTCGTAGGCGGTCTTAAAGTTTATGAATAGATGATATAATTCCAGACATTTTTCCATCGCCTGCCTAAGGGTGAATATCTGATTAATCGCTGATTTGTTTGGGATGAAGTCACACTGATATTGACCAACGATGGCTTTAGCGTATGGGGCTATCCGACCTTGTAGAATAGTGGAGAGTATCTTATAGGCGGTACTCAGCAATGTTATACCCCTATGGTTGCTGCACACTGTGATATCTCCCTTCTTATGTATGGGGCAAATTATTTCGCGACGCCAATCTTCCGGCATCCCCTCTTGCTCCCATACGCGCACCACGATCTCACGAATTGCGTGATGTGACGCAGTCACTCCATGTTTAATCAGTCAGGTGACGTTAACGTATGGGGCTATCCGATCTTGTAGGATAGAAGAGAGTAGCGAGACCGGATTATTTGGTAGAACTTCCGCGCCTGGTGCGGTCCTCGCGCTCTACCTTTCTCTATTTCACAGACAACGTTTTTTTCCCAGGCACGTTTCTTTTGTCTGTGATCCTTTTTTCAGATCTTCTGAGCTCTTTGTATTTCTCCCCGCCTACCCGCGTCCTATGAGACTGCTGCATTGCCTGGTATGCAGCATTCTTACGCTCAGTCGCTAGTTTGCACTCATCATCAAACCAGTCGCTCCGATCTCTACGACTCCTGCCTAAGATGGAGTTGGCAGTACTAATGACAGTATTCTTAAGGCATGTCCATTTCTCTTCTACGCCCCGCATTCTGGCCCCAGGACGACTCCGTCGAGCTCTTCGAGGGCGAGTCTTAGCGCATGACTAAAGGTGTTACTGGTATTCTCATTGCGTAAGGCAGCCGTGTTGATTCGAACCTAATCCACGGATGCAATACGTCTCCGTAAGGCAATCCGTGCTCGGAAAACTGTACCAACAAGATAGTGATCCAAGTCGACGTTGGCACCTTGGTACGTTCGTACCATCATCAGGCTCGAGGAGTGGGGGCGATCTATCAACACGTGGTCAATTTGGTTGCGAGTGGCTCCATCAGGTGAAACCCAGGTGGCTTTATGCATAGCTTTACGCGGAAACCTGGTACTTGCAACGACCAAGTTTTTCGATGCTGCCAGTTCGATGACTCGTAGTCCATTGTCATTAGTGTTCTCATGCAAACTATGGGAACCTGTGTAGTGCCTGAAAACCGGCTCCCTACCTATTTTTGCATTCAAATCACCAAGAACGATTTTCACATCGTATCTTGGGCAAGCACTGAAGGCCCGTTCGATGTTCTCGTAGTATTTTTCTTTTTCGTCATCAGGGGACTCCTCTGTAGGTCCGTGAACGTTTATGATGCTTATGATTTTAAACTTGCCTCGCACGCGAAGAGTGCATAGCGTTTCGTTTATTGCATTAAAGCCGATGATGGCAGGCTTCAGTTTTTGGCTGACTAGAAAGCCTACCCCGAGCACGTGGTGTTTTGCATGACAGCTGTAATAAATCTCATACTCGTTTCGTTGAATAACACCACTCCCCGTCTATCTTATTTCTTGTAATGCTGTTATGTCAGCCAACCTGCTGTGCATCTCGAACTCTGTATAGTGAGCGGACGTTCCAT
Source organism: Microdon myrmicae (assembly GCA_963931805.1). NCBI lineage: Eukaryota > Metazoa > Arthropoda > Insecta > Diptera > Syrphidae > Microdon > Microdon myrmicae. The sequence goes on from OZ007497.1 coordinate 72,634,457, forward strand.
GAGAAAATTCTTAAATCGTTTAGCCATTTTCGTTTCCGTGGTCGTCGTGAATCCGGTCCATATCCCAGGCTTGTTAAATTTGCCATAATAATACATTTTTACGGGCATGGTTATTAGCCTTGCGCCACCCTTTCTCAGGATGGCGCTGCATGCATTGGTTCACTACTTGGCGGGTACCAAAGTAGCTATCCAGGGGTGTCACGTGGAGACTGCATGTCATATATTACCAAAAACTTCATAAATGGTTTGATTTAGGTCCATTTCGCGAATGCATATTCGGTGCATTAAATTTTATTCACTGAGTTCACTTAACGCAGTCGTCACTGTCACCATCTCTATCTTCTTGAACCTTACCCTTACCCATAATTTCTCCACTTATTGGTGAACCATAATTTCATCCACTTATCGGTTACAGGTCGTCCGGAACGAGGAACATTATTCGTGTCAAAATTTCCAAAAAGAAAGCGAATGAACCATTTCCCGATGATAAATTATCTGCCCCATAAACATCGGAAATTTTTTCACATGCACTCCTTTTATGGCAATCAAATTGTAAAACAGGGCGATTTTTTCCCAAATTTCACTTATCTCTGGTGTGAAATAAGTTTTAACGCAACAAACCAATTTCAATGAAATGATCAATGTTTGTTAGAAAATACTCAACTATCCGGTTCCAAGTTAGGATATTTTAAAAGCAGACAAGCAAAACAAAAACCGATTTCTTTTCCCAACTCATTATAAGTTTATTTGTTTCATGGGAAGGAAGAGGGTTTCATATATGGTACATATTATATATATACTTGCTAGTGAAATACACATCTAACACCACCACCTTTCTACCACCGCCATTATGCTCGTTCCTTGGAAAAGGAACACGTCGGCTTTTTGTTATCTGATTAAGCTTTAAAATGAATATTTTTTCAGGATTTGTTTGTCTTTCTTCTAATTATTTTAAATTGCATTTGCACGTTTTACTAATACATACATTGTTTTCTTCTTTTTAGCGTCCGAAAATATACACACCCCACAGTCTGCGGATGAAATTCTACTGATCCAAGATCTTTTGAAATTCGTTATCAAAAACGGTCACAGTGAGAAAAATGAAATTTTGAAATTTAATTTGGAAATTATTCAAACCATGTTGAATGTTTGGACAAAAATTATTGTTGTGCCTAGTAATTTAATCCTAGACATGATAACTCTCTCTGCAAGTAGCAATTCACAAGCAAATGAATACGGAATCACAATTTTAGGATTGTTTCTTTCACGAGGTTTAATTCCTTGGACCGCAGAGAACAAAATACTCTACCTAAATGCCATGTTGGTCAATATCAAAAATAATTCACGCGTGACGTACGAAACAACTGCATATGCTTTAGGTACTACATTAAAATTAATTAAAGAAGCAAATGAAGACATTAACGTTGAATATTTATCATCACATATACATTCACAATTACAAAAGTGGAACCAAAAAAGAAATCGCGGAGATGAAAAACGTTTCGTAGATATTCTGTTTGGTATTTATCAAGAAAGTCCTGACGTCTTCGATAAATACTTAGGTTCTATATGCTTAAAGCTAATCACTTTCGGGAGTCAAACAAAACGAAAATGTCTTGAAATGATCTTGACCAGAATTGATGCAATTGAACCGGAAGATGTGTATTCTACAATAATATCTATTGGAATAAATGACCTTCTCCAGCAATATGAACATCAACTGCTGCCTTTGCATATTTTAAATCGTTCGCTTCCTATGTTGACAATGGGACAAATTGAACGGCATTTTAACTGGATTTCACAAGCTATACAATTACCTGATCGTAATTGTAGAGATATTGGCTATGAGATGTGCATTTATATCTCCCAAAATGCCATAACCGACCTTAAACTTAAAGCAATGAAACTACTCATAAAAGCTGTTAATGATACTGATGTTGACATTCAAAAACGTATATATAGATTTTGGACTAGAGAAATTGTTATGCCCTCCAACATTCTCGACCGGCTTTTATTCCTTATGAAAAATTTCGCAATTGATGCTGATAATTCTTTTCTCATATTGTGTATAGAGCTTATACTTTCTCCAACTATCGAAGATTCAGAATCGAAAAAACAACTATTTGAGTTTGAAGAGGACCGTGATTCAAAACTGCACGAATATGAAATCCATACAAAATTTAAATCTTTTTATAAATACACACTGCCGCCATTGTTTTCTGAAAGTCAGCTCGCCCCAAAGGCGCCCTTCAATCCTTCACTTTGCACACTCGTGGAAAATTCAAATGAAGGTTATATGTTTCAACCTACACAAGACCCCGCGACTGAAAGTACCACAGATAGAGAAAATTTTACTCTGCCCAGCCAGCCTTCAGTGCTTTTTAAGATTGGCACACAAGTTTTAAATCGTCAATCTGAGAAAGTAAGGTATCAGTATGATAACAGCGAATCGCAAGGCTTACGAAATCGTCGATTTCTTAAAAGTCCGACAAGCGCTAATAATGAGAATTCTATTAAAACACGGACATATCAAAAAGGATACTTAAAACAGCATAAAAAGAAGATCGATGAATATAGTATTAGATTATACCGCCGATACAGAACTGGTAACTACCCAGATTTACTTATAAATAAACTAGCATTTCTGCTACCTCTTCAAGGTCTTATTCGCAAAGATATGGTTATAGCTAAAAACGTTCTTATTATGCTAGTCACAAGTATCGTCGAAGCAAATACAACGGAAACAAAAGATTTCCTGGAACAATTGAATGATATATTTCAATTGATTCTTAAAAATTCAACAACTTGCGATCCAGTCATATTCTCGGCTATCATGGAAATATGTCTACTTCGTCCAAGTGTCTTTCATTTACCGCCAAAGGATATAGCTAGAATAGCTAATATAACCAAAAATCTTCCTATCGCTGCGCTATATTTAGAGCGCCGTCTAATTGCCGATTGGGATAACGATATTGCAGAATTAATGGAACCACAACATTGGCTTCAACTTGGAGTTATTTATAATTCTCTAAAAGAGTACGATATTGTCTCATCAATATTCACTGACAAACTTCGAACCGATCCTAGGTTAGCTACAGCTATAGAATTAAAATCCCAAGGTAAAGTCGAAAAGGCCCAGGAACTGCTGGTTAAAGTTATTCGAAGAAACGATAAAATTGAACAATATTACGCTTTTAATTGTTATTATGAATGCGCTTTGGAATTGGGCGACTGGGATCATGTAATACAAGCCGTAAATCACGAAATTAATAATATAAGCGAACTCTGGACTGATGACTACAATAAAGAGTTTCTCTTACCAAAATTTGCGCAAGCACAAATCCAAAAATTACTAGAGGGCAATTCAGAAAATATGACATTTTGGTCAAGCCTTGAAAACTGGTTGACAAATGAAGAAAAACAACGCTACATAAGAGATGAACTAACTGAAGAAACAATGATGTACCAAATAGCTACGGGTTCTTATTTTGATGGTTCTTGTTTATTCGAGTATGCACTGCGAAAATTTATGAATGAATGGTGTTCAACTAGTTTTGTGTGCACAAAAGTAAAACTGGAGAATTTAATGAAAATGCAACGAATATTTGAACTTAAAATGTACTGTGCCACCCTCGGAGAGACATTTACAGCGGAAATAACTAAGACAATTGCGAAAGTATGGAGTTACGATATTGTTGATAGCTTGGACTCACTACGATTGCACAACACTCTATTAGGATACAGAAACTTCATGTGTGCAAAAGCTACGGATGCTCTTGGAAGCCACTTAGTTTGCTGGGACTCTGCTATATGTAAGTAGTTTTTTTTATAGTTGTGGGTTACACATTTTTCGGATTGCCATTAATAGTGCCAGAATGTTTTTTAATTCATTGTATTTATCTCTTTAGTTTTTTCTTTTATTTATTTATTTATTAATTTTTTAAGCATATGCATTAAGAGTTTGTTGATTATGTCGATTGGAAGTTTGTTTTACAATTAATATTTCAAGTCATTATTTGTTACAATTTTGTTGAGATATTTATGCGTCGTATATTAGAAGAGACACGAAAAACACAAATCAAATATGTGAAGAAAATTGCCGATATTTTATTATCCCAATATACAACATTTGCAAAACTACACTATAGGGAAGAATACCGCTATGGTTTTTTTTTCTTTCGGTAGGAAGGTGGAAATCTTCAAAAGATACCTCTAATCCGAACCAGAAGCATGCCGATTTTTAATGACTACAACCACCTCCCGCCAGGCACGTATTCCCGTTGATCCCCGCGGAACTTTCTTTTAGATATTCCATCGCGGAGCGGGACGGAGTTTACCTGTTACTCCGCTCGTCGCATCGCATCTGCTGCACCATGTCACATAGAATATCATTTGCTACGGACCATGCTTGTTTGGAACTCAGTATGTATTCTGTTATTCCTGTCGGAGTAATTGTCCGTCTCATATGTCTCTCCAAAAACGTTCGCGCGGTCTCGAATCTCACGCACTCTGTGAGTACGTGTTCCGCATTTTCTATTTTGCCTTCACGATACAAACAGTATGGGTGATTCACATGCTTATCATCATCATCATCGGCACTACAACCGGGAACCGGTCTTGGCCTTATTTAGCAAGTCCCGAGGCTTGTTAAATTTTCCATAATGATTTATTTTGTCTGGGCAAGGTCATTAGTCTTGCGCCAGGGGCCCCCCGACGGGGAATCGAACCCCGGTCTCCAGGGTGACAGGCGAGTATACTAACCACTATACTATCGAGGAGCCATGCTTATACTTGTGCAATTATTGCCGAAAGCATCCATGTCCTGATATTAGCTGAATCAAGTGGTAATTCAGCTCGCCATGTTTTCTTTTCGGCAGGTTTCTACATCGGGTATCATGATGTACCGCACATCGCTTAGGTGTGTAAAAAAATGTATGATTTGTTTCAGGTACTCCATCAGAAAAAGGTTCACACGTGAAAGATGGTCCTCACTCTGAATAAGTTGGTGAATAATATATAAGATTTAAGAAACCCGAGAAGTCTGGATGAGAAAACAGTTTAAAACCGTTTGCATCAATCTGTTTTTTTTTTTTCTTGACCTGTTAACTGTTTCGATCTGTTAGAAAATGTGTTCACTAGGTGTGTCGTACAAAGTAGGCGATATATTCGTCAAAGCATACATAGAAAGTATGTTTGATATGAAATTAAGTTGCAATGAAATGACTGTTTTATTTCGTCATTTGTTTCATATACATTTATTCATTTATTTATATTAAGGGGGTATTCTGGTCTAGACGCACGAAGTCAACGCAATTTTTGAAGTGCTGTAAAAAAAAGCATCAATATTTTTACTATTCATTTTTTTATAGGATGTTTATTAATATTTCAAGAATACAGTAAAAAAATTGAAAGTAAAAAATTCAAAATTCAAAAAGTTAGCAGCTGATGAAGTGGGGGATCGCAAAAAGTTGGCACGCGACCATACCCACGATTCAACCCTCCTAGCCATCTGAAAAAAAAAAAGAAAAAAAGATTATTAATTTACAGAAATGCCTCTATCGTTGGAACCAAAAAAAGTTGAAAAAAAAATTTTTTTAACAAAATGGCGACTGCTTGAAAAAAAAAATTATTTTTGTACCACTTTTTTTTAGTTTTTCGAATTTTTTAAAAATAGTTAAAATTGAAATTTGGGGATGAGGATAGTTCATGCAATAGAAAAGCCTATAAAGAAGGCATATACTAAATTTGAAGTAAATCGGTTCAGTACAACTTGAAACATCGTGGGTATTGTTTTAAAAAAGACAGTTTCGAGAAAAACGCGTTTAAAGTTTCACGTAAAGTTTCTCGCGGTCTAAGTCATGAAATGATATTTTTGGCTTACGTTTATTCAATCTGCCATTCCTGCTGCATACATTGGATCTTCCTCGACTTCGAAATAAGCATCCTTTGCGCTTCTCTCTTCCAACCGAGCAGTTCTGGCCTCCTTTGATGCGTTAGACGCTCGTATCTAATGTCTTTTGTTCGATTCGTTCCGGCCGAGCCGGTTTAGACGGCGCGTCAGCAAAACAGACATACTTCCGAAAATAATTTGAAGTTTCTAAAATCCTCTTAAAGACATTTTCTTAGCTTTAGAAACATGAAAAAAAAAGATTTTTTCAAATTTCTAGACCAGAATACCCCTTAACATAAATAATTTTTGTGACAAATCGAATTCAGCAATAAATGGTACAATAATGCCATCGTCAACATCACACGTTGAACACCAATATCGCGATTTTTTTTTTTTTTACACTAACGCGCGCAAAAGGGAATTTTGAAGTACCATTAAATGTCAGAGCACAGTGCGAGCGGATAGAGAGGAAGTGGATAAGGAAAGGAGGTGTCGATGTGGTCTTGAATGACTGGACATCACAACGGCCAGGAAACACATGATCAGGCAGAACATTCCACATTCGTGTGCTTCGGCTAAAGAATGGCTCTCTATGTTTATTTGTGCGCCTGAAGTCCACTTTCAACGTGAACTGAAGCGCATTCACAGATTACCGGGTGTCGCGGGAAAATGTCTACAGGGGCGGAACACATTCAGCAATTTCAGTTGAGCAGCAACCGTGGTAATGCCTATAAAAAAGAGATAGGGATGATACGTTGCGCCTGTGTTCTAACAACGGAATTGATCAACTTACGGCTGAGTCCCCAGTAAGTTTCACCGCTTATTGTTGCATCCTGTCGAGCACGTGTAGTGCAGTTTTGGATGCGTCTGACCAAATATGGGAGCGGAACTCCATTTTCGGACGAATATACGCCTTGTAAATAGTAGCCAGATTGGATGGAGTGAAGTATTTTCGGCATCTTTTAAGTAACCCCATACAATTTGCTGCACTTTTCGCAGCTTCAAATATATGGTCATTCCAGTTAAGAGTCGAATTAATTCGTGTGGAGAGGATTGATAATTCCTTGGCTTCGTCGATGCAAGTGCCGTTCATAGACGTGGGGCTCACCTTTGACGGCAAGGGGCAGCACTGTGTTTTTAGGGCATTGAATTTTACTCGGTTAGATAATCCCCACTGATATATCTTGTTGAGGTCTGAATTCAATATATCAAACATAAGTTGCTGGTTGGTAGAGATGTTCGAAGAGGTTGGACGGGAGTGTTCGTATGAGTATGAAAAACTCAACGTGCTATTATCAGCAAACGAGTGAAATGGGTTGTGAGTAATTGACAAGAGATCATCTATAAAGATGGGGAATAGAGCGGGTGAGAGTACCGAACCCTGGGGAACACCTGCATTAATTTGATGGGAGACAGATTTGACATCATCAAGAACCACTTGGATTGAACGGCCAGAAAGATAGTCTGTTCACTCCATATGAATGCAATTTTGACAAAAAAGGGCTGGATGCCAAAGTCTATCGAAGGCTTTTGAAATATCCAGTGCAACAACCTTGCTTTCTCCGAAGTTGTGGATGAAATGGCACTATTTTTCGGTAAGGTACGCTATCAGATCTCCTGTCGACCGGTTGCTACGAAAGCCATATTGACGGCCATTGAGGAGGTCATTTGATTGCAGATATTTCGAAAGTTGACGGTTGATCGGTGATTCCATTTCCTTAGAGAGAATAGAAGTTAGTGCTATGGGTCGATAAGAAGAAAGGGATGATTTGTCTCCCTTTTTGGGAATCAGCTGAATTTGTTCTGACTTCCATCTATTAGGGAAATGGCCAGTAGAATAAGACAAATGGAAGAGTTTGCGCAGTGGTTTAGCGAGTGAAGAGGAACATTTCTTTAAGATAATTGGGGGAATAATACCCGGACCAGGAGATATGTTCGCGTTTAGCTCCTTCAGTGCACGGGCAACAGTACGCGTTCGAAAATAAATCTGGCTCATGGTGTGCTGCTTATGCTCAAGTTGATGTGGTATTGTAGCGATTCTAACAGATACACACACAATTCACAAGCAAAAATAGTGACGAACACCGAACGAAAAATCGAATAAGAAAAATACATCAGAACCGTATACCAAGCGATAAATAAAAAGAATTCACACCAGTGGAATATAGTCGAGTTTGGAAATCAAATTCTAAACACGGTCAGTAGTCTGATGCTTCACTGCTTCGCTTTTCAACCGTTTCATCGTGTGTTCAATTCACCTTCTTCACTATCCTTGCTTAACGCTACAGTATCAGGCAGTGTTGAGTTCGCAGCAAAATGTGCAGCAAGTAAATTCGTCTTCCCTGTTGCACTGGTGACTGATCTGTTAACGACTATGAGCGATGGAATGGATGAAGAGACTGAGTTTTGAATGTTTTTCACGAATGTCCAGAAGTTTCTACTACCTGCGGCAGAGTGTAGTATTTTTTGTTTCACTCTCTGGTCATGCAAGAACTTGACGCGTTGAATATAGACATTGCCGTCATTTCTAGCTCTCAAATCTTTTCCGGTTTTCCTCAGTATTGTTTGATTTATACAACCCGAAGCTCAACTTTTTAGCCTTAATGGCTTCTCTGCACCCGGAATCGAACCACATATTTCTCTTGGGCTTGATACTCTTTACTCTGTGTGGAATAAACGTCCGCATGCCAAGTAGAATCGTGTCTGTCAACGTGTCCGCTATAGAGTCAACATCGTTATTAAAGAAAAATAACGACCAATTTAACCTCCCAAAAAAGTCGTTCAGACCTTCCCAGTTGGCTTTCTCGTAGAACCATACTGTTCTTTTGGGTGCTTTCTCATTAACGTTACCATTTCTAATGTTATTCTTATACCAAAATGCACACTTTCGTGTAGGTGTGGCCTTAAAAGTGCAGGATATATAGTCAGAGAAATGTCCCATTAGACGGGTAGAATAAGATTTAGCTCGTCGACTTACTGTAGGTGTTGCACTCTGAATTGGATATGACTCAATTGTTTGTTCAATGCAGTCCAATATGAATTGGCAATTTTGCTCTATTACTCTTATAGAATATAAATGAATTTTGGCAAATAATATCTACAAAATGAAGAAAAATGTTTATTGAATATTTTTATGTCTCTTCCCTGTTGATGAGTATGCAATCATTACGTCGGCACTCATGCCCACCCATCTTCTTATTGCAATCAACAATTACTTTTCAACGTTTACGTTTGCTTGTTTTCTCTATGTCTATCATATTCTCGTGATGAGCTGTACATAGAATGCGTACTTCTATTTTATCCTTCCATTTTATTATCATAATTTTATTGTTAAAACTAACACTACAGTCCCCTCTCTGTATAGATAATATCTTTAGTTGCGAGAGAATGCCACTCCTGTTTTTTTCTTATTGCGCCAATTACATATATTTTATGGGTGCAGAGTTTTTCTGCGAGTGATATACTAGTGTACCAATTGTCTAAATGTAATCTATAACCGCGGTCAAAAAGATATAATTCAAGCAAAATATTTCTATTCCGGATAATGTGTACCATAATCGCTGTCCTTTCCTGTGTATATACAGAAATTCCATATATATCCGGAACCACTTTCACATAAAATTTTATTCCGGACCTACTTATTTTTGATGGTATATTTTGTTTCCATGATAAACGACCCTTAGACATTAGTAATGACTCGTCAACACTAATATGCATTTCGGGAATATATAACTTTTTACATTTTTGTAGAATATTTTGAAAAACAGTTTGAATGTTTGCTACTTTTTTGGGTAGATTTATATAACCAAAACTTGTATTGTCTACGAAATGATGGAATTTACATAGTAGTAAAAATCTACTTGAATTAATTACTCTACTAAAGAAGGGAATATTCTCATACATTTGTAAAAATGTTTTTTTCACAATGCCTTGTAAAATTAATAATGTGATGAAACATCTCATTTCATTGAGTTGTGGGGTACCACTTTCTTGTTATTGATCGCAGCTCTAAATTAGGGTTATCTTGTAAGAATTTCATGAAAATCCTGAAAGTGTTTGCAAACGCTTCCGGTTTCTTGTAGATAAATCTATTATATTTCATCATTGCTGTCGAATGCACTCATTTTGGGGATACAATATACTAAAAAAAAGCCTTTCATAAGTTCTTTCTGCAATTTATTAACTAAACTTAATAATGCGTACGGGTTTCCAATTGTATCATTGCACTCGAATATATTGTAACCTGGTGACAGCTTGCTAAACTCTGATTTACTTTCTTCGATCAGATAAAAATATTTTCTAAATTACCTTATTATCTTAAATACGCATTCAACTGAAAAAATATTTTGAGGAAACCCGACAAAGAATCATAAAGCTTACAAAACCTGATGCTGCTATGCAATCAGCTTACTCAATACTCTCATTGCATAAATACCTTTTTTACTTTAAAATACACATTTATTTCCCTGTTTAAATTAAATTTTGTCTTATTATTTAGGACTAAATGGTAAATCCTATTTATAAAATTACATATTTTTATTTCTTACTGGCTCTTCGCGAGCACTCTAAGTTATACATTTTTTTCTTTTCCTTTCGGCTTTTTATTTATTTATTTATTTTATTTATTTTTTTTTTTTTTGATAATGCTTATCATCATCATCATCGGCACTACAACCGGGATCCGGTCTTGGCCTTATTTAACAAATCTTTCCACCGGCCCCGATTTCGAGGCGATGTCATCCAGTTTGGCACACCCAGGCTCTGGGCGTCCTGATCTACGCCATCCCTCCATCGCAGACAAGGTCTGCCGCGCTGTCTCCCTCCGTACATCCTGCTACAAAGTACTTTCCGGCCAGGCTCCTCTTCGCTCATTCGAGCTAGGTGTCGCGCCCACCGGAGTCTACCGAGCGTGATTTTTTTTACATTAGCTTCAAGGTAGATTGCGTACAACTCATGGTTGTAGCGTCTCTGGGATCGTCCTCCCTCACATACGAGGCCAACAATTATCCTTAAGACCATCCTCTCGAACGCAGCTAAGAGTTTAGAGTGCCTTTTATTGAGCACCCAGGTCTCGGATCCATACATGAGTACTGGTAAGACCATGATCTTTTACAGTAGTAGCTTGGATGTTCTGGATAAATTTCGGGGTTTAAAGAGCCTTGATAGACCATACTAGGCTTTGTTGAATTTGATCAGCCGTTCGCGTATTTCTTCTTCCATATTGTTATCGGTTGACTCTATTGACCCAAGGTAGTTAAAGGATCGCACTACTTCAAATACGTGCTCCACTACCCTGATAGTTTGACCAACGTTAGATCTTCTCTTCGCAGAAGTTGCTACCATGTACTTAGTTTTTCCCTCATTAATGTGCAGTCCCAGCTTTTGTGACGCCTGTTCGATTTGGGTGAAGGAATCCTGTACAGCCGAATCGGTTCTACCGATGATGTCGATGTCATCTGTGTAGGCAAGTATCTGGCTGGACTTGGTGACAATAGTTCCTCTAGTTGTGACGCCAGAGTCACGGATTGCTTTCTCCAACGCCAGGTTGAAGAGGAGGCAGGCTAGACCGTCCTCTTGTCGGAGTCCATTAAAGATGTTTATTGGTTTGGACAGCAATCCCGCTATTTTTACTTGACTAGTTACGTTGGTCATGGTTAACCTACAAAGTCGTATCAATTTGTTTGGAATGCCGAACTCTCTCATGGCATTATATAGTTCTACCCTGGCTATGCTGTCGTAGGCGATTTTAAGGTCTATGAATAGATGGTGTAATGGAATCTTAAATTCCAGACATTTTTCCATCGCCTGCATAAGGGTGAATATCTGATCAATCGCTGATCGCCCTGGGATGAAGCCACACTGATATTGACCAATGATGACTTTAGCGTATGTGGCTATCCGATCTTGTAGGATAGAAGAGAGTATCTTATAGGCGGTACTCAGCAACGTTATACCCATAAAGTTGCTGCACACTGTGATATCTCCTTTCTTATGTATGTGGCAAATTATTCCGCGACGCCAATCTTCCGGCATCTCCTCTCGCTCCCATATGTGCACCACGATCTCATGAAGTTGCTACAATGTACTTAGTTTTTCCCTCATTAATGTGCAGTCCCAGCTTTTGTGCCGCCTGTTCCATTTGGGTGAAGGAATGATGTACAGGCGAATCGGATCTACCGATGATGTCGATGTCTTCTGCGTAGGCAAGTATTTGGCTGGACTTGGTGATAATAGTCCCTCTTGTTGTAACGCCAGAGTCACGGATTGCTTTCTCCAACGCCAGTTTGAAGAGGAGGCAGGCCAGACCGTCCCCTTGTCGGAGTCCATTAAAGATGTTTATTGGTTTGGACAGCAATCCCGCTATTTTTACTTGACTAGTTACGTTGGTCATGGTGAACCTACAAAGTCGCATCAATTTGTTTGGAATGCCGAATTCTCTCATGGCATTATATAGTTCTACCCTGGCTATTTTATTTACATCCGATCTCATGGAAGACCTGTCGCACTGATAGCGCAATTGGAAGTGTTGATTGATCCGATGTTACGGTTCTCAAGGCAGAAGTATTAAATTCTTTTTAATTAGATAGGCCTCACTGGTATATGAATCGTGATTTCTGAACTTTGTATATCTTATTCAGGTTAGAATTTAATGAGTTTGTGGGGAGGAAGTATTGTGTCAGGCATGGGTACTCCGTTCACTTCCATCCCCATCGTCTATTGTCACTAAAGTTCCGACACGTATCGTTCTCGAATCAACAAACCGAACGCCAAAATACGGAGAGGACAACACAGAAAATAATGCACAGATTTAATCAATGTCAATTCTTTATTTGTTACGTTTTATTCTTTCACTTAGACTTATTCTTTACTATTAATTTGATTTATATAAATTCTAAACATCTAAACACTTCCTTTTCAACACGACTGCGCTTCTCCGCCACGCGACGGAGAGCGGGAGCGGCACGACCGTGCTGGCCTGCGGATGGAATGAGACTCAGCGTTGCTCTGCTCGATGCAGAGCCACTTCGCAACCGGGGGTGAGTTTTCTCGAGAGAAAAGGTGTTCCTCTCCTGGTGGAAAGAAGATCTCACTGGTGAGGTCCTGTAGTGGTGTGCGTGAAGCCGATCGTTGAGATCAGATTGTTTACATAACGCTTGCAGGTCAAAAGCGAAACGAAACCTAGACAAGGGATACAGACAAAGAAAGAATAGACCTAATGCATCGTCCGGTAATGAGGGTCAGCTGAGTAAATAGCAGCCACTCATTAGATGCTAAAAGGGATTGAAACAATAGAGATCGAATATCGTATCTCTGCCGACTGGAAGAATCGGATTCTTTTGTTTGCATATGTTTATGCTATTGAATCAAATCCGACGGCTAAGCGCGACGTCGGTGATTGTTTGAAGATTCAAACAAAGAAATATTTCAGCGAGAAGTACTTGCAGCTGTATCGATAGTTGCAAGTCATTGCGAAGCGTTTCAGATGATTACACAATGACGGTTTGTATATACCATCTGTGTCAATTGAACAAGGTATCTATGGCGACGCCAGGATCGAACTCTAGTGTGAATATCTACACTAATTGGAAATTCGGTTCCTGGTCGCTAATGCAGAGATGCATTGATACATGTATGAATGCCCTTGAAGGAAAAATTCTTTACGGCAATTTCCCGATAATGCCTTGTATGCAGTCCTTGAAAAAGGAAAATGTCTTCAAGTGCCAATGTAAATGCATTGGCGGGAAACAATGGGAGTTGGGTTGTAATAATGGGGGTTCTGCCTGGTAAGTTAAGAAAGAAATCTTACGGAGAATTGTATGCGAAGAAAGGTAAGTTTCCTTTTCCAGGGGCTTTTTTAGATTACAGATTTGATCTCTTTAATGCGTGAAGCATTTAAGATGCTAATGCGATTGCATTAGTGAAATTAGGAGATTGGGTGAAAGTTATGGGTGTTTTTAGGAAAGCGAACCGTGGGGTTTGGCGGTACCCCCACAAGTTGATTTTATGCTGTTGATTGAGAATGAAATTCATAAAAGTTGATCGAGTAAATTCGAATGAGTATGAGAAATTCAACATGCTGTCATCAGCAAACGAATGAAACAAACTTCCTAAAACTATGACATCTTTTAAATTTTCATAAGAAAAATTGCTGGTACATAATTTTGGGAAATCCTTTGTTTTTTAACTCAAATAATGTTTGCCTTTTGTTTATTTCCTTTTATTGCTTTTAGCTTCAGTGGAAATTAATTATTTACGCGAGGGACTTACGACAATGGCGAAAAATTTATTTTCTGTAGCAATAAAGCAAAATAACTTGATCTTAGCCCAAAAGATTTGTGATCAAAATTTTCCGAGTAAATTGAATATTGCAGACGATATGATAATTTTAAAAAATACCATTATGCAAACTCTTCGAAATGCTGATATATCAAGTTATGTTATCACTTCATGGAATGTTATACAAAAAATTAAGAGATCTATTGAAATGAAAACTTACCACGATGAATACGAAGCCGCCCTGGATTTACAATTGGAAGTGGCATTGTTAGCAAGAAAAAAAATTACTACCGAGAACATTGATGAGACTATTGAAAGTACTTTGAGAAATGTTTTAAAGAAATCGTCAAATGAGGTTGCACGCGATCTCTTAGATTCAATTATGGATACGTATATGAAGAAAATCTCTATAGAAGATGCTAAATGTAAACATGATAGATTGAGTCGTGACTTTTACACTATAGCCGCTCTTACCCATTATGAATTGCAACAAGTTGAAGATAGCCTTACAAAGTTATACTTTACTCGTATTTTTGTTGGCACTACATTGCGAGGATTAGGGTATTGCAATGAAAATTGTAGGCAATATTTTCCTTGTGTGCTACAATGCATTTCAGAAGACAATCAGTTAAGTGAACTATTTCTAGAATATTCTAAAGACATTGCTTTGTGGCTGTACTTTGAGTGGATTCCACAAATAATATCTTACATGTCTTTAAACCAACCATGCTATCTAGATGACATAGTTCTTACCATAGCTACCAAGTACCCAGAGGTCCTGCGATATCCGTTCGCTATTTGGTATACGGAAGCGTTACAACGTATGAAGCAAACTAATTATAATCCGAATTATATAGATCGCCCAATTATTAGGAAAATTTTAAATGCACTCAAACTTCATTTGTATCAAAAATTCATAAAAAGCGTCAGTTACATATCTGTTCCCGAAGCATATTTAATAGCTCAGCTGGAACACTTTGACAAAAACATTAGAAATTATGCAAATATCACCGATGAACACTATAAAAACGAATTTGAAAACCTACTTAAGGATGTATATGATGAGGAAGGTTTGCAAGGCGTAGCCTATCGACGTTTGTTAGTTTACAAGCCAGTTTTAGAAGAACTGAAAGAAGTATCTATTCTATCATGCGAAGAAAAAGTACGTAAAACGTTCACAGATATAGTTCGATCCCTCCGAAAGCATCTTCCCACAAATGAAACCACAGTAAGGCTTGAGACAATGTCGCCTTGGTTAGCAAATTACCAATGGTGTGGAGAGGAATATTTTATTAATATACCAGGACAATATGAAATGTTATCAAATGAAAATGGCATACGAAATCTTGAACATAATAAAATCGTAAGATTTCAAAGTAATGCTTGCATTTATATATCCCAACGATATCCCATTCGAATCAGTATTCACGGAAGTAACGGTCAGCGATTTACATTTCTAGTTAAACAAGGCGAAGACTTAAAACAAGATCAGAGAATTCAACAACTACTTGGCATAATGTCAGAACAGCTGAACCGGAATGAGCACTGCATATCAAATAACTTGCGCATCGAAACATATACTGTAATTCCTTTTGTTCGAAACTGTGGCATCCTAAAATGGGTGCCAGATACAATTTCAATGCATGATTTTATTTTAAATTGTTTCCATCGCAAAAATCCCAACAGCAAGGATATCATCCAAAAGGCATTTATAAAGTTTAGAATATTTATTGGACAATATTCACCATTTAACGTTAATAATCTTGTAATGTATGGAAATGCAGCAAGTAAATCTTCTCGAGATAAATTATTACAGAACTTTCGTGCACTCGAGACATATATTGATATGGACATTATACCAAGAGCCCTCATGGATATCGCTCTATCTACCGAATATTATTACATACTCCGAAATAATTTTGCATCCTCCCTAGCCACAATGAATATTGCCCACTGGATATTGGGAGTAGGTGACCGACACTTAAAGAATCTACTTATCTCTGTTAAAACTGGATTTGTTACCGGAATTGATTTCGGTTTCACATTTGGTTCGGGAACACGTGATCAAGGTGTTCCAGAATTAATGCCGTTCAGGCTGACACCACATTTCGTAAATGCTATGGCCCCAATGGGTACTTCAGGACTCATATCCAAGTCGATGGTACGTGTTTTAAAAATATTTCGCAGTGAAATTGGTGTTTTATTAGCATCAATGGAGGTTTTCATCCGAGAACCGTCTATCAACTGGTTAGATATGGCTAAAAAGAAATTACAAGATAACAATGAAGTAACACTACGTGCCTGGGAACCTAAAGATCGCATTGCAATAGCCCGCTGTAAATTAGAAGGTTATAATCCAATGCAACTTTTTGAACGAGAGCTCAAATCTGGATTAATAGCAAAGTATGTATAAAGCACTTGTAATACAATAAATGACTACAATGTTCTATTTTTTTTTATTTTAATTGTATTTCAGCCATAATGAATACTTGCAAGGATATTTGAAAATTTTACGAGGTCATTTACAGTTCAACATCAGATCTAGATTACCAGTTAGACATTTAACAGCTGAACAGCAAGTGGAGTGTTTAATTGATCAAGCTACCGACCCTACAATTCTTGGAATATCATATGCAGGCTTTTCCCCGTGGATATAAAAACAATTTATATATCACCTATTGCACTTAGGGAACTGGTTTATTGCATGTGCCAAAATGTGATACTGGCGAGCATTTCATGTTAATATTTGCAGCCTTTATTGACCAACATATTTGCTCAATTAGCCAGAAATCAGTGTCGTTACACCTCGACGAAAAACAAAATGCCGCAAGAGAAGAATCGTTGTTAACATATAATGAATACATTAAGATCCCGTTTGATATTCAGGGTTTAAATACAATTTATTAAAATCAACTCTTTGTGAAAATAAATATGGTGTACAATAGTTTATGTACTATCGTTTTAAGTATATACTTATAAAAATTGTAATTATTTTTATTTTCTTAATATGTATTATGATATTTTTGATACACATACCAATTTAATTGTAAAAAAAAAATTGTTAATTAAGTATAAAATGTCCAGCTTGCGAAAATTGTAATTTTTCTTATTATTAACTCTTTTCAGTTCCCTTTTGCTTGTACTTGATATCTCCCGAGGTGGTATTGATTTCCTGTGTAGGGGCAATTCAATGGAGTGTAAATTTCGCGTTGATTTGTATAACATTTGCGGCTTGAGATGCAATTTCCTCTCTGTGTCTGCCCATGTTTCTAACCAGAAACCAAATATCCTTGCACTTAGCGAAACCCAGGTAATTACTAATACCGATATTTCCGATTTTAATCTACCTGGATATAACTTAGTGTCTCTGTTCTTTTCACATCATGGTATAGCCACATACATAGGAAATGATATTGCTTATCAGCTTCTGCCACAATATGGGCTCTGTTCCAACCCAGAATTTAATTTCTCTTTGCTAAAACTTCACGTTCGTAGGCATATCATACATTACTGCTTTCTTTACAGAAGCCCAAACTTGGATAGAAACGCATCCTTTAACGAATTTGATGCTCTGTCTGATACTATCGATAGGATCTTCACCCTACATCCGCACACTGAAATCGTTATTGCGGGTGATGTTTATGTGCATCTCTGTGGCTTCGTCACTCCGGACACACAATTTTGCTGATTCAAATAGTTTAACTCAACTTGTCAATGAGCCAACGCGGATACCAGATATATATGCTCATTTCACCAACACGCTGGACCTGTTTCTCACCTCCCACCCAAACAAATACACAATTGAAGTTTCTTCGCCCTTGAGCACTTCAGACCACTGTGTCGGGTTAGTTAAATTTCCTCTAACCAACAGTAACGTTAATGAGAAAGCCAACTGGGAAGGTCTGAACGACTTTTTTGGGAGATTAAATTGGTCGTTATTTTTCTTCAATAACGATGTTGGCTTTATAGCGGACACATTGACAGACACGATTCTACTTGGCATGCGGACCTTTATTTCATACAGAGTAAAGAGTATCAAACCCAAGAGAAATATGTGGTTCGATTCCGGGTGCAGAAAAGCCATTAAGGCTAAAGAGTTGATATTCCGGTTGTATAAATCAAACAATACTGAGGAAAACCGGAAAAGATTTAAGAGAGCTAGAAATGACTGCAATGCGTATATTCAACGTGCCAAGTTCTTGCATGACCAAAGAGTGAGACAAAAAAGACTACACTCTCCCACAGGTAGTAGAAACTTCTGGGCATTCGTGAAAAACATTCAAAACTCAGTTTCTTCATCCATTCCATCGCTTATAGCCGATGACAAACCAGTCACCACTGCAACAGAGAAGGCGAATCTACTTGCTGCACATTTTGCAGTCAACTCAACGCTGTCTGGTACCACATCAGTTCCCTCTCAACTTGAACATAAGCAGCACACCATGAGCCAGATTCGCTTTCGAACGCGTACTGTTCCCCGCGCACACAAATCCCCTGGTCCGGATGGCATTCCCCCAATCCTCTTGAAGAGATGTTCCTCTTCACTCGCTAAACCACTGCGGAAATTCTTCCATTTGTCTTATTCTACTAGCCGTTTCCCAAATAGATGGAAGTCAGCGAACATTCAGCCAATTCTCAAAAAGGGTGACAAATCATCCCTCTTCTTATCGACCCATAGCACTAACTTCTATTCTCTCCAAGGTAATGGAATCTCTTATCAACCGTCAACTTTCGAAATATCTGGAATCAAATAACCTCCTCAATGACCGCCAATATGGCGTTCGTAGCAACAGGTCTACAGGAGATCTGATGGCGTACCTTACCGAAAAGTGGAGCCATTCCATCCACTACCTCGGTGAAAGCAAGGTAGTCACATTAGATATTTCAAAAGCCTTCGACAGAGTTTGGCAACCAGCCCTTTTGTCAAAATTGCATTCATATGGAGTGGTCAATTCCCTGATCCATTTGATAAGAGACTATCTCCAATTTACTCGTTTGCTGATGATAGCACGTTGAGTTTCTCATACTCATACGAACACTCCCGTCCAAACTCTTCGAACGTCACTACCAACCAGCAACTTACGCTTGATGAATTGAATTCCGACCTCAACAAGATATATCAGTGGGGATAATCTAACCGCGTAGAATTCAATGCCCAAAAAACTCAGTGCTGTCTCTTGTCGTCAAAGACGAGCCTTATAGTAAATATACTGTCTATGAACGGCACATCGACGAAGCCAAGGAACTATCAATCCCCGTCACTCGAATTAATTCGACTCTTAACTGGAATAACCACATATTTGAAGCTGCGAAAAGTGCAGCCAAATGTATGGAGTTCTTTAAGAGATACAAAGGATACTTCACTCCATCCAATCTGGCTACTATTTACAAGGCGTATGTTCGTCCAAAAATGGAATTCAACTCCCATATTTGGTCAGGCGCATTCAAAACTGGACTACACGTGCTCGACAGGATGCAAAAACGAGCAGTGAAACTTATTAGGAACTGAACCGTAAGTCGATCAATTCCGTCGTTAAAACACAGGCACAACGTATCATGCCTATCTATTTTCTAAAGGTATTATCACGGTCGTTGCTCAAGTGAACTTGCTGAATGTGTTCCGCCCCTTCAGACATTTTCCCGCGATACCCGTCAATCTGTGAATGCGCATCAATTCACGTTGAAAGTGGACTTTAGGCGCACAAATAAACATAGAGAGTCATTCTTTAGCCGAACCACACGAATGTGGAATTCCTGGCCGTTGTGATGTCCAGACATTCAAGACCAATATACGTCGACACCTCCTTTCCTTATCCACTTCCTCTCCATCCGCTCGCACTGTGCTCTGACATTTAAGGGTACTTTAAAACCCCCTTTTGTGGGTGCGTTAGTGTAAAAAAAAATTGACATTATAGATGAGATTAAGTTTTTTTTTCGCTTTTTAGTATCCAGAATTATTAATACTTCTTTCAATTTGAAATGGGCGGCAGCTACTAAAGAAGAAACTTGCCTAAAAAAGAATAAGCTAATATCGTGTGAATTATTCTCCATTGTACACATGAAGCTAATAACCTAACGTGTACCAATCGATGAACTACATGATTTCACGTAATAACTAATTTAAAATTATGAGAACAAAGATACATGAGGAATACGAACGTATTATTGTAGAATCAGGAAGTAGTCCCGAACACCAGACGACAGTAAGAGACAGAACCCACTACTTGTCATGATATCGCCCAACTTCAAACACATGCCTGTTGAAATGAATCACCACAACTAAAGAAAAAAAAAACAACATTGTATGGCACTAAAGGGTTTTCAAGTCTTAACCCTCAACCTTTAAACACATTTGTGGCAAGCTCGTGTTTTTTCCGGAAGGAACGTGGAGAATTCTTCTAGGCCAGTCCAGACCCATGCCGGAGTTTGACCGACTAAAAGCACATCACACTAACATATTCTCGTTCTTCCCTGCGGAATATTCTGTCTGGATATTCACTAGCAAAGTGAGACAGAATTTATCGGTTATTATGTTCATTGCACCTCATATAATAACATATTATGTGTACAATATAATGCAGGTCCCCCCTTTTTTTCAGAACAACAACTTAATGAAATCGTAAGTAGGTTTATTGAATCACGATTTACACTTTATTTAAATACTGTTTTTCATAAAAACGTGTTCTCCGTTACCTCTACTATTTCTGTTTGGATGTTTGCTTTTTTTAATCGATCCAGAAAGCGTAGTCTTGCTGTACACCTTGAATTTTAAATAACAGCAATGGAGAAATTCCATTGGAGTCAAATTTCGGGTATTTACAAGCCGGTTCATGTCGCCCCGTTGGGATATTGTATATCCCGGATAAATTTTACGAATAACTGGTAAGGACGTTACGTATGCGATGTCGGCCGTTCTACTGACACTCCGTGTTACGATTAAAACAAACATCATGTAAAGCAGATGTGAACATGTTATGAAACATCGTCACATACCGCTCCAATAATCCCCATCGACGAGTACTTGCTGCAATTAGCATACAAGTACCCCGAAAACATTCAAAACAGCGAGAACCTACTTGTACGGGAGTCTTGCGTACTTGACCCTTCTCTCTTTCGATCTCTTCAGATCCAACTGAAGAAAGCATCCTTCCCAACAACATTCCTCTCTATAATAGAAGATTCCAACCAGTCTTGTGTAGGATGGGCCATAAAGTTTTGTAAATAGCAACACGTGGTTTTTTACCTTTAGAGCGAGTGGCGGGGATTTGTGCGTCGCTTCATGCAATTTTAGTCACGATGGAGCGCTTCACGGGACAACAGCGTGCTTTTTGTGTAAAACAATTTTACAAAAACAACGATTCCTACGTTATTGTACGACGCCTATTTAGAATTGAATATGGATTACGCCGTATAAGTGAGTGTCCAATTGTTAATTTAATCAACGCTTGGCTCAAGGAATACCTGAAAAGTCGAGAGTGCCTTAATAAACCGACGACCATATCCGAATTAAAAGAAAACATCCAGGAACAGGAACCCGCTTTACCTCGCAGCATGTGTCAGCGATTTTTCCAAAGTATGCGTAGTCGGATACATCTCGAGGATGTCATTTAATAAAAATAAATTTCAATAAACGTTTGTTACGTTAAATAAATGATCAACAAAATAACATTTGTAGTTTTATTTCCATTCATGTTTCAAATGTGCAAAACCGTATGGCCCACCATACACATGAAATTAATGAGATGCCTTCACTCAACAAATTTCCGGTTTACTGCAAAAAAGACTTATAGCGTTTGGCGACGATAATGAAGGGAGTGCGATCCGAACCAACGCTATGATGGTTAGAATCACTAAGAGATAGAACCAGAGGCTCAACACATCACACCACTGCCGTGTGTACGAATTCGGTCGATATGCTCAAGTACACTTAACTGATATGAAATTGCTACATTATAATTCCTATGGTTACGGCTCTGATCCTGTGATTATTCGATTTTTTTCGGTGTTATTCTTCACTACTTGCTTATGTATTATGTGTATCAATGGATCTGTTAGAAACGCCACTGGCCCAATTGAAGTAAATGAAAAATCATAATAATTAAGATACTATTCTGATAACCAGCATTTCAAATTAAATTTAGTCTGAGAACTGCCATTACTTTAGAACGACAATGATACATACTTTCTGCCGGTGGAATAGGAATAATCGACTTGTGAGAAAAATTAAGTTTCATGTCGGTCAAAATATTAGACGTACAGGTGGGTCAGCAGGATCAATATTTCAAAATGATTGAAATCTCAGTGTAACGAATAATCTAGCGATAACAAAACCTCGTTATGATCAAAGTCAAAACGGTATAATTGACAGGATACAATAAATTGCTCTATTATTGAAGTTTATATATTGTGACGCATATGGCAATCAGTACTAGAATATTCTAGAAAGTCCAAAACAAAGTACTGAATATTCTAGAAAGTACTGGAAAACTGGAGACTCTGAGCAGTAGAAAATTCGAGGCTATGGAACGGACGGAAACGAAACACCGAATCAGAATGAGGAAACGGTATAAATACGTCACACGCAGATCAGAGAGGAAGAGGTAAGCAGAGTAGCAAGCGATAAGTAAGTAAGCGATGTCAAGAAATCGTTATGTGTAGGGTAAAAGTAACGGTTGTTATTAACAGACTAATAAAGTGTTACATTAATTCAAAATCGATTTAACGGCTCTTATTTATTAAAAATAATTAATCCAGCGAACCCTAAGCTCGCAACAATATAAAGTCCAGAATCATTTATTGAGAAAATGGAAGTGTTAGGATGACCAGAATTGTACGACGGCCTATAAAGGTTGTGCAGATCTAAGGATTACCACAATCTAGTGGCGACGATAATACAAGTATTGCAATGATGACGCAAATCTCTGGGCGGCGATAAATCCAGAAGGCGAAAACACTCTTAGTGATCACAGCCAGAATGATCGAGTTCGCAGAAAAATTTAAGTATTGGGTCGTACCACATGAAATATCCGATTTTCGTTCAGTCGGAAATACGAACTTCTCGAATGAACATCTGTGCCAGAACGTTAAATTTTCTTTTTTTATAAAGTAAAGTGGTATGTGTGCTTTGGATGTGGGTGATTCTGGTTATCGCAAGATGACCAGAAGCCAGAGTGAGATGAAGGACACATTTGTCTTTGTCTCGCTTAATTCAGCCTCTCGCTACTCCTTTTTTTTTCATACCGCTCCAATAAAACTTGATCTGTAGTGAACAGAGTAATTGGGAATCCCGTTCACTGATTGCCGCACACTATTCACCTGCTCCTCTTCTCTTTACATCCTAGATCGCCCCGTCCGTGATTTATCCAATGTCAAATCGGTCTCCTCAACATTCCGTACCCATGTTTTGTTGACTTAAGTACTCGATACTTCTCGAATGTTAAGAGATTAATACAGATTGCAAAATTTTCGCCGGACACTCACAATAGAAATCTTTTTTTTTAAACTCCATACAATGCTTGATAGAAAGCTGTTGCTTTCATCCGTGGCTTGTAATTCAATTTTTCTTGGTACCTTGTGTGTCATGTACTAGTGGGAATTCTTGGATTTCTTCATATTTGATGCATCGCGACACAGAGGCCAAATTGATCTCCACGAATATATTTTCTGGAAGAAAACGGTTATTAGAGACAAATCCTAGACTCTGTCTTAGCCGTGAGCAAGAGCTCTAGATGTGGTGATGTTGAGATGATGATTGCTGCTATTAGAATTGGGTAACATAACAATACCCAATCATTATTGATATTCCTATCGCGTTTTGAAAATGTTTGAAACACATTTTCATCATATATTGTACTATCGTTGCGATTCGGTTTATCATCGCGCTGGTGACATAGTCCACCGTTAAGACAAATCCTAGACTCTGTCTTAGCCGTGAGCAAGAGCTCTAGATGTCGTGATGTTGAGATGATGATTGCTGCTATTAGAATTGGGTAACATAACAATTCCCAATCATTATTGATATTCCTATCGCGTTTTGAAAATGTTTGAAACACATTTTCATCATATATTGTACTATCGTTGCGATTCGGTTTATCATCGCGCTGGTGACATAGTCCACCGTTAAGATTATTTTAGCCCCTATACAGGCTGGTCAGTTAAGTACCTCTTTTTTTTTTGTTTGATAGTGCGTTCCAACGCAGGATCTAAGGACGGCTCTTTCAAGAATCTCTAGGTTCCTTGCCATGATCGGCGAAATTGTGAAATCCGTAAATCTAATAGATCTGACTAATAACCTTGCCCGAAAAAACAAATTATTATGGACAATTTAACAAGTATCGGATAACGACCGGATACCGGTGGAGAGACTTGCCAAAATAGGCCAAGACCGGCAACCGGTTGTAGTGCCGATGATGATGATGAACAGATCTGCCAAGAATTATACAGGAGCAGTTCGTTTTCGAAACGATTCCGGTCGGAAAATTCGATGTATTATGTGCCGAATTTACTGCCTTCATATGCTACTTATACTGGGCAGCACTCCCTTAGTAACGGCACAGTTCTCCAACATTGAATAACAGAATTTTGCCGTTTTTCTCTAATGTTCCTGGAAGATAAAGTAACTGTCGTGTGTAACGCTAAGCAATTTGATAGAAAGGTGATCTGACTTTTGTGAGTGAAAGTGTTCTGCAAATACTCCGTGAAGGTTGTAACTCCGAGATATTTTAAAGAAGAACTAGATTAAATATATTCCTTTTGTATATAAAGGTATCCAATTTATTTCCGCGAGCTTAGTGATACAGCTTCTGGCTTTATTGCTACGAGCATTAACCTTATCATATGTAACTAGATATTAACGTTCTGAATTGTATGGGCAGAAATACTGTTGCAGACGCAACAGCAGATCGAACATTAAACGAGTACCAACTTATAGCGCCCCAGAGTATGCAACGATAAAGGTTGCAGCATAAAATTCTGTAGTGGCACTGAATGCTGCTAGGTGCTGAATAAAAGACGTGATCTGCGTTTACTACCGCACCCAAGACCCACCGGTCTTGTAAGATTTCTTTCCCACCATCCCTCTATAAAAGTAGTTAGAGAACACTTGGACTAACACTGTCCACACTATCCTTGGATACCCCCCTTTTTTCTTCTCTTTTCAGATGCCGCGAGACCGAGCCCAATATCCTCACGGATGTGGGTGATTCTGGTTATCGCAAGATGACCAGAAGTCAGAGACAAGATGAAGGACACATATGTCCTGTCTCGCCAAATTCGGCCTTCTCGCCACAATTTTTTTTTTTTTAGGTGCTGAATAAACGATTTGTCTATTCATTTAACTGTTTCAATGTTACTGTTTCGACACAGTTTTGATTTTTGTTGTACTGTTTTTGACAGTATATTTTAACGTTTTGGTTGAATTGAAATTGTTTACGGTGCCTTCAGCACCTGTTTTATGAATGTGAACGTCTTTAATGTGATATAAAGTTAAAATTAGTGCTTTAAAAAACATGTTTCTTTTGTGCCCAATGCGGCAATCTTTTGCTGTTTCCCAGTTGGCGAAACATTATGGTCCTTCGGAGCCGGATGTATATCATCCGAGCAAGAAGTCGGCGCAAGAATTCAAGCGCCAACAACTGGATTACGTCCATCGGATCATGTCCGACACAAACGACGAACAGGAAATGGGAATACGTTCACAAGTCACAACGAGGGAACTATCTCCAGTAACCAGGTAGGTGGCAATTGATTCTATAATTTAATATAATTTAATTAAGAGATCCATCGATCTTAACTTAAATAAAGGTGTTGTGTGGTGTGTCAATAAAAAACTAATTTCATCGACATTCTACCGCCGGGTAGCAATTGTCGTTTATTGAACTAAAGAGAAGTTTCATACAAACAAGAACATTAAAGAAGTAACAATATTGGAGTGATAAAATGGAGAAGACATATTTGTTCGGGACTGTTCTAATTTCTAAACGAACTCAGTGTCGACATTGATTTGAGACCAATAACGGCAATTCAGTGTTTGCGGTTGATGAATTTCGAAAATGTCCGATCAAGTCCACAAGCAGTTCGTTAAATCCTTCATTGACTATGTAAAACAACCGAGTGAGGGCTAATCGCTGGGCACTGACGTCGTCGAAAGTCTGGATGTTGTTATACAATGTTTGCAAGCCGCGTTTAATCTGAGCGATGACGAGTATCTCGATAGCGAAGAAGCTACGTCTAACAGTGCAGGCACAACCTCACAAGCGGAACCACAAAGGTTATATCTATTCGAAATGTTCCAGTCGATGTCTATCAAACGCAATCTACAATCCCTTGGAACAGACGAACGGATTAAGAATAAAGGCAACCGCCTGATGAAGGAATGCAAATATTAAGAAGCAGTAATCCAAGACAACCGGGCAATTAGTTTCGAAAACCCAATATTCTGCTGTAATCGAGCTGCAGTTTATATCCGTGTAACAGAAAATGATCGTGCGATTAAAGACTGCGACTCTGCATTATTCTGCAATATAAATTACAGCAGAGCATATGGCCGAATCAATACAGGAAAGTACGATGAAGCCATAGACGCCGATACGAAAGCTATTCAATTAGAACCTGACAACAACAATGGGAATCGGATGCAAGTATTACATCACCAAGCGTTGATAATAAACAAAGTGATGGAGCACTTCATAAGAGTGGAACTCTGGCAGATGTGCTTCTGAAAAACGAAGACACCGTGGTCAAGTGGAATATGCTTACCACATATATATTTCTAGAGTTCAATCGGACTAGACATATCCGAGCCCGTACTGATTAGGTGGTTCATCACTCTTGTGAAAATAAACTAATTTCTGCTTTATTTTAATAATTTTTCTATTGCAATCGATGGTAAATAGAATAATTTAATAGATATTTCCTATTTTTACCAACATTATAAACTTCCAATATAAATAAAACAACATTTTTTCGTTTCATTCGAGTGGAACGCGTATGACTACGTTCAAAGGTTCATCGATGACATAGAGGGATTCACGATCCAAAAGAGGACTACGTCCAAGAAGTCATCGATGATATAGATGGATTTACGATCCAACTTATATTTTAACTTTGACATACAAGTCGAACAAGTCATCATCAATAAACGAAAAGCTAGTAATTCTTCCAAATACAAATTACAGTCCATAAATTACTATTATTTAGCAATTTAAATAACACAGTCAACCAACAATTTAATTAATACTCAATTAATCAAATACAAAGTACAGTCCACTGTTCGACATCCAAGGTTGTTTCATTTGGCTTAAATTTACAGAATTCACTGCAGGTACATCAAGAAATATTCGATCAATTCCAGGGTTTGGATTGAGGACATCATTCGGCTCCTCTTTTAATGAAGTTGCAGGTACTTGGAACGACCCACGCTACCACTTAAATACGCCCCGCGTACATTAAAAGAACCTCAAGAAGAGGACGATGGCCCATCGGGCAAAAAAGTCAAGAGGACAATTCAATCAAATCGAAGCGGTCAGTACTAAGACAAAATTCGTCAACGAAGACACTTCCGGTCCTATACCTGCAAGTATCATCTCAAACATCGAACTTGCAGATGAATAATTCCAAGAACTCTGAGAATTGCAATTTCACCGCATCATACACATCCGTTCCTGGGCACCGCTTCTCGAAACCTGGGCGCATCGTTTACACATCCAGGATTTGTCGCTTCTCGTCACCCAGGCACATCGTTGTTAAGTGTCTGGGGTTCTTCGGTTTCGCCGCCTGGACGAAATGCTCTGGGGGCACCCTCTTAACATCGCCCATTGCACGTAGCTGCCACGGGGGCACCGCTCCAACGGAGTCGGTGTCTAAGATAAGCGTTCAGTTGTAAGATTAAGGGACAAAGAAAACGAGGAACAAGGAAAGATGCCGGCACCCCTTGGAAAGCATGTCCACGGAAAACTGTTGCGGATTTGGAGTTCACCGCTTCTCGTCACCTGGATATCGTTCGAGCATACTGAATTTGTCGCTTCTCGCCACCTAGGCACATCGCTGTTAAGTGTCTGGGGTTCTTCGCTTTCGCCGCCTGGACGAAATGCTCTGGGGGCACCCTATCAACACCGCCCATTGCACGTAGCTGCCACGGGGGCACCACTCCAACGGAGTCGGTGTCTAAGATAGGCTTTCGATGCAAAGATAAGGGAATACAGAAGGAGAAGAACAGGAGAGATGCCGGCACCCTTCAGGAAATCCGACCAGCGGAGGGCGAACGGTGTACACAAGGTCCAGCCACCAGTCAACGAAGAAAAGCGCATAGCATTGGGACTATTTTATCCTGCGACACAATTAAACGCAGGCTTCCATTGATCAGCAGAGTAATCTTCTAAATAGCAACTTGGATGCGCAACTTCTCTGGCTCAATCAAGTACCAGTTCTAATTCAACAAAATAGGCCGCAAGGACTCAACCACAACATTCCAAAAAGAAAGCCACCATGTCCAGCACCATCATTCAACCAGTTCATCAAATACGACCAAAGGTAACGCTACCGACAGAGGGTTCAGTTCCCATCAAGAAACTCGCCCAACGCCGAGCATTGGTTTAGCGGCGTAGATGGGACATATCCCCAACTGCAACAGCATCAGCCAGAGCAATCAAATTGGATTCGAGTCGCAGATGATTCTATGCGGTTGGCGGGATACCTAACATTTCTGGCAGCGGCACAGGCTGGACATACTTAGAAGATGGTGGAATTACAACCCATCACCTTCAACATATTGACGACAACATCGCTCAATAACTATTTAAGGATGTACAATCCAGCATGGGACTACGTCCAATATATTCTTATCATAGGACTACGTCAAAAGTATTTATACTATATCTATGGATCTACGATCCAACATAGGACAACGTCCAAGATATTCTCATTCTATTAATGGATTTACGATCCAAAGGGGACTACGTCCAAAATATTTATACTACGTACGGATTCACGATCCGACATGGGACTACGTCCAACACATATAATTCTACAAATGGATTCACGATCCAAAGAGAGGACTACGTCTAAGAAGGTCATCGATGACACAGAGGGATCCACGATCCAAGGAGGGCTACGTCCAAGAAGTTCATCGATGACACCAGGGATTTACGATCCAACCAACATTCAACATTCAACATACACATACACACACACCCACACACACTGATAACATCAAGTATGCCACTATAACATAACCAATTATATTATATAATTCAATTTCAATTGATCTAACCAAATAGATAGTATAATATAATTAATTCATGCCGCCCTACCTCAATACGGTGTCGTCGACGAGCGAGACAAAATTAAACATATTGGTGTCTCAATTGTAAGCATTCCCGTGCTAACCGGGCCCAAGACGACCATTGCGCTGATACAACTCACCTACATAAGGAAGGAAAAACGCCTATTGGACCATCGTCGCTGGCCCGGGAAGATGTTGCAGACGCAACAGCAGATCGAACATTAAACGAGTACCAACTTATAGCGCCCCAGAGTATGCAACGATAAAGGTTGCAGCATAAAATTCTGTAGTGGCACTGAATGCTGCTAGGTGCTGAATAAACGATTTGTCTATTCATTTAACTGTTTCAATGTTACTGTTTCGACACAGTTTTGATTTTTGTTGTACTGTTTTTGACAGTATATTTTAACGTTTTGGTTGAATTGAAATTGTTTACGGTGCCTTCAGCACCTGTTTTATGAATGTGAACGTCTTTAATGTGATATAAAGTTAAAATTAGTGCTTTAAAAAACATGTTTCTTTTGTGCCCAATGCGGCAGTCTTTTGCTGTTTCCCAGTTGGCGAAACAAATACTCTCGAAGTTATTCAGATATTCAGCCAGGCTCGCTATTTCTAAATAATCTACAAACCCAATGAATCCATGGTGTTTTACGATGATAGTAAAGAACCTGATACAACCACATCCTAAAAAATGTTAGAACCAGAGCAGCAATAAATCAGACCTTGGCCGCGTGTATGCAACGATATCTTAACTTCTTATATAATCTGACTGCTATGTTAATGCTCTAAGGATGCGACCCTGGTTGGCCGAATTGAATACATTTTTGATATCAACGTTTCCACCCGTACAGTACTTTAATGTTTCTGCTAGCCATTGTGCCCCAACGTTACGGGCTATGTCACATACAACAAAAAAAACTTTAATTTTTTACCCGATGTACCATACGTGAACTAATCCAGACAAGTGGCAATTACTCGTTCAAATACTTTACATTTTGTATCCGATATACATAACGTGGCGGACTAATGTAACTGCCTCTGGCTGCTAGGCTTATTTGAATGTTAGCACAAGTCGCTGTTTTCGCAATCGTCGAGGAAACGTTCTAGTTTACAGACAGAATGAATGTAATGAACTCTTAAATGATCTTCAGTATAGGTTCTGCAACAGGCGCTCCATGGGACACGTTTTCGGCTTTGCAATTCAAAAACACAGTGAATCTGATATCTCCAAATTTTTTTACCACGTCCAACGCAAAGCTTTCTAAGTAAATTTTATTCCTACGGACTTTTTCAATAATTATGAGATTGGGTAAGTTTGTTCGAAATCCGATTGATCCGAATTGTTCTCGATGACATGTCTATGAATCTCTTTTATATTCCGGAGTTCGTCGGGGTTCTTTATTAGTGCTAAGTATATTTCTGCATCATTTTTATGACTTACTGGTATCAACTAATTACAAGATATTCTGCTTTATCATCGATAGTACGCCGATCAATTTTTTTTTCCAACGATCGAATGGATAACGCACCAACGCCACACTAGCTGAGATACAACCAAGTCGAAACCCTAAATAAACATCCTACAATATAGAGAAGCCAATCCCCATAACATATGATAAGTGGGCAGGTCATTAAATATGTTATAAGTATAATATCAATTTGTGTGGTGTCTCGATCCGTGAAATGTTTTATTTCTTTTCCTCTACAAATCGCTGCTTTGCAGATCAGTGCTCGCCTATTATCAGGAATTTTGAGTTATTCTTCTAAGTATACCCTAGACCTATTCAATAGCATTCAGAGATAAGCAATCCCCTTAATTGGCAACACAGCAATAACATTACAGTCACTGTCACACCTAAGGCACGTGGTAGAGGGCTGTTCCTTGGAGACCCTATTTACATTCCAATGAATTCGCTTTATTTGCGTCCCACACGACAATCCGATAGATCGCATCATCTTACAGTTCATTTTTTAATCGCACGTATACTGTCATTAGTACTGCCAACTCCATCTTAGGCAGTAGTCGTAAAGATCGGAGCGACTGATTTGATGATGAGTGCAAACTAGCGACTGAACGGAAGAATTCTGCATACCGGGCAATGCAGCAGTCTCATAGCACGCGGGTGCGCGGGGAGAAATACAAAGAGCTCAGAAGACCTGAAAAAAGAGTCCACAGACAATGGAAAAGTGCCTGAGAATAAAAACTTTTCTGTGAAATAGAAAAAAGTAGAGAGAGAGGTTCGCACCAGACGCGGAAGTTCTACCAAATAATCCGCAATATGACGCGATACACACCGCGCTACACTTACTGCAAGGATACAGAGGGTAATCTGATCACCGATCCTGAAGACATTCTGGAGCGATGCGAAGTGCACTTCAATGAATTGCTAAATGGTCAACTCACAGAAGAATTGGAGGCTCCACCAATGCGAGATCCAGACCAAATGCTGCCACCACCAAGCGTTGAGGAAACATTAAAAGCCATAAGACAGCTCAAATCAAATAAAGCCCCCGGAGCTGATGGCATACCAGCCGAGCTGATTAAACAAGAAGGGACAGCGTCACATCACGCACTTCATGAGATCGTGGTGCACATATGGGAGCGAGAGGAGATGCCGGAAGATTGGCGTCGCGGAATAATTTGCCACATACATAAGAAAGGAGATATCACAGTGTGCAGCAACTTTATGGGTATAACGTTGCTGAATACCGCCTATAAGATACTCTCTTCTATCCTACAAGATCAGATAGCCGCATACGCTAAAGTCATCATTGGTCAATATCAGTGTGGCTTCATCCCAGGGCGATCAGCGATTGATCAGATATTCACCCTTATGCAGGCGATGGAAAAATGTCTGGAATTTAAGATTCCATTACACCATCTATTCATAGACCTTAAAATCGCCTACGACAGCATAGCCAGGGTAGAACTATATAATGCCATGAGAGAGTTCGGCATTCCAAACAAATTGATACGACTTTGTAGGTTAACCATGACCAACGTAACTAGTCAAGTAAAAATAGCGGGATTGCTGTTCAAACCAATAAACATCTTTAATGGACTCCGACAAGGGGGCGGTCTAGCCTGCCTCCTCTTCAACCTGGCGTTGGAGAAAGCAATCCGCGACTCTGGCGTCACAACTAGAGGAACTATTGTCACCAAGTCCAGCCAGATACTTGCCCACATAGATGACATCGACATCATCGGTAGAACCGATTCGGCTGTACAGGATTCCTTCACCCAAATCGAACAGGCGTCACAAAAGCTGGGACTGCACATTAATGAGGGAAAAACTAAGTACATGGTAGCAACTTCTGCGAAGAGAAGACCTAACGTTGGTCAAACTATCAGGGTAATGGAGCACGTATTTGAAGTAGTGCGATCCTTTAACTACCTTGGGTCAATAGTATCAGCCGATAAGAATATGGAAGAAGAAATACGCGAACGGCTGATCAAATCCAACAAAGCCTATTATGGTCTATCAAGGCTCTTTAAATCCCGAAATTTACCCAGAACATCCGAGCTACTACTATACAAGACCATGGTCTTACCAGTACTCATGTATGGATCCGAGACCCGGGTGCTCAATAAAAGGCACTCTGAATTCTTAGCCGTGTTCGAAAGGAAGGTCTTAAGGATAATTGTTGGCCCCGTATGTGAGGGAGGACGTGTGACGGTTCTTTAAAGCGTTCCTAAAGAACCATCCATTTCTTTAAAACAACCCACTTTTCCCTCACTCCATAAACCACTATACTTACCTGCATTCGAGCAGAGTAAGCTTTCTTTCAAATAACTTTCACCTGAAAGTAAAACCCCAGCAGGCATGCACATCAAACAAATTATTTCATTCATATTACATGAACCGTGCCAGACAATCGGCTCGGCTTGTCAGCAATTATAAAAGATAAATACTCGCTGGCCAGCGTAATTGTTGACACAGCTGTAGCCGGTATTCTTGCTACGGTTCATGAGTGAATATTGCCCCAATCCCAAGGTTCGCTACAGTTGCGACCAATTTCCTTTATCGGTTATCTACCGATCATGGGATTTGGGCACTAATGCTCCTCAATAGTATACTGAATGCTCCTCAATAGTATACTGGTTAGTATACCCGCCTGTCATGCGGGAGACCGGGGTTCGATTCCCCGTCGGAGAGCCTCTGGCGCAAGACTAATGACCTTGCCCAGAAAAAACAAATCATTATGGAAAATTTAACAAGCCTCAGGACTTGCTAAATAAGGCCAAGACCGGTTCCAGGTTGTAGTGCCGATGATGATGATGATGATGATTGACGTTAGACAATCATACCCTAGATCATGCCTAACGATGCTCCGGCCTGTTAAACCAACAAACACACAGTAGCATCAGTGTGTTTACCCTATTAACCGACCGCTGGTCCATGACCACCCTGGGCGAGACGTACGCTTGCACATCTGCAAGGCTAATTCCTCGCCATTATACTCATGTACCGGCACCGTCTTGTAAACAAGACCCAAATTTTCGGCTGACCTATCGTCACCAGAATGTATAGCCTACAACGGCATTATCATGAACGCCTGAGTAAACACGATGTGCATATCATCGTGACCCTTGAAATTGCGTTTTTGTGTATCTTAAAGCAAAAACCTATTTCGTTCTCAGGCGCAGGTCATCAAAGATTTATGGCCCTCGAAATAGCGTTTCTGTTTAGTTAAGACACAGAAACCTATTTCTCCCTTCGGCGATCTTCGCTATCGCGTATCTCTATAATGCCTGCAATTCATTACACCAGCCCATGTTTATTCAGGTGCATTTTCATCGTTGCCGATATGCTGGCTGAAGGGCAACGTACTTGTCCTATACGGACACATATAGAATCCTCCCACACCGATGTAATCCACCACCGTTGAATCTGACGGATATGGATTGCATCGGCGAGTCAGATTATTACACGCGAGGAGGATGGTCGGGAACCCTAAGCTACATCTTTTTAACGTTTGATACGAACTGTTTCGACAATAAAAGTGGTTTGGTCGAGTCGTGATAAATCGTCGCCAGTAAATTAATGCCCGGTTGAAAGCCTAGAGTTAATGTATACAAGTAAAAAACTGAATCGATGTCACCGTGTGCCGCCTCAGAACAATGATTAATAAAGTGAAACAAGCATATATGATTAAACAACTGTGTGCCTTTGTTTTTAAATACATCGGTGGATCAACTTTTTCTGTGTTTTCCTGGAGAGTCAATTTAGTGCTTCCAATAGAGTTGTGAGGTATTGCACTGAACCTGCGTCCATGTCGACACCTAATCTAAATACCCACAGGCGATTCCGGAGAAGCTACAACCATGAGTTGTACGCAATCTACCTTGAAGCTAATGCTGTAAGGAAAATCAAGCTCGGTAGACTCCGGTGGGGGGGACACCTAGCTCGAATGAGAGAAGAGCAGCCTGCCCAGAAAGTCCTTTGTGGTAGGCTGTATGGAAGGAGACAGCGCGGTAGACTTGTCTGCGATGGTGTGATGGCGTAGACCAGGACGCTCAGCGCTTGGGAGTGCCAAACTGAATGACATCAGCTTGAAATCGGTACCGGTGGAGAGACTTGCTAAATAAGGCCAAGACCGGCTCCCGGTTGTAGTGCCGATGATGATGATGATGATAAAATGGCTATATATAAAAACTCGTTCTATTTGGGAAAAGCTGCGTTCACAAGCAGCTCCACCAGCTATTTAATAGCATGGCGCTAGCCTAGCGTTATAGGTTAACGTAAATAAAGAAAGGGACCATGTTTTTTTTTTACACTAACGCGCGCACAAAAGGGGATTTTGAAGTACCTTTAAATGTCAGAAAGGAGGTGTCGATGTATATTGGTCTTGAATGTCTGGACATCACAACGACCAGGAAACACATGATCCGGCAGAACATTCCACATTCGTGTGCTGCGACTAAAGAATGGCTCTATGTTTATTTGTGCGCCTGAAGTCCACTTTCAACGTGAACTGATGCGCATTCACTGATTGACGGGTATCGCGGAAAAATGTCTGAAGGGGTCGAACACATTCATTAAGTTCAGTGGAGCATCGACCGTGATAATACATATAGAAAAGAGATAGGCATGATACGTTGCACCAATAAGTCGAATGAAACTCATGTTAAAATGATTTTATTTAATATTTTACAACTAACTTTTATATGTGTATCATTTTAAACTTAGCGTTAATATTTAAAGAACTTAGTTCGGTGATCAAGTATTTATAGGCAAAAGGTAATTCAATGTACCCGACGTTGGTACCGTCTTCACATATTTTACAAGTCTCTGGGGTCGTTTCTAAACCCTGCAGGGATCGTCGTGTAACCTGTTGCAACGGTGCAAGAGCACTACCACATTTTTTGCAGGCAAGCACATGCCATTTATCAGAATTGTGAAAGAGGCGATCTTGTAATAGAAAAGCACAACCATGCGATATTAAGGCATCTCGTTCCATTTCTCCGAAACGAACGCCACCACCACGGCTACGACCCTTAATAGGCTGTTGTGTTATAGCATCTACTGGTCCTGTTGAGCGAACTTGCCATTTATCAAATACCATATGCCGCAATCGTTGATAATGTACTACACCAAAGAATATATCTGCGGTCATCTCACGTCCATCAATGCCACTATACAGTCTTTCTGTGCCGTAATAGTTGTATCCACCTTTCGTGAGTAATTTACCAAAATAGTCTATAGCAGTACGTTTCTCGGAGAACCTAAATGGTGTTGCGTCATGAACCAGTCCATGAAGGGTTGCACTTTTGCCGGCCATTGTCTCAACCATCATCGCAATGGTCATCCGAGAAGGAAAGCCATGGGGATTGAAAACGATATCTGGTATTAAACCAGTTTCCGAGAATGGTAGATCTTCTGCGGGATACTTTTGAGAGCAGATGCCTTTTTGACCAGCGCGAGATGCAAATTTATCACCGATATTTGGAGGCCGTGGTATCCGGAAAGTAATGCATACCATACGAGGAGCATTCACTTTAAAACTACCACAAAGACGGACACTGTCTACAAAACATTGTTCTTTTTCTTCGCTGTTGTTCACTTTGAATTTACACTCTTCTGTGTCATAGTAACTAAAAAAGCAAAACATGAAATGATGTTTTGAAAATGTAGAAGCAAACAAATCGCTTTACTTACCAGTATAATGGCGATTTGTAATTAATAATAGCTCCAGCTTGTGGAAGACCATCTGAATCAATATATCTAGCCAATTCATGATTGCAAGGATCACGAGCGAAGTAGCTAGTTCCACTCAATTCAATAAACTTGGATTTATATATGCTACCATATGCAAAGCCTCTTTCGTATGCTGCCTTATTTATGATCATAGCGTCTTCCATGTCATATCCGGTGTAAGAAATCACAGCCACTATTGCGTTAGTTCCCATCGCAAAGTCATCTAGTCCTATGTTATCATGATGAACCGGTCGGAAAAGGGGTGTTGCTGGTGTTTGCAAACGATACAATTTACTTGACGCTTGATTTGGCCAATTCAAACATGGCGTTCCCATTGTTTGCTTGCCCATTTGGCACTGGTACATATTTCTGAGAAAACAATTACTTAATAACTTTATTGACTAGTATTGTGATCCGGTAACTCACCTCGGAGATTGATTTAAGTCAGGCATGGGGATCAAATTTGCAAGGTTACTCAGGAATCCTGTTTTCGACAGTTCTATGTGCGTTGTAACCTCGGGATAAATTTCTTTTTCATCAACAGCTATATCCATATAAACCTGTTCGAATGATCCAATGAATTCCTCTTTACCTAGAGCTATATTCATGACCGGCCGCATCATACGAGCTGGACCCACAAAGAGAAATAGCCCGGGAAACTGTCCCTGTTTCTTATGAGGGACATACCCAATTTCCATCATTTTTGGCAATGTGCCTTCTATCTTCAGAACACGCAATTTTTCAATAATTCGGTCAATATCCACTTGACGAATATATCCCAAATGTCTCCCCTCTAAAACTACAACTAGTAGACGTGTCGAGGAATCAAAGCACGGCGAATCTAAAGGAATCATTCCTAAATCAATAAGAGCTCTAGGAATCGCCTAAAATAAATAAATATACATTTGCACTAAAAAAAACCCAATTCAAAAATAAAAAATGCCAAGTAAACATACCTCCACTAACCCGGCATTTGGCGTTGTAGAAACTTTACAGTCGACTGTTAAATGATTGAGAAGTCCGCAAGGTGTTCCATCAGGTGTATGAACAGGGCAAATAAAACCCCAAGCATCAGGTAATAATTGACGAGCTTCAGTTGTTCTCATTGTAGTGAAAAATGATCCGCGATGTACTGCTCGGAAATGAGACATGTACCGCATTCGGTTGATATTCTCAGCCATTACTACAAGGCCAGTGTTTTGCATTAATCCTAATCCGGAGCGAGAAGGTGCATTTCCCGTCGCCATAAACGACTCCATAGCCCTTCCAACACCACCTGCCTGACGGAAGCACTTCTGCAGTAACGAAAAATTAACCACATCGCCTCTATCCGTTACTTTAATAATCTGTTTTTTCACATAATTTAACCAGATTCCAATTCGTTCGTTCAGATACTTTTGACACAAATGCCCAGATAACAATAATTCCTGCATCATCACTGCGTCTGGATTTTCTATTTTATAATTCCCTTGAGCACATTGATATAGCTTTTGCACCATGAGCACAATCATATTAAATTTATCCCGAAAATCTTCTAGATGGATAAGCACGCGTTCTCCTAGGATATAATCGGTTATCTGTGAAGCTGTCGTCCACTCGGGTAGTTCGGGAAACTTGCAACGGAATACTTCTCCTAAATAGTCTTTGTACTCTGAATGTGAGTGTAGGCCGTCGGCATGCACGTCTCTTAGCATAGATTGTACACACGATAAATAGTATCGATCTTGTTCGTAGCCCCGCATCAGACGCATATAAATCTCCTCATCGGTATAGTCGACTAAGCACTTCAGAATCAAGCAAACTGGTATGTACGACATGCTTTTCGACTGGGAAAACATAAGTTTGACTGTGCCGTTGTTCATAAAATGCAGCACATTATTATAAGACACTTCATCGCATCGCACCGACCGTATGAGTATACCCAATTCTGAGAATCCTTGTCCACGATCTTTCCAAGATGAACGCTTTATTGCGATTGGGTAATTTCTTCGTGTCATTAGTAGCATCCGAATGATCTTTTCATTACCTTTTATTACGAAATATCCTCCCCACTCTGAGTCATGTTCACCTCGCTGTACCATCTGTTCTGGAGTTAAGTTTCCCAAATTGCAAATTTGAGATTTAATCATAATAGGCACTTCTCCAAGTTCTACATCGAAAGTATTATGTTCTAAACCATTCACTGTACAACCTACTCGGGCAGTACATATGCCACTGTAAGATTGATGCCTTTGGCGCATCTCAGTTGGGTAGATGTATCTATTTGTCATTCCAATCGCATCAAGTGGAACACTGGGTTTGGATATATGGATATTCTCCACGAATATACTAACTCTTTCGCCGGCTTTCGTATCAAAATTGACAGGACTTATATGATTCGCACAATTCTTGAGTCCGAAGTTTAGCATTTCATTGAAGGAATCTAAATGTGGCGCTCCCAGATTCAATAAGTGCTGAAAAATTTGAGATTCTTGATTTAAACACGAATTATTTATAAATACTTCATTGGTTACCTCATTGAGTTTCTTTGGACACGTTTTGAAGTCCGCCCGGGAATTTGTTAACGAAGGATACAACTTCATTTTCAATACTTAAAGAAGAATATCAACTCAAATTAAATTATATCTATTCACGATATACACCACGAGTTACTAAAGGCAAGTAGTTTGATGAAAACATAACATGAATGCCTGCCGCCTGTCAACGAACACGTGTGATAGACAATGAGTGACCTATTTTCGGTAATAGGCTGAGTCGAGTGCATTCGAAATTAGCTCTAAGCTTTTATTCATTGTAATATAACTAAATTGATCGTTTTTTATGAATCGAAAACGGTACATAAATTTTTTTCGAATTTTTGGGCACAAGCAATATAAACAAATTATATTGTGATAGTTGTTTTATTTAACGGAAAAGTAAAATTACACTCACCAAAAATATACAATTTGATATTTTTAGTTTTTCTGACATTTTATTGGATGTGTAAATTGCTTTTAAGGGGAGGTATTCATCAAGAAATTGTTTTCAAATTTTGATAGCTTCTAGTGTGTAGAATAAGCCCCCAATACCGTTTTTGCGAAAATAAACGACATATCTTCGTTGCTCAGGATACGAATTACAATCGAGATTCCGTGGCAAGTACGGAGATTGCGTCTTCGCGAGGTCCGATCTAGCTTGCCAGAGGATGGAGGCATTGGAACCCAATAATATGGACATCATATGGTTGGGGGTCATGCTGAGGAACTTCGTTAAATTTCTTTGTTGTCTATACCGCTTCCCGAATGACGATCGACCGGCGACATTTTTCGAACATCTTTCACATACCGTCGACAGATCAACCACCCAGCTTTTGAAATTGTTGTCCTTGGCGATTTTAATGTGCACAATTCCGGCTGATTGTTACATTCTAACAGAACCGACGAGGCTGGCGGAGATGTTTGCTGTAAGCCACAACTTGACTCAACTCCTGGAGGAACCAACGCGAGTGCCGGATGGCCAAGGCGATTATGCGAATACCCTCGATCTATTTTTGACATCCGAACCGAGTATTTATACCGTGGAGGTTGCTGCGCCACTGGGAAACTCAGATCACTGCTTGGTATCTGTTGCGCAAGCACTTGCATATCAAGCGAATAACCGGCCTAGGCAGCTTCGCCATGTATGGAAGCCTGGGGCTGCTAACTGGGACGATTTGCGATATTTCTTGGCATCCTTTCCATGGTCCGAGGTGTGCTTCGGAGACTCCAATGTGAACGCTTGCACGGAGTCAGTATCAGAGATTATTCTTCTGGGGATGGAGATTTATATTCCACATTCCATCAAACGAAGTTCGTCTGATAAAAAATGCGAGATGATTACAATGCAAAAAATAGAGCTTTTAAGGAATGGCGCTCCAATCCCACCGATGTTATCAGAACGAATTTTGTTAGAATCAGAAACGCGTGCAACCAGGCGATTGATACCGCGAAGAAGGATCACAGCGACGGGGTGATCAATAAGCTCCTTCGGTGCCCAACTGGTTCGCGCTCCTTCTGGTCAATGGCAAAAGCTGTCAGCGGTAACTTCACATCCTCCTCTTTCCCTCCATTGGTGACAGACAGCGGAACGTTAGTGACGAATCCAGAGGGTAAAGCTAATGTGTTTGCGAAATTATTTTCCGCGAATTCAAACCTCGATCCCGGTCTTTTAGAGCCACCTGTGATCGCGACGGTACGGTCAACCATGTGGAATGTCAGATTTCGCCCGCATACTATTCAACGCATTCTACGTGAACTGGAGTGTAGGAAGGCATCCGGCCCGGGCGGAATACCGGCAATAGTCCTCAAGAACTGTGCTCCAGAACTATCGCCGGTTCTTGGCAGACTCTTCCGCTTATCTCATGCACGGAGGACCTTCCCTGCCTGCTGGAAAATCGGTCGAGTTCAGCCAATCCCAAAGACGGGAAAAAAGTGTCTCTCATAAAATTACCGTCCGATAGCATTACTGTCTATTTTATCTAAGGTAATGGAAAAAGTCAACAATACAGAGTTAGTTAAGTATTTGGAGTGCAACGGACTTCTGAATGATCGTCAATACGGATTCCGTGGCAGGTGGTCCACGGAAGACCTTTTGACACTTATAACCGATATATGGACATCTGCGATTGAACGGCATGGTGAGTCAAGGGCGGTCGCATTGGATATCTCCAAGGCTTTTGACCGCGTCTGGCACGTAGCATTGCTGACCAAACTTAGTTCACATGGACTTTCCCAACAGCTTTGCGACTGGACGAGGAGCTTCGTTGAGAATCGATCGATCCGGGTTGTTGTGGACGGCGAGTGTTCGGATCTGTATCCTGTTAATTCGGGAGCCCCCAAGGTTCCATTTTGGCTCCAATCTTGTTCTTGCTTCACATAAATGATTTGTTGGAGACAACGGATAACAAAGTGTTCAGTTTTGCGGATGATAGTACGCTTGTTTCCTCCTTTTCGAGTGTTCGGCCGATTGGTGCATCTGCGTCGCATCAGCTGAGATGTAGACAGATTGACTCTCTGAATCAGGATCTAGATAGGGTCCTGCAGTGGGGAAGGGCCAATCTCGTCGACTTCAATGCAGAGAAAACACAATATACAACATTCACAAAGAAAATTGGATCATCGGTTCCACAGCTGATGATGAATGACCGCGCCCTCGAGGCTGTGGAAAGCTTGAAATTGCTCGGCGTCACGGTCTGTGGGAATGTATCACGGCATAAACACGTGTCAAGCATCGCCAGGCCAGCCCCAGGAAAACTGAACTATCTTTTTAGAGCCAAGAAATATTTTACTCCGGCCCAACTTCTTCTCCTTATGTTTGGAGCTCGGCTCCTAAACATGTCCCGATCTGCTTGAGAGCATATAGAGGCGAGCGATCCGGCTGATCGGGGACTCTGTGCTGACGTCGGGACTACAGTCGCTATCACATCGAAGGCGCGTAGCCGACCTCTGTCTGTTTTAAAGATATTATCACGGGTACTGTTCTTCGGAGTTTCGTGGTATTGTTCCACGCAATTCGGTTTATATGCGCTCCACAAGACAATCCGACGGATCGCACCCGTTTGTGTTACATCTCTCGAAGGCGCGAACATCCCTGCATCAGAACTCGTTCCGTTACATAGCGGGGAAGCTGTGGAACTCCCTTCCTACGCGGGTGTTCCGGAGCGTTACAGAGAAACCTGTGATTGGGTTTTCCCTAATGTCCACAGCTTGTTCATCAATTTCTGTAGAAACAATTATTCATTCGATTCCGCAATTTTTTAAGATGTTACTTAATTAGAAATGTGCGAGTATTCATCGAAATCATCTATATTGTGACGAATTTACCAACATGAAGCACGCCATCTAGTGCGAGATAGACGACATAGAGAAGCAGGCAAACTGACAGCGGAGTAATAAGTGTCAGTCAAGAGTCAAGAAGAAGAGAACTGACAGGAACACGGGGATCGATGTCAAGGGAAGTGTAAATAACACGTGTAGAATAATAAGTAAAAATAAAGTAAACCCGAAAGAACGAGCTTTTGCAATTTGATTTAAATTATTTCGCGATCCAGAGATCGGACCTAGGGAGCCGCTAAACGTAAACCCGAAAATCCGTAACAATATTTTTATTATTAGGCGCGCATCTAAGTTCCCGCTATTTGTCAATAGATGGTTCCAGTAATAAGTGTTGGTCAATTTCGACATATCCAAAACGTCATGAACCAACCTTAGACATATGGTAAGCAAACCGCTTTGACACAATAGTGATTTTTTTTTTGGCGTCATATACTCTTGGTCGTGTAAAAACGTCTGGTATCGTGTTAAATAATCGTCATTTGCGGGAAGTGTTGATTTTCTTCTTTCATTCGAAGAAAACGGCGGCTGAAGCGCATTGAGAGCTCCAGAAAGTTTACGGAGATGGTGCACTAAGTGAAGCAACGTGCCGTGATTCGTTCCGTCGCTTCAGAGACGGTGATTTTGATGTTGACGACCATCCGCGTGAAGGAAAGCGAAAAATCTTCGAAGACTCTGAATTGGAGGCATTGCTCAATGAGGATCCATCCCAAACGCAACAAGGGCATTAGAAGTTACTCGCCAAGCCGTTTCCTAGCGATCGCATGCGTTGGGAATGATTCAAAAGCAAGGAACTTGGGTTCGTTATGATTTGAAGATAACGTCGGTTTTTCGCATATGAACAACTGCTCCAGCGCAAAAAAAGGAAAAGTTTCTTCATCGCATCGTGACAAGTGATGAAAAATGGATTCATTACAGCAACCCGAATATTCACGCTGCGAAAGTTATGCTGTGTATTTGGTGGGACCAAGTCGATGTTATTTATTATGAGCTGTTGAAACCGAACAAAACCATCACTGGGGAGCGGTGTCGACTTTAAGTGATGCGATTGAGTTGGGCACTGGACAAAAAACGGCCACAATACGAGGAGAGACACGAAAAAGTGGTTCTACAGCATGGCAACGCTCGACCTCACCTTGCCAAACCCGCTAAAACCTACCTGGAAACGCTCAAATGGGAATTCCTTCCCCACCCGCCATATTACCCAGATATTGCGACATCCGATTACTACTTTTTCCGTGTGGTGGCACATGGTCTGGGTGATCAGCAGTTCCGCTCATATGAAGACATCCATAAATGGCTTGATTCTTGGATAACCCCAAAAGATGAACACTTTTACCGTAACGATATTCGAGCTCTGCCAGAAAGATGAGAAAAAGTTGTAGCTAGCGATGGGCAGTACTTCGAGTGATTTATTTGTAACCATTTTTTCACAATAAACTTGCATCTTCATAAAAGAACAGTGAGAACTTAGTTGCGCATCAATACAATGGAGAAATACTTTTTGTATCACGATATCTAGCACTTTTCGAACTCTTTTCCACTGCTCCAAATAATCTCGATTAGTTTTATAATATTCTGTGATCTTAATCTGTAGGTCCGCTTTCCATTAATTTTATCAATATACCACGGACTGCATGTGGAAGAAACTGAACTGTTTCTTTTTCAGACAAGAGGTCTTTTAGTTAATTGAATTCACTTGCAGCATCAATCCCTGAAATATTTGGACATCCGGACTTTA
Organism: Microdon myrmicae; assembly: GCA_963931805.1. Taxonomy (NCBI): domain Eukaryota; kingdom Metazoa; phylum Arthropoda; class Insecta; order Diptera; family Syrphidae; genus Microdon; species Microdon myrmicae. Next base: position 72,678,693 of record OZ007497.1, read on the forward strand.
ACACAACTTAATGAAAACTTGAGTAGTGAGCGTGTATAAAATAAAGCCGCAATTCTGAGCTAGAAATTTCAAAATAAAAAATAACAATGTATGTTCCGATTTCCAGGAAAAAATCCGTTGATAACTGGTACCATTTTTAACACCCTTAACACCCCAAGTCATTTGCTTTTGCTATATCCCAACATGGTCTAGTTGAAATGGATCATGTGTCAAAGGTAAAAAGAATAAGAAAAATTACCCATTTACTGAGATCGTCAAAGATAACAGAGTTCTACGCCTATGGGGGTTTAATGTAGTGTGCCGGCACGACACTGGTTCCCTTAACACCCACCAACTATTGCGTCGCCGAAAATTGTGCACCAAAGAAGAATGAATACAAACGCACAGGGTTGTTTTATTGTTAATGTTCTTTTATTTTTATTAATTTATATATCAGCACATACACATATCACACTCTGGTGGTGGTTTGAAATTGCTCGGCGTCACGGTCTGTGGGAATGTATCATGGCATAAACACGTGTCGAGTATCGCCAGGTCAGCCTCAGGAAAACTGAGTTATCTTTTTAGAGCCAAGAAATATTTTACTCCGGCCCAACTTCTTCTCCTATATAAATCCCAAATTAGACTCGCGCTCGAATACTGCTCTCATGTTTGGAGCTCGGCTCCTAAAGATACCCTCGACCTACTTCAGAGCATACAGAGACGAGCGATCCGGCTGATCGGGGACTCGGCGCTGACGTCGGGACTACAGTCGCTATCACATCGAAGGCGCGTAGCCGACCTCTGTCTGTTTTACAGATATTATCACGGGTGCTGTTCTGCGGAGCTGCTTGGTATTATTCCACGCAATTCGGTTTATATGCGCTCCACAAGACAATCCGATGGATCGCACCCGTTTGTGCTTCATCTCCCGACGGCGCGAACATCCCTGCATCAGAACTCGTTCCGTTACAGAGCGGGGAAGCTGTGGAACTCCCTTCCCACGCGAGTGTTCCTGAAGCGTTACAACCTGCAACTGTTTAAAAAGAACTGCAACAGTTATTTGATGGCATCTCGGGCCGCCCACTCGGCGCTATAGGTTCGCCTCTCCCGAGAGAAGTCTAATAAAAAAAAATATGGGTAATTCCACAGGATCACTTTCTTTATTTAATTGTATGTTTGAATGTAACACTGGTGTGGACAACAATTGAGTCTTGAATTGGTATTTTAATGTTAATAGTATGCTCACATAAATTTGTTCTTTCAGAATCGTCTTTTAATTGCAACAAACTTCACTTCGATGAAAATTGACCGAGCGCAAACTTGACTCACGACTTGCTCGTAAAACTTGCTCAAAATAAAACGTGTGTGCGCACACCCTGATGATTAATGTTCGACCGATTTCCTCGAGGGATGAAATTTGACTTACTGGTGAGCTCACACGATCAACCAATCTCAATCGCGCTCTCTTCTGCACTCTCTCATTTCCCAGCCCATCGAGGTGAATAAACTCTTGTGAGTTCATTCGATAGTCGATGGACATAGGGTGAATGTGGAAACCAAAAAGGAGAGCGTGCTTATCTCGGGGTTGATTTGGCTTTAGCGTGCAATGAACGCAAAATCAACGGTGACCGGGTGACCCAATTTGGTTATTGGATCGATCTCAGAGTACAATGCACTCTGAGAAGGGGAACCGGTATGGTATGAAATATATTTTTGTGCTATTCACCTGACCAAAGAGTTTATTGATCCCCAGCGAATAGAGTGTCTGGGCGAAGTCAAAGGGATGCTGCAATGGCTTGGGAATATATTAGCGTGGCAACAAACTAAAAGAATTCGATAACCCAAGCCGTTGCGCGATGATGCAACAGCATCGTTTGGTTAGACTTTGCTGTTGCTAACCAACATGAAATTGTGATTTCCGGTGGAAATCTCATGGGGTTTTGTGATTAATATTGCCGTATGGCAAGAAGGAGTTCAATTCAAATATGCGTCTTTTAGGTTCAGGTGAAATAGCCGACGGAAGGGATTGGGGTTGACGTGGGGCGCGGTTAGCGGGCAAAATTGGGTTGAAATAGTGGGTTGGTTCTACGTGTAATATAGAGAAACCCCACACGCCTACTAACATTAAAGGTAGAGTACGAATAAGCCCTTTGTCAAAGCTTCTAAGGATAGCATGAATATAAAAGTTTATCTACCCTTTAGGCTCGAGTTCCACCTGGCTTTCCTCACTTAGGCTTAAACTATAATGAAAATGTTATTTTCACTATTGTAAATGCAGCTCTAATGGCCTTAGTTCTAAAGAGATATCTCAGTTTCTAGGAGGTGGACTTGGCATTTTATACCATGTTACATTCCCACGGAATCGTCATCGACACGTCCAGCAAATGCATGCTTTTCTTAGATTTAATGATCTGTCCATTCATCGTAAGCTGTGAAACCGACGATATTATTGTTTCCCCATTGAAGGATTTTGTCACAAATTTCGATAGAGAAAATCGACCTGGTTACATTTCAGCTGGGTGACATTGATATATAATATTAATTAGCTGATCAGTCAAAATCAGCGTTCTTTGGCAAAACTAAAAATATTGTTACATTTTGTTGATACTATATAGCAAGTTATTAATATTAAGCAGAAACGGTTCGCGCCGGAATTAACAGAAAAGATATCCGAATACATGCGGACTACAATAACCCAAATCGATTGAAACTCTTCATCAATGCATAAAGATGTTACAGAAGTCCTTATGAACGGAGCGTACTTAGTACGACTCTGTGCCAGAAGCAGTCAAAAGCCAAAGAGATATCCAATGCGACTGCTCTTGACTCATCGTGTTTTCAACTACAGATGTCAGGATTTTGGTCATAATTCTTAAGATCTCCCATAGATCACCCGCTGGGACTTCGTTCATTCTACTTATCTCTGTTTGCAGTGCAAAGGGTGTTAAGTCCAAATTTATGAAAAATGAGTTATGTGCGCTCTCGGTTAATTTGTTTATATATATAGAATTTACCGAGAGCGCACATAATTCATTTATCACAAATTTGTACTTAACACCCTTTGCACTGCAAACATAGATATTCAAAATCCAGAGATACATTATCTCAATCTGGTAAAATCCCTAATAAATTGAACAAAACAAAAACCCGAATACCTTTACATATCCACATCTGCACAATAGTTTCATATAATATAATTATATATAATTATAAAGGAAGAGCAAAGTGAAATCTGAGTTCAGTATTACAATTCAGTATCCAGGTTGTTCAGTTCAGCTCAGTATTAAAATTCAGTATCCAGATTCAGTTCAGTTCAGTATTCCGCATGCAGTATAAAACTGTACATCTAAGATTTAGTATCCAAGTACATCAAAAATTCAGTAGTATTAAACTGATAACAAGCCGAGGAGACGCAGAAAATAAACTTTTACAGTAAGACTTTTCATTTTTACAAAATCCCCAAATTTTCAAGCAATCCCAGCAGAGACAAGGGCTTGCGAAAGCCCGAAAAAGCGACAGTGTAATCAGGACCAACAACAGGACGTTGCTCTTCGCTCAGGCTCTGAGGAAGCACGGCGACGACCTCAGTAGGACGTTTTCCAGTAGCGGTCTAAGAGATCCCTTCTCCTTTTAAGGACTAAGAGACATGCTCCCTGAACAAACCACTACAAAGATGCCAATGAAGCTGTGGCGTTTCAAACAGATACACACACAATACACAAGCAAATAGTGAAAAATACCGAACGAAAATCGAATAAGAAAATGCATCAGAGCCTTATACCATAGCGATAACATAACAATTCCACATCAGTTGAGTGTGCTTGAGTTTAGAAATCGAATTCGTACACGCGGCCAGTAGCCTGATGTGATAAGCATTGGTTCAATTTTTGGTGATTCTAACTGTCATAGCGTCAGTTCGAATCACACGTTTTTCACTATCATCGCAAACACTATAAAGCCCTTTCAAGGTTATGGAATTTTAAAATGAAGTAAGCCGAAAAAAAACGAATTCTTATTCCCAACTTAGTACGACGATTTTCCAGATTCTTAGTCATTATTACCGAAAAAAAGATCTCCGGAACGACTGTTGTTTTAAATGTTTTTTGAGACATGCGTTCTATTATGTCATCAAAACTGACATTAAATTAACAGTTGTAAAACCAAAAATCTGGATATTTTACTTCTAAAGCAATCTAAATGTGACTGTTATCAAATAGTAGAAGGAAAAATCATAACAGAGGAATAGATCCTTCATTACAATCTTCTCTAGGTGTGACAACAGTGTATATGCGTCTGTAGTCCCAAGTCTGTACACCTCCATCAAAGTATGTTTCACGCTCCCTCGGCATTTGGCACACTAGTGTAAAGCAATAGTATCACATGAAAGAATGACTCAACTTGCTTTTCATAATTTATAATTAACTTTTAAAAATAGATCATCATTCTTTCTTTATATTGATTTCGTTTATTTCAATGAAACTATATTCTTAAACGTTTTCTGGGTTGTAGTTATAATATATAATTACATCAATCAATGGGATTGCCTTTCCTTAACACATCCTTTTAAATCAACCTCTTACGCATCGGGTATATTTATTTTACAAACGATTGCTTTCGCTACTTAGAATTGAGTGCGGTTGTATTCTAACAGCGCTGATCTTCATCATTCATTTACGTTCCAACTTTTTATACAATTACAACACATTATTAATAAACTTAAATTTAAAACATGTTTATAAACTTATTTACTTTTGGGATAAAAGAAACATAAACATAAGCATAAGCTTATATAATACTATTCAATATATTTAGGATTTATTTTTAAACATTACACAAACAATTTAATTTGAAGAAATTTTGTTTGTTTACAGTGTTCATATTATTTTCTATTTGTCTTCCCTTTAATGAATATAACAAAGAGCTTTAAAATTAATAACAGAAATTAGTTGTTCAATGCGCTTGCTTAAATAAGAAAGAGTTGTTGACTATCTCTATTTTTCATTTACTATTAGATGTATTTGATAACCAGTTTATAAAATCGAAATACCTTTGCTAAATATATATTTTTATATGTATGTATTTGTGTTTATGTTTGCTCTAACATTATTTTGAATTTTAAATTTTGTTCAACAATGAGACTCCTTTTATTTGCCCTATATATACTCATATAATATATGTAATTTATAATTATATATATATATATATATATATATATATATATATATATATGTATGTATATATATATATATATATATATATATATATATATATATATATATATATATATATATATATATATATATATATATATATAATGTATTTATTAAATTGGTTACTATAACACATTATTAAACATATATCTTATTTATATTTATATATTGTTCCAATATCATTATTAGTATCCTCTTTTCACTCGCATCCTGAGCATCTATTCGATAGTATTTGTTTTTTAACACTTACATGTATACCTTTATAATGTAATTTATGTATAAATTTAATTATAATGATACTTTAACTGTGTCTTTTGTATAGAAAATATTATGATTTATTTTGCTATGCTTCTAAGAACATGTTATTTGAAAAAGTGCTTCAATGTAGCAAGAAGAAAGTGTTTGAGGATATTTTTATTTTATAGTTGTGTTCGAGAACGTGAATAACTTTTATAAATTTAAATTTCAAATGTACTTAAAATTGGTCAACAAGTAACTGGCACACTTCACGAGTTACTGTATCCTTACTTGCTCGAATTGTTAACCGGAACATCTGTAATAAATATGATATATATTCATTAATTAGAATAAGAAAAGAACTGAGAAACAATTTGTAACATTTGAGCAATATTTAACTTTTCTGGTGTTATGCTTTAACATGCAATTATGAATGCCCCCGCTTGGTAGAAACCTTGACGTAGTGCGGGGGCTTAAACTAGGATTAATCACTCAGGCTATGCTGACGGAAGCATACGCTTCCAGTAGGGCCAACCATGTCAGACAGGCTAGCGAGGAGTAACACACACACAAAGATCTACCGCCCCTAATCCAGAGTGTTACGCATCACCGTGCCCATTGGATGGTTTGCAGCCAGGGGTATACCGCCTGTATTATAACGGCGCCTCTCTGACACCGCGTAGAATCAGAGCAGTAAGCAGACCTTACCATATCAAAGAGGGGCTCTGATACGGCGGACTATTTGAAACCCCAGAGTGATTCCATGAAATAAATGATCAATACACACAGAACAATCTCACAAAAAACCCGGTAGGGGTAGGTGTGATGAGCCGACACTACCATAAGGGAACAAATCATCAAGAAAACACCGACTCGGCAAAAAGAAGACGTAGGGAAAAACGGAAAAAGCGGGATATACGCGTCGGCACATAGAATGTGCGAACGTTATATAAACCAGGGGAATACAGATGGTCGTAGAAAACACGAAACAATATAAAATGGACATCGTCGCACTTCAGGCGGTCCGACTCCCACATCAAGTAATCGAAACCAACGGATTTGCACTGGTATGTGGAGGTACCGATACACATAGCCTCGGAACCGGCTTCATCATAAGCAAGAAGATTACGCCCCATGTAAAAGATCTTATTAATGACCGAATGTCTGTGCTAAAAATACAGGGCCAATGGTACAATTTTGTATTTATAAACGTACACGTCCCGATAGTATCTATGGACAAAGAAACAAAGGACACGTTCTACGAGACCCTAGAGGAAGTATTTGATGGGATCTCATCATTCATGTTAAAATCCTCCTCGGGGACCTCAATGCGAAAATTGGAAAGGAAGATATCTTCCAACCAACTATAGGTAAAGAAAGTCTACGCGATGTTTCAAATGATAATGGAATTCGAATTATCACGTTCGCAGGTCAAAAGATCTGTTAGTGAAAAGCACAATATTCAAAGCACAAGCATATTCATGAAGCCACATGGATATCACACGACGGCGTATCGCGTAACTAAATAGACCACTTCCTCATCATAGAGGAGCAGATTGCGACTCCGATCATCTTCTAGTGATGGGCAAAATCAGGAGTCGCCTCGCAGCAAAGTTCGACATTGATAAACTGAAAGACCTGCGCAAAAGGGCTGAATATCAAGACGAACTAACGACTAGATTTAGCATCCTAGAGAATGGGAGCAGTGAGGAAGAGGAAGCTAATACTTATAAACAGTAAATGGACATCGATCAGAGATACAAGCAAACAAACAGCCCAAAAGGTATTAGGATTTAAGAAAACAATTAAGTCCAAACCTTGGTTTGACGATGAGTGCAGGGCGAAGATCGAAGAACGTAAACTCCTCAGAGTGATCCACTTAGAAAGATATGAAGTCAACGCAGAAAGATACGCTACGATTCGGAGAGTGACAATGAGACTCTTCAAACGCAAAAAACGCGAATGGGAAAAGACTCCGGCATAAATTCAATTAGAAATGGCTACCGAGGGAGAGCCAAAATAATTCGAGACACAAACGGCTGTCTGGTCACAGAAACAAACAATATCGTGACAAGATAGAAGCAGTACTTTGAAAACCTGCTCAATGTACGCACCCATCAACCACAAATAAACGCACCAGGCGTACATACAGACGAGCCTCAGATCCCAGAGCCATCTTTCAACGAAGTTGTAGACTCAATAAATCGATTGAAAGACAACAAAGCTCCCGGAGTCGACTGCATACCGGCAGAGCTTGTGAAGCATGGAGAAGAGGCAACCGCTCTAAAGATCCAGCAGCTCATCAAAACAATATGGGATAAGGAAGTCACTCCGGGAGAATGGAAAACCTCAATAGTCGCCCCCATTTTCAAAAATGGCGACAGAGATGACTGCGAAGACTACACAGGAATATCATTGCTCCCAACCGCATACAAAATATTAACAAATGTCATTCCGGCGAGAATCACACCGTACGCAGAAGAAATACTGAGAGACTACCAATGCGGATTCCGTAGGAAGCGATCAACAAGCGACCAAATGTTCACAATAAGGCAACTGCTGGAAAAAAAGTGGGAATACGGAGAAACGGTTCACCAACTGTTCGTTGACTTCAAAAAAACCTACGACTCAGTCGCAAGGCAAAGACTACCATATTGTAGTTGAGTTGGGAATCCCAAAAAAATATGCCGCCCTCATTCAAATTTGCATGAACGAAAACAAAGGGCGAGTTAGAATAGAAAACCACCTCTCAGAACCATTTGAAATCCGGGACGGACTAAAACAGGGGGACGGCCTCTCACCATGCCTTTTTAACCTTGTCCTCGAGTATGTTATCAGAAAGGTATAAGACGACAACACGACCGGATCATCCCTGAACGGGGTCACACAAGTGCTCGCGTATGCGGATGACATCGCCGTTCTAGGCGATAATGTAGAAACTGTAAGTAAAAACTGTGAAATCATCATGCAAGCAGCAGAAGAGGTGGGCCTAGAAATAAATGAAGACAAAACAAAATACATGATTACGGCGAGAGCAGGTGGACCTCAAAGAACACATATAAACGTCAGGGGCAAGATATTTGAAAATGTCAAAGAATTTAAATACCTGGGAACGATACTGACGACCAGAAACGAAACGTCGAAGGAAATTAACAAAAGACTACACTCCGACAACGCTCGTCGGCATGCAGCCAGTAAACTGCTGAAATCCAAACTGCTATCACGTAACATAAAGCTCCGTGTCTATAGAACCATAATCATGCCGATTGCTCTATACGGATGCGAAACATGGGCTCTCACAAAACGGGAAGAGGACAAATTCCGCGTATTCGAAAAAAAAAGTTTTAAGGGGTATATTTGGCGGTAAATATGACGAGGAGTCAGGACAATGGAGGAAACTCCACAACCACGAATTAGAAGAGCTATACCGCAAACCTACAATAGTGAGAGTAATCAAGTCGCGAAGATTAAGATGGGCCGGACACGTAGCGCGAATGGGCGATGATAGGACCGTGCATAGAATTCTTGACGGTAAACTAACGGGAAAGAGACCGACAGGACGGCCGCGACGGAGATGGGAGGACAATGTTAAATTGGACCTCGAGGAGATCGGATCGGATAATCGAACGTGGAAGGAGAGCGCACAGGACAGGGAACAATGGCGGAGCCGAGTCGGTGAGGTCATGAACTTCTCCGTTCCTACAGGCCAATAAATAAAAAAATATATATATCATGGTGTTGTGCAATATATATATATATATATATATATATATATATATATATATATATATATATATATATATATATATATATATATATATATATATATATATATATATATATATATATATATATATATATATATATATACATTTGACAACTAACGAGGAGTTTAATCCTTTTGTCACTTACAGGATCCACCCCGAATACATAGAATCTTGGATATCAACATTAATGTAGATCAAAATTCTTCTTTCATTCGTCATTCCATGTTCGCTTCCTTATATAGCTGTCATGTCAACATTATATGTGGGCGAAGTATCGACTAGTTGCTTAAGAGCTCGATCCCAGGACTGTGGATATTCTATCAAAAAATCAGCAATCATGGTCCTTTTCACTGGTTCTGCTGCTGAAAAGCTCTTTTCTACTCCTACGCAACAGATCCACTTCCAAATAAAAGAAAGACTACGAATGTTCAATCAACTCTAAAAAATGATGACGTATCGTAAAAGAGATTCTTCCTTAATCGGCAAGTTTTGACATTTCTCCATCTTTGAAAATGTTCGTCTTAGCTGATCTAATATTATTTTAGATTGTTACATTTTATCAAACGTTTTTCGTTTATAACACAAGCACACATTTTTGTTAAGCATTTAAATATCTGGGTACGACGGCGACAAAAAAAGGGAAGAGTTAGGGAAAGTATGTGTCAAAGCATTTAGGCTTTGAAAATTGCAACGGCAGGAAAGTACGTTATAAAAACTTGCATTCTGCGCCCGTGCGATTACCCTGGAAAACGATTTTTCTCGTTTATCCATATGGTAAAAAGTGATTAATATTGTAATATAAACTTATAATTGATGACTATCGTTAAGATATTTAGAGAGGTAGACTGAATTCACCAAGTTTAGGTGAATAACAATTGTGGCGACACGAACAAAAAAAAAGAAAGGAAACGAGGCGTATGTGTTCTAATGAACGGTTTGAATGACTTCCTTCCAAATCCTATAGATGATTTCGTACATCTAAACCCTAAACATGTATTTTTCACAACTTTTATTATATCATTTTTCCAATTAAAGATCGAGATAAGATGTCTCTTCAACTTCAAAAGCGAGGTTTCAATAAAATTCATCATCCGTTGATGTCATTACAAGTTGATTTTCATTTCGTTCTGATGTCAAACAATTTTTTTAAGTTCAACATAAGTAAATGTTGGCATATTACCTAGTCCCTAAAACGGTCTTCCTCCACTCTCGGAACTTACTTAATTTACAATGACTTCATTTAATAATTAGATATCACTTGAGACAGGCAACTGAACTTCAGTTTGCACTATAACACGTCCAAAGCAAATCGAATGCTTTGTTTCATAAAACGGATACTTGTTACATCACCATGTCCTTCTATATGAGATTCGTTGGTTCAATTTTTAAATATGCAAGCCAAATAAGGCCACCATACCGCAATTTGGGTATTCGCAGGTTTGAATCTATCCATAGAAGGGTTATTTGATTAACTCTGCGCGAGCTACCTTGCAACGACTCATTTCTACTTCCATTATTCGAAAATAGATAAGTACTGACTAACATGAAACTTCTGACCAAAAGACTAGATTGTCATCATCATCATCATCGGCACTACAATCGGGATCCGGTCTTGGCCCTATTTGACAAGTCTGCGGCTTGTTAAATTTTCCATAATAATTTGTTTTTCCGGGCAAAGTTATTAGCCTTGCGCCAAAAGACTAGATTGTGCCAGTATATTATTCGTAGATCAACTAAACTGACTGCCCAATACTGTTTCAAGCTGTTTCCCTTAATCTCGATCCTCGCAACTCAGAACTGTCCCTTTCTTCCACACCGATGATCCCCGATCCAAATCAGTTGCAATGAAAGGGTGCTCCCGTGTTGGGTGAGAGCAACGACTCAACAAGAATATTTGGCCTACACCATTCAAATAATTCATTATAAACATTCTTCTACTCCCTCACAACTCGCAATGTGATAGCTGGAGCACGATGGCTAGGAGGTACAACAAAATATTGTGCCGTGGTGACACTAGACGTTAAAAATGCATTTAACTCTGTGAACTGGAATCGGATTCCCGAAGCGTTATGTGATCTACAAGTCTCACCCTACTTGGTGCGTATACTAGCAAACTAGCTCTCGGATAGAAGACTGCTCTATGACACAGACGAGGGACCACCGGAAAATAAAATAACAGCGAGTGTACCTCAGGAATCTGTATTAGGTATGCTGTTATGAAATATCATGTATGATGGTGTAGCGTCTCTAACAGATACACACACAAATAGTGAAGAACACCGAACGAAAATCGAATAGAAAATACATCAGAGCCGTATACCATAGCCATAACAAAACAATTCACATCAGTGGAATATATTTGAGTTTAAAAATCGAATTCTAAACACGGCAGTAGCCTGATGTGTTACGCTTAGGTTCCATTTTTGGTGATTCAAACTGTCATAGCGTCAGTTCGAATCACACGTTCTTCACTATCATTCCAAACGCTATAATGGTGTGCTCAGGGTCAATGTACCAGAAGGGGTTAGAATCATAGCTAAACATCTAGATGACCTGGAGTATATTTGCTCCCAAGCAATCCACAGCATTAAATGCTGATATGGCCGGACTGAAACTAGCTGGACATAAGACGGAGGCAGTTTTAATAAGCAGCCGCAAGAAAGTTGAACACCTTGTTTGGAAATAAAAGGACAAACAATCAGATCCACTCCCGATATTAAATATCTTGGTGTTATACTCGACAACATGTTGACCTTCAAGCAACACCTGAGGAAAACGAATGAAAAAACGGCAAGAGTATGCAACGTTTTGGCGAGACTGCTACCCAATGTTGGTGGACCCAGCCCCCACATAAGGAAACTGATAACCAGTATCAATCTTCATCATCGTCGGCACTACAACCGGGATCCGGTCTATGCCTTATTTAACAGATCTCTCCACCGGTCGCGATTTCGAGCCGATGTCATCCAGTTTGGGCGTCCTGGCCTATGCCATCCCTCCATCGCAGACAAGGTCTGCCGCGCTGTCTCCCTCCATATATCATGCCACAAAGGACTTTCCGGGCAGGCTCCTCTTCGCTCATTCGAGCTAGGTGTCCCGCCCACCGGAGTCTACCGAGCTTGATTTTTCAATCAATACCTCTATTATAATATGTGCAGCTCATTATAATGTGCGGAGGCGCCGTATAAGTCGTACATGAGGGGAGTGAACTCAGCACATAGGCTGACATTATTAAGGGTATGCTGCGCATTCCGAACGCTATCCGAAGATGCCATAAATGTTTTGGCCGGGAGGACACCAGTTGCATTGCAGCTAAAGAAAACGTTGCATTGTATAAGGTCTCACTAGAGAATCCTCGGAGAATGCGGTCACAATTAAAACTTTCAAGCCTAAGAGAATGGCAACGAAGGTGGGATTCTTCCACAAAAGGAAGATTAATGCACACCATGATACCTGATGTAGAAACCTGGGTGAAAAGAAAACATGGCGAGCTGAATTACCACTTGACTCAGCTAATATCGGATGCTTTCGGCAGTACTTGCACAAGTATAAGCATGTGAATCCCCCATACTGGTTGTATTGCGAAGGCAAAATAGAAAATGCGGAACACGTTCTCACAAAGTGAGATTCCAGACCGCAAGAACGATTTTGCGGAGCCTTAACTCCGGTAGGAGTAAGAGAATATATGCTGAGTTCAAAACAGGCATGGCCCGTAGCAAATGATATTCTATGTGACATGATGCAGCAGTTGCGACGCGACGAGCGGATTAATAGGTAAACTCCGTCCCGCCCCGCGATGGAATATCTAAAAGAAAGTTCTGCGGTGATCAATGGGAATATGTGCCTGGCGGGAGGTGGTTTCAGTCGCAAAAAATCCAGCATGCTTCTGAATCGGTCAGAGGTATCTTTTGAAGATTTCCACCTTCCTACCGAAACAAAAAAAAAAAAAAACCAACAAAAAATTATTCCTTGCCTCACGCTTTAGACTAAGAATTGTTGGAGGCTAGATATAAGACGAGTAACGAGGTGTGGGTTAGCTTAAGTTGAAAAAATAAATATATGATGCACTGGCTTTCATTCGGTTTGGTCTCATTCTCCCCATTGAACACTGAGGAACAGAAACATCAATTTGATAAGATGTATATTTAACCCCGTTTGCAAGCATTTCGATTCAGTGACAAGAATTTGTGAAAAGACATTGAATATGTACTATATATGTTCAACTTCGTATGAATGTAATGGGCCGATTTTTCTTGAATGTTCATTTCGGTAAAGTATAACTTCAGATCCCCTGGGTACCTATTGCTACGAAATTCATGGGAATCACTAAAAACGTCGTTTATTTCCAATTTGGAAACAACGAATGATAGGTCTGTAGAACTAAACACAAGTGAAAGCATTGTAAGGGTGTTTCATTAAAAGCAAGATCACCACGCTGGATATCTCCACAGCATTTCACAGAATTTAGCACACACCCCTAGAGTCGATTCACTAATTCAAGGGATAAGCGAATATCTTTATGGTCGCTCAATATAAGACTAGGTTTCTCCAGGTCTTCGTAATCTCGCCTGCTCTCTTGTTCATTTTTATAAATGATCCCTCATCCATTACTCATAACCAAATTCACTCGTTTACTGATAATAGCATGTTGAGTCTTATTCGAAAGTCAACCTTCAAAACTTATTGTCAGGCAACAGGGTACGCTCAACTAACTGTATTCCATCATCAACCAGATATAGTTATGGGGTTTGTCTAACTAAGTAAAATCGAATGCCTATAAAATCCAGTGCTATCCCTTTTCAAAGACACATTCCAACATCGATAAACGGCACTGGCATCATCCAAGTCAGCAAAGTATTATAACTTTTTGATACTTGAAATAATGCGACTCCCCGCGTGGTAAAAATGTTGATGTGGTGCGGGGTCTTAAATTACAATGAACCATTGCAGCAGGATCACCCATGTCAGACAGGCTGACGAGGAGTAACAGACAAATATCTCCCACCTTAATCCAGAGTATTACTCTTCACCGTGCCCGTTGGATGGTTTGCAGCCAGGGGCATACCGGCTGTATTATAACGACGCCTCTCACACCAGGTTGAATCAGAGCGGTAAGAAGAGCTTACCATATCAAAACAGGGCTCTGACATGGCGGACTATTTGAAGCCCCAAGACTCATGAGATGTGAAATGGAATGACTGAAAACAATAAATACAAAAAAACCGGTAGGCGTAGGTGTGATGAGCCGACACTACCATCACGGAAAAAATCGTCAAGAAAACACCGACTCGATAAGAAGTCGTAGATAAAAACGGAAAAAAACGGAATATACGCGTCGAAATGTCTGAACGTTATATAAACCAGGTGCGATACAAACGGCCATAGAGAACGCAAAACAATATAAAATGGGCATCATCGTCCGACTCGCATACTAATCGAAACCAACGGATTACACTTCAGTGTGGAGGTAATACCATACAAAACATATAACCTCAGAACGGGCTTCATCATAAGTAATAAAATGATGCCACATATAAAAGACGCGAAATTCATTAATAACCAAATCTCAGTGCTAAGAAGACAGGACCCAGTGTACAATTATGTTCTTTTAAACGTACAAGACTCAACACAATCTACCGACGAAGAAACGAAGGACACGTTCTATGAAACCCTAGAGGAAGTATTTAATGGAATTTCATTACTCAATGTTAAAATTTGTCGGAGACTACAACACTAATATTGGAAAGAAAGATGTCTTCTAAACAACTATAGGCAAAGAGAGATAATGGAATTCGAGCTATCACGTACGCAACATCGAAAGATCTAGTAGTTAAAGCACGATGTTCAAAGACAAAAGACTTCCTAAGGTTACATGGATTTCACCCGACCAAAGACACCACCATTGACGTAAGATCGTACAGAGGCACAGATTGCGACTCCGACCATCTTCTAGCAAAATTGAGAGTGGGGTCGCAGCATTCGACACGGCCAGTCACGAGAGATGAGCAAAACGTTCGACATTGATAAACTAAAATACCGCCGCAAAAGGGCTGAATATTAAGGTGAGCCACGAATAGGTTTAGCACCCTAGAGAATGGGAGTAGTGAAGAAGAAGACAGGAATGTCAATCAGAAACGTGAACAACCCCAGAAGGTACTAAGATTTAAGAAAACAATTTAGGCCAAACATCGGTTTGACGATGAGTGCCGGGCGAAGATCGAGCAACGTAAACGCCTAGGATGAACCACTTATAAAGATATGATCAAGCTAATGCAGGAACATACGCGACCATTCAGAAAGCGCGATGGAAGAGGACTCGTGTAGTGTAGATGTCTGACATGGACACGGGTTTCCACCTATCACCCACGAACGATTTCCTCACAAAAATTGTCACCAAACCATGTTCCAAGAGGAAAGATAAATAAGAGGCACTGATGGAGCTAGGTTGGATAAAGTTTTCTTTACTTGGATTTATTCATTACACAGTATTTCCTCCGGTCACACTTAATAAATATCCAGTTGATCTGCAATTTTGTTTATTCGATTAAGGTTTAGAAATATTCCGCCTCTCGTTTCTTTTTACACTATGTTAGTGGATTCTAGTCCAATAAATGACACAACACTGTTATTCTTTAGTTCTTTTGGCGCACACACATTTAATTCGAATCCAACCGACTACAAGCCACTGACAGCGATCACTTGTTGTGAAACGTCCCAAGTGTTTAAGGGATAATTTGACGTAATAACGGACCGCAATAAACTACACTTCAAACTGGAATTACTCCGGCAGCCGTACAGGCTAGGAAGGCACGCCCACTCGCTGGAAGCCATGACTATTGGAAATCTTGTGGAGTACCAGGAAAATTCAAATACACATCTGTGTAAATAAAGGGACGGGTATTGAGACTGGCAGAAAATGCAGTCATAAATCATGGGAATGGTTTCCTATGATGTTGATATAATATCACAGAAACTCAATGCTGCCTGAATGCACGTTTCTTTTAGGCTACATTATTTGTGTAAGACATTGCTGTCTAGGCAAAAATATTTTCTTCTGTTTAGATTGAATGGACAGAAGCATTTTATGGACGGTGTGTAAGGGATATTACAGGCGGCAGTGGTGGATTCTTCTGTGATGTTAAATCAACAGAAGATCGCTCGCCGTCAATACTAGGGAAAAGGTTTATTGGTCTGATTTATCCCGCACTTCATTTCCTATTGCAGGGCTATTAGAAATCTGGCTTGCAGATGTGCAAGCCAGCAAATAGCCCGGCATATATTTATAGACGCTGTGTTTGTATACCTTTTGTTCTGCTGAACAATAACATTCCATCAGTCGATGTATCGAGTGAGTGTTATTTTGAATTGTGCCCGATCGGTTGTAGGTAGCCAATAATGGCTACACTGAATATCGTCGATAGGACGATCAGCCGATGGGTCTGCAGTTGAACGGTAAGAATGACATGCCGGGTGTAGAGGAAAAGCTCCTCGGCTATGATGGGATATTAAAGGATATCCCCGGAGGGACAACCGAATTGTTTTTAGCTATTTTTAAGGTGGGAAATTAATGCTACGGCAAGGTTGTGTAATCTTGACGAGGTTTCGACTTACGGGTAAGTATAGGGTTTATATACTTTTATGTGGTTAGAGCGGTGCGTGGTTCTTCGAGCCCTGAAGAACCCCACACTCGAATTGAACAAATTCTAGATAATGCCAAAGCAAAAAACGTCAGAGAAATGTATGCCGACATAAATTCGAGGCGCAAATGGCTGTCTGGTCGGCGAAACAAACAATATTGTGACACCAATCAACGACAAATAAATGACTAGTCGAGCTACAAATCCCAGAACTCTACTTCAACAAAGTAGTAAATGCAATAAAGCGACTGAAAAACAACAAAATGCCTGGAACCTGTGAAGCATGAAGGAGAAGCAACCGCACAAATTAATCAAAACCATATGAGTTAGGCGAGTTACTCCAGAAGAATGGAAAACCTCAAACCTCCCTATTTTCAAACAGAAAAATAGATCTGATTGCGAGAACTACAGAAGAATATCATTGCTCCCAATCACATACAATATACTAATGAATGCAACACTGCAAAGAATCACACCATAAGCAGAAGAAATACTGGGAAAGTACCAATATGGATTCCACAGGAACTGGTAACAAGCGAAACGGCATTTGTTGGAAAAAAAGTGAGAATGTGGAGAGACGGTCCACCAATTTTTCACTGACTTCAAAAAACCTCGACTCAGTCGCAAGCCAAATACCATACGATATTGTAGTTGAGTTGCTGCCCACATTCAAATTTGCATGAACGAAAATAAAAGACGAGTTGGAATAGAAAATCACCTTTCAGAACTACTTGAAATCCGTGACGGATTGAAACAGTTGAAAGGTCTTTCATCATGTCTATTTAATCTTGTGCTATAGTATGTTATCAGAAAGGTACAAGATCACAACGTGTCCGGATTATCCCTAAACAGTTACATAAATGCTCCCATAAGCGTATGACATCGACGTTGTGGGTGTTAATCTGGAAACTGTAAGTGAAAACACCATGCAAGCGGCAGAAGAGGTGGGCTTAGAAATCAATGAAGACAAGGCAAAATATAAGATTATGACAAGGGCGGGTGGACATCAAAGAACACATAAACGTCAGGGAAAAGATATTTGAAAGAGTTTATATATCTGGGAACAATACTAATGGTCAATAACGAGATATCAAAGGAAATTAACAAAAGACTGCATTCTGGTAACGCTAGTCAGTACACTGTCAACAAACTGAGAAAATTGAAACTTCTGTTACATAATATGAAGTCCATATCTATAGAACCATAATAATGCGGATGCAAGACATAGGTGCTTACAAAACGAAAAGAGAACAGACTCCGCGTATTCGCAAATAAAGTTATAGAGAGTATCTTTGGCGCAAAATATGAAGATGTAAAAACTCCATAACGGTGAATTGGAAAAGCTATACCCCAAACCTACAATAGTGAGAATCATCATGTCGCGAAAATTAAGATGGGCCGGGCATGTAGCGAGGTGGACAACGACAGAACCGTAAGTAGAATTCGTGACGTAGGGCCAATGGGAAAGAGGCCGATGGCAAGGCCTTGCTGGAGATGCGAGGACGATGTAAGGCTTGACATTGAGAACGTAGGATTCGAGGGCGAAGCGTGAAGGAAAAATGCACAGGACAGGAAACGAGTCAGTGAGGTCATGAACTTTCGGGTTTCTACTGGGCTATAAATAATAAAAAATATAATTAATCCGATAAATAATGTAGAAATAGAAATAAATAAAATGATGATAGATTTGTTTCTCAACTGAACTATGTGAATATATTCCGAATATTTTACGCGATACCCATCAACCAGAGACTGTGCGCCAGTTCAAAGTAAAAAATTAACTTCAAATTTTAAACACAGACAAGCTTTCTTTAGTCGCACCTCAGTAATACCCTACCTGTGCATGCGTTTCCTCATCATTATAATCTCCGGGCATTGAAGGGTTATCAAATGTTCGTCACAAATATTGACGATTGTTTATCAGCCCGTTAGAATCCAAACATTTAGTTAATTTCGAATTGAAAACTTCTTCTTTCACTTTAGATAGAAGGAACAATAAGGTAATTGATCGGTAATTTCACAGAAGACACTTTTGCTTTGTTCAGGATCGGTTGAATAAGAGCGGACTTCGAGTTAAAACCAATCAAAAATTGAAAGTTTTAGTCAAGCTAATACGGCTTGTGTGACAAAATATTCAGAATATAGTATTAAAGAGCACGTATGACAAATAACAGAAACGACAAAAATGAATTTAACAACGAATCAGGACAAAATGAAATAGCTTATCCCAATAAGATGGGCATGCACTACCGATGAATACAAACAAACGTTAACGTAGTTTACAGCTGTGACTCCACAGCGTTAGTTACACTTGGCAGACGACATTTATTTAACGAAAGAAAGCGTTTGTACAACAATAAATTGTCAAAAGCACCAATTTGTCTATCTTTCTATGCCGCACAAACAATGGCGTTGGGTGGAGTTGTCTTTGGTCGTTCTGAATACGAAATCTTTCGTTTATGCTAACATAATCAGAAGAAGATAAGTGCAACACAGTCAGGACACAACGAATGTAATATCAAACCCGTTTGAGTCAGCAGAATTAGAAGATACGGGAGCAACATTTACGTTCTGTACAGCTTCAGAACACGTCTACAAAGCTCCCGAGACGACTAGACCAAATACAACATTTCAACATCGGTGCTCTATCTCTCACCGAATAATCGCATACGCTCTAAACATAATCCTTTGAAGAATAAGCGTATTTATAATACGCAAATCAGCGAGCAACACATGTTTACCTTGTTCAAACGTTTAAATGTTTATGACGAATTCTGAAAGGTGACTATCTATTCTTCAATTCGACGATGGCACTTATATAAATCAAACCAAATTATTATGGAAGCCAAAAACCGTTACTGATCATTGCAGTGCCGAAGTTATTATTTGGTTTATAATTAATGCAAGTTTGCAAGAGCTTTCCAACCCGGTTATAATTTTTTCTCAATAAAGATTACAATTATTCCAAAAATCTGGACATAGAGTAAATATGTATAAGGAACAAATACCAAATGACAGCATACAGTTTTTATTTTCATCGAACAATGTGCAACTGTTAAAAGGTGGACAAAATGTAATATATTTCAATTCCAGAGTCAGGAAAACAAAGAGATTAATATTTATTAGAAATTAATCCCTCGTGACACCTTAAATCTTAGACGAACTAAATCTTGTTTAATATCTTACCTGTGCTTGTTTATTCGGTTCCAAGCGCAACAAACATCCAACCTGTTGAGTCTGTGTATGAATGATTCCTGCACATACCATATTATCAGGATTTGGGTCAACACTAGATAGCAACTGCATCCCGAAACCCATCAGCTTATTTCGAGCTCCAGGCAGATCAAGTGGAACTTGAGCCTTAAATACCTTTTGTGCTCTTTGCTGTTCTCTAAAAATTACCACCCAGTCATCATTAGTTTGAAAAATCAATGAAATGATATATATACCCTCCCAAATTTTTCCATCGAGCAAAGAACGACTCTGCATTCATTTCCGTTGGTTCGAAGAATTTGTTTATAGTCAGAGGCAGTTGAATTTCAATCTTCTGTTGAACGCCATTATATCGGAATGTTATATCTATTGTAGGTGCATCACCGTAATCTTCAATGCATTCAGCCGTTAGAAGTTGTTGTATCTGTGCTCCAGCTTCAAGCGTTGGTTCAACCGATTTCATTTGTACATTCAATTTCAAAGCATTCTCAGGTGACCATTGCAACACAGGTGTAAAATTCTGAAACAAAATATTTACGAAAAGAAAACCTTGGTTAAGTCCCTTCTGAATCACTCACCGTTAATGGAACTTGAGTTTTGTTCCCATAAAACAATCCAAGTCGACCGAGATTTTGCCGAAATTCACTTTTAACTCCGATTTGTATTAAGTCATTTTCATAGAGAATTCCATTGTTCTTAAAGAGAAACTTCTTAGAGTTATAGACAGCTGTACTGTTAGTATTGGAGGAATATATATCTCCAAGCACGTCAATCAATGTCCCTGCAGTGGATGTGTTATTAGTTGTAGCCGATGGAGGTGTGCTCAAGCCTAAGAGGTCTGTGTTGGCATTCGTATTATTCGTCATTCTGTAACATTAAAATGTTATAAACATTTTTACACAATTTCATTCATGTATATACATACTTATGATTAGTAAGACTATTATTCTGTGTTACCGGAGCAGGACTTTTGGATTCGCGAATTTCATTTTCAGGCACTCGGCCAGGTTTCTTCTTTTTCAGCACAGCCAAGATAGAACTTTCCCTCTCAGGAAATGATGGCATCTCTTCAAGAACGGTGGCTAGCACATCGGTAGAAGCAACAATACTCAATTGAAGGTATTCACTGGCTCGTTGCTGGAGTTCAGCATCAGCTGAACGCAGATTACTATGCTGGCGAAACACTTCTTGAATATTGGTGCGGATCTCAGGGAAGAGATTTATAAATTTAATGTATGTAGATAGAAGGAGGGCGCGCGTCATTGGGGAGCAAAGATGATACTTTGAATGTAAAAGCTTAAACTGAACTAATGGCGCCGATCGTGAATCTCCCGCAATTAAATTGCCAAATTCACCTAAGATATATCCACCAACTTTAACCATGTTTTCATGACAAGCAGGAGCTTGAAGTGCTTCAAATACTGTCTTGGCAGCGTAACCCTGCACTTCTTCTCGGTTGATAACAATTTGAATAACTCGGTACCACACTTCTTCCGATACGTAGTCTCCAGCAATACGTATTAAATTCAGTATCACATCCACATACCTAAAAAGATTATTTTTTTAATAAAGTGCCATATTACTTAAGGCATATAATACAGTGCATGTAGATATATTTTTGACGACATTTTTATAAAAGGATCCAAAATATTATTAAAATGTTATTAACTATAATATTGCTTTTAGTATATTATTAATATAAGTGTCTTTTTCTACCACTTGTACATTGCAGACCTAACATTTATTTCAGAAGATATAGAAATCATAACGGTTGTTTTGATGCCCGAGTAACAGGTAACCAATTAAACTGCACAAAATTACGTCAAAATACATCGTTCATCGTATCGCCACTAAGTCAAATATTCACCGTCTGAGTAGTTCCTTCCTTTTAACAAACTTAAAAGATATGTTTTATATAGTCCCACCTTTCTAGAACCGAATCCAAAAATACATAACCTTTATCTTCCGATGAAATATAACCGATGCTGTGTCAATAAAATCTACACAAATCTATTAATCATCAAAATTTACTTTGTGTCCTTTAAAATAGACTCTACTTGGAGATACATTTCTTCCACCGAACAATCCAATCGAAGATGACTGGATCGCAGCACCAAATTTCAACTAAACTCTAGTAAAAACTTCCGACAGCATTTGAGGTAAACGAATGACTTTCACTGCTGACACACTAGTTAACAGATGCTCCTCAAACTGAGCATTAATGGTTGGGGACTAATTGACGAATTTGGCAGGCAAATATTTCAGGATGAGGAATGCTACAGTCGAGTGCACTTGAACAATCCAAGAGATAGGCAGAATACATTCCGCCGTGTCCTAATGAAATGACGGAAAATTAAACGGATGTTTTTACTAGGTTTTTGTGCCATATTGAACAAAAACTTCTTTGATCTGCCTAAACATATATAAGAAATCAAATTGAAGCTTTGAAAAATCATACCGGTCTAAATTGTAGTCAGGGGAGAAATATTACATTTTGAAATCTTCAAAAAGGTTCTAATCATTTCATTGCAATTATCACAGCTTAAAATATGTGATTAAACAATTAATGACCGAGTTAAAATGATTATCAAGAAGTGTGAGTTCTTTAGAGGTGATATGCAAGCGCCGTTTGAATCGAAGCGATCTAAATCAGTTTCTATTTGATAACATTGTATCAGTGAGAACAATACACGAAATGACTGTATATTTCAATACCACATGCGCTTTCAATATTGATTTTTTTCATGATATTCACTTTGCTAAATTGAAAATTTGAGCGTGTCTTGTGTTTAAAGGAAATTGTTGTCGGCTTTGTTTTTATAGTGGATGAATTGGTGCACTTATTCATTAAATGGTCGAGCTATTTTCTAGTCACAAACATAGGTTTAAGTCTAAACACTACCTAATTACACATTTCAAACTATCGTCAATTATTCAGCTGCTTGAATCCGAATGCGCAAACAATTTCAATTCTTTTTGAACAGAACAAAAAGATACACGAAACAAGCACCAAGCCATCATTTAAAATTATGAATAATGCCCTTGATTTGTTAATATTTTTACATACAGAGCAAAGTTTCTGCTTTCCAGTCGGCGAATTACATGCCGCCTCCACGTGACACCATTGGATAGCTACTTTGGCACCCGCCAAGTAGTGAACCAATCATGCAGCGAGATCCTGAGAAAGGTTGGCGCAAGGCTAATAACCTTGCCCGGAAAAACAAATTATTATGGACGACTTAACAAGTCTCGTATAAGGACCGGATACCGGTGGAGAGACTTGCTAAATAAGTCCAAGACAGGATCCCGGTTGTAGTGCCGATGATGATGATGACGAACTATATTGACATTTCTAAGAGAGCCAATAAGAGCGTACATATTGACTATATGTTCCTCTCTTTCTCACTTACTCCTACCCTTGCTTTCGCTCTTTTGGTCTCAGTGGCAATAGGAAATTCTCTTGTCTTTCTTACTGTCAACCACACTCGTACTCTTTCACTTTAACTCCCACTAGTTATATATCTTTCTCTCTTTTTTTCTTTTACTCTTACTCTCTCCCTCTTGCTCTCTAATGTTGACCCTTAATCTCAGTCGCACCCGCTCATTATACATATTTCTCATTCTCTATCTCTCTCACTCACTTCCTCTCTTAGATTACGCCAGGCAATGATCTGAAAAATCTAAAGCTATGATTATTTTGATTTACTTGAGTGGGTAGTGGGAAACAATTCTAATATCAATAATCATAAACGACTGTTTATTCTAAATGAAATTAGACATCTGCACACTGAAACCGTTATTGAGGGTAATTTCAATGTGCTTAATTCTCAGTGGCTTTGTTACTCTGGACACCCACCACCTGAAAGTCAGTACGTTTAGTTTTTTGCTGATTCAAATAGTTTAACTCAACCCGTCAATAAGCCAACACGGATACCAGACATAGATTGTCATTCCGTCAACACAATGGAGCTGTTCCACACCTCCCACCCTAATAAATACACAATCGATGTGTCTTCGCCTCTGGGCAGTTCAGACTACTGTGTTTTGTGCCCTAACCAACAGCGATGTTAAGGACAAACCCCCCAAAAGAACAGTATGGCTCTACGAGAAAGTCAACTTAGAAGGTCTACACTTATTTAGGTGCAAAACCATAAGAGCAAACTATAGGGGCAAACCAGGGCGCTCACGAAGGATGATTGGGCAGTGGAGTAGCCAAACCCAGGGAATATTCCGTAATTCCCCTGGTGTTGCGAGTTAACACGTCAATGGGACTCACCTATGATGACGAATCGAGTGGTCCCGTATCCGAGACCCAACCTTCAGAGGAAACACCTCCAACACATTAAACTTCTGTTCTCCGATGGCAAGTCGTCAGATAAATTTACACACCTTGAAGGCGACTACCTGACGTGCACCAGTGCTAGCTCGCATCGTATCTTCAGAAATCCACGTGGTCAGACAAATCCCGACATGCATTTGAGACAAAAAAAGGATATGTTGGTTCCGCCGCCAAAATGGACCAACCCTAACCATACCAAACGCCTTTAATCTGGCCACCCAGAGCCATGCTATCTCAAGGCTAAATAAACAAAGGCCCGCCTATTGCCCACGCCAGTCGCACCTGGAATACGGTGAGAGGAAATCACTTCACTACTGACGGAGGTATTTAGCCGGATCGTGTAAGCGGTTCAGACTTTCCACTGTTATTCACAAGGTCGTAGGTGGACGGTACACCTCGCCATCAAAATAGGGAAAAAGACGGATGCTAATTCACAATACCCGTCCAAAGCCCTGTGATGGACAGGCCATACGGAGTGCCAGGTGGTCAACTAAATGGTCGTGATATATCCCCCCTTTTCTTTCCCTATGATCCCTTTCCAGTTAGGACTAAACCGTTAGGAAGAGGAGGAAGAGAAAATAAGTTTTCTTTATAATGCTTTTTTTGCTTACTTTCATTCAACATTTTTTTTTTACAAACAACCCACAAAAGCAGCAACAACAATAACATGGCCACCAAAACTACACCTCCCGATGCGACTCCACTAGTTCAATCTGCGGCGTATCATTCCTCTTCCAAGAATGATACGCATCTTTATGAGAGAGGAGGTTTGTTACGTAGTAACTCATTTCATGGACACATAAATATTTGACATAAATCTAAAACTTAGAAATACATTACAGTAATTTACTCAAATTATCACATTTTCAAATTAAATATATAATACACAAAACATTAATTTACATAGAAAACAATTATCTACAGTTCACATTTTAAACGCACATAAACCACACATTACATTTAACATTACAAATATAAAACATAGAATATAAATTTAAACTTAAAACATAAATAAAAACTGGGCCATACAAACGCCCTGTTATTACATCGGCGATAGGATGGATCATCGCCGTTGGTTGGGTCATAACGGCTACCTCGGATGACCTAGTTCTCTCGTTGGGTTAGCGGTGGGCAATAAACAAAAGAAAAAAAAACTAAAACGAAGACGAAGACGAAGAAGAAGACAAGGAACCGGCGAAATCGCACCGTTAAAAGTAATGACAGTTTTTTGTAACAGTTGAGTTGATGTTTTAACGGTGTCGAAAAAAGAGAGTCGATGCAAATGGGTTAGTGAGTAAAAATGTTAAACAAGCCACCAGTGAAAAATATAAACCATTAAGTGATGTGAAGCAATAGTAAAAGAAAACGAAAGTATGATTTGAAAAATCATTGTATAATGGAATTCGAATTGGTGTACTAAAACCAGTATACATATATAAACTATAACTACAAAGTTAGTCGTTTCACATGTGAGACAAGCCACTATTGAAAAATATAAACCATAGAATGATTTGAAGCGATGGTAAAGGAAAAATTATTGTTTAATTAGACTCGAATTTTGAATCGGAATACAAGTACTCAACTAACGTGTAAAGTTTTCATTTGCAAGTGAAAAGGACATTGAAGATCAATTTTGAAAAGAGATCACCAATAACACAGTGGCCCGAACCCCTCGTCGACTCAATCACGGGACACAACAGTGAATACACCAATTTTATTATTGTATAATTTATTGTGCAAGTTATCTGCAACAACAAGACTTTTCTGGGAAGTTAATTTGGCCGTCATTTTTCCTCAATACGATGTTGACGTTATACCGACAACTTTGTTAGGCACAATTCTACTTGGTATGCGGACGTTTATTCGAAGAGTATCAAACCCAAGAGAAATTTGTGGTTCGATTCCAGATGCAGAGAAGCCATTAAGGCTAAAGAGGTAATCTTCCAGTTACATAAATCAAACAATACAGTGGAAAACCGAAGAAGATTCAAGAGAGCTAGAAATCACTGCAATGCGAATATTCAACGCGGAAAGTTCTTGCATGACCAGAGAGTAAACTTCTAGACACTTGTGAAAAACATTCAAAACCCGGTCTTCTCATCCATTCCTTCGTTTATAGTCGACGGAAAACCAGTCCCCAGCGCAATCGAGAGAGCGTGCCTTCTTACTCAATATTTTGCAACCAACTCAACTTCGCCTGATACTACACACGTTTTGACTCAACTTAAGCACAAGTTGCACACCATGAGCTAGATTCAGTATCGAACCCATAACGTTGCCCGAGCACTCAAGGAGCTGAACGAAACAAGTCCGCCGTCCGGATGGCGTTCCCCCAGTTCGCTTGAAGAGATGTTCATTTTCACTCAGTAAACCACAGTGGAAACTTTTCTCTCTGTCCTTTCCTACTGACCGTTTCCCAAGTAGAGAGACATTCAACCAATTCCCTAAACGGATGACAAATCATACTTCTCTTCTTGTCGACACATAGCACTAACTTCTATTCTCTCGAAAATCATGGAATCACTCATTAATCGTTAACTTTCGAAATATATGGAATTAATTGACCTCCTCAGTGACATCAGGCTTTCGTAGCAACAGATCCACAAGAGATCTGATGTAAATCGAATAAGCAAAAAGCATCAGCCGTATACCAACCAATAACATAGCAATTTCACATCAGTTGAGTGTACTTGAGGTTAGAAATCGAATTTCACACACGCGGCAGTGGCCTGATGTGTTGAGCTTTGGTTCAATTTTTAGTGGTTCTATCCGTCATAGCGTCGGTTCCAATCACACGTTCTTCACTATCGTCGCTAACGCTATATATGTACGCCAAAAGGTTTGGTTTTATAACAAACGTATAGCTAATTCTCCTTAAAATAATGTCAAATTATAAGCATTGTCTTATTTTACAGGAATAATTAATAATTTATTTTTTTAACGTGGCGTATTTCAATGATTTAATGAAGGTAATTAAAATTCAGTTTCCATCGTTAGGGGGTATTTAAAATTCAGTTGTTTCCAAAAGTCAAACATTAATTCCGCCAAAACCGAAATAAAATCTATAATCTCACCAAGTATAATCCGTTGCATATTTCTCTGCCAATATGGCAACTTTGAGCACCATTTCCTCACGAATGGAATAGTCCGCGGTTTCCAAGTAATTTAACATTTCTTGAACAATTTCTTCAGCATTAGTCCGATCGCACATTGCATAAAGTAAGTCAACTGCTTGTTGACGCACTGAAACATCCTTCTCCATCTATTATTTTTATTAAATTTTTCTGTTCAAAAACAAAACTTTACGATTGCTATTTAAAGAGTAACATTACCTTCATGGATAAGATAACGACTTCCTGATGTTTTTTCACTTCTTCATGCGAGAATTCGGACGTCGCCAAATGGCACATTGATTCCAAGGCCAAATACCTCAGATTTGTTTCCCGATTGCTTAAAAACTGGCCCAATTGGTTACAGGCTCGCACCAATAAATTGGGTTCGCTATCACTGTGTATAATCAAATTGATTGCCTCAAAAAGAACAGCATTCTTAGCATTCGAATGTTGGACCTTTTTACTCTTTGGTGGTTCTTGTGCTTTATTCAAAATTGTTTCGAGTGTTTCACTTAAACGTGCTCGAACTCCAGGCTCCTCAGTTACAGGGTTATAATTTTGTAATAAACGCAATAATTTTACCGACAACCATGGTGCCGGTACGAAATAATATGTGTAGTCCTGAAGATCTGTATAACTAGCAGTCACAATACGTGAAAGACGTGATACTGCTAAGTTTACACAGCCCTTATACTCATCGGGCTCCCGTTTGACAAGAGCATCGATTAAGGATGTTGCTGCTGTTACCACACCCATGTGTTGATCATTGAGCAAATGTATAATTCTAGACGTCCACTCACTGCGAGGAATAAGTTCAGGGCATGACCGAAAGAGACGCAATAAGCACAGTGCGGCTGATTGCTTAACCACATCCATTGTATCACTGTAAAAGCTCTAATCATTAAATTTTATATTATTTTAATTTTGTTTTCACTTACCCAGAAACCAAAAGCTTGGATATCTCATTTGAAAATGATTCGGCCATATCGCGGCTTCCAATGTTGGCTATACATTGTAAAGCTAGATTCACATGTACTGGATTTCTGGACTGCAGATCATTCTTGATAGACTGAATGATCAAACGAATCAAATCGCTGTTCGTATTTACAAGAACAGATATGAAAAGATATCCCTACGGCAAAGACAAGGAAAAAATAAACGACAATTTTTAAATTACGGCCTCGAAATTGTTTACTATCTGTTTCTCTGAGTATTTGTTGGACGATAGTAAATTAACGGCTTCCATATGACCAAAGTCGATGTCATGGCCAAGCAAGAATATGAATAGTAATTTGCAAACATATTTCTTTTTCTGGTAACCATCGAGTGTCTTGTCCCCTTTAAACTTTGACCGAATATTAGCGAGTTCCTTATTTATTCGCTTTACCTCAGCTTCTTTACTTTTACCTGAAATTAGAATTGTAAGCAAAGATCTAGATTAGAACTTTTTTTTTTAATTCAAACATTTAAAATTTTTAAAATAAAGTTATTTTCATTAAACCGGACGAACGAAAAGACTACTACTAGTAGAATGAAGAATTCAGAAGTCCATCCATGTTACCACTCTAAACTTGAAAATACCAATGGCCACAATAATCAAATTTTTCTGTCATACGTTAGCGTCGGGTTATGGGTTCAAATTCTTCTGAGAGTCAAAGAACATGGCCCCTGTTGAGGTAGCATTCATCCCTACATCAGGCCGTTTTTTATGCCGATATTAACCGATATTAACCCACTAACACACTTTGTTCATTAAATAAAACTTTTTTTCAACACAAAGGTCAGACTACAGAAAACCAACTAACGACACAACTGCATATGGTTTTATTTCCTATTACGGCCCGCGAATAAACACTAAAACAAAATAACCTTTTCGATTAGCACACACTCTATAACCCCACATGTTCTATTATTTTAACGCACCTCTTTTCCACCGAAAAAAAAATGTCGGTACCTAGTTTCAACTCTTCTTTTCTAACCTTTTGTATATACGATTTGAAAATTCTTCGATCTTCATTATCGCACGAACTCTCGAACAGTAAGGACGCAAATTGTAACCGTATTGTGCAGTGCAAGAATTGTGAACACAAAACCGCGTGCGAATATTTTATTACGGTACTGTGCGTGTTGTAAGTGAATTGTTTTTGTTAGTGAATTGTAAATTAACCGGTTCCAAAGTAAAGCAAAAGTAAAAGAAAAATAAATAAAAAATGGCCTTTGGGCCAAAACAGAACACCGGCAACAGAATCGGTATGTTGCAGGAAACGTCCTTGAGTGACATCCCCGTCAATAAAAAAAAAACGGCAGGCATTTAGTCCTATTCAAACGAACTTCCCGGAATTACCAACAAAGACAAGTGAAAAAAAACCCGAAATTTATACAAATTGTTCCTAATGACACGACAAAACCTCTCACCGGAGGGAACGTATTCGTATTAAAAAGAGCTACAGACTCAATTAGTACACAATATGAAAAAGTGTCCATGCTAAGAGACGGGTTAATTCTTTTACTAGTGAAGGATGAACAGACAGCTCTACGTTTTATAAATACCAAACGGTTCGATCAACTATATCCGGTAACAATAAAGTTACACCCGAAATTAAACCTCTCGAAAGGTATTGTTCCGGAAGAAAATATCGGCCAAGAAATGAAATTTCAAGGAGTGGTAAGTGTCCATACATTTAAAAACCCGCAAAATGGCGAAATCAGGGCTTCCGGACTAATGTTGTTTTCATTTGACCGCTTCAATCCACCGAGTAACATAGAAATCGGATGGCACAAAGCCAAAGTAAACGAGTATATCCCAAGACCAATGCGCTGTCCCCAATGCCAACTACTCGGACATACAGCCAAATGGTGCAAGCGAAACCCATTGTGCAACAACTGCAACCTTCCTCCACACCCCGACTTAGAATGCGCCCGAACCCACTGTGCCAACTGTCAAGGCCCTCACCCCGCTTTATCATCATCATGCCCCCAATACATAGAAAACCAGGCCATTCTTGAAATACAGACAAGAAATAAAACTTCACTATCCGAAGGGAAACGGTTATATAGGGAACGAAATCCCACGCCATCAAACAAACCAAAGGAATCCTATGCCGCACTCCTCAAAACAACAGCTACACATATAAATCACCAATAAAAGAAACTACAAAATAAAACCCAACAAAAACTACACTCCAACCAACATCGACAAACACTTCATCCATTTCAAACTGCTCTTCTACATCTGCAGAATACCGTAAAGTCATACAAAACCAATCATCTCTAATCATAAAACCCACAACAACTAACCGTAACAATGAACCTATACCTATTAACAAAATCACTACCATAAAAATAAACGAACCCACCATTTAAGGATTATTAAACTCCCCAATCCCTGACAATAACCACATATAACCCTAACACTCTCAACGAAAGCACAGTCTCTGTGTCTCGAGAAAATCCCAACTCGGGCCGAGACAGACAGGGCTTCGGCTTGAATGGATCAACACTCGAGACACGGAGACTGAACCCTTACAACAACAAAATCCCCAACTGCAGCAGGTTTAATATACACAATAGCATTCATGCCCATAAACTCACAATACTACAGTGGAATCTGAACGGACTCAAAAACAATATGCACGAGCTCCAAATACTCATCAAAGATCTGAAACCATGCATCATAGCTCTACAAGAAACGCACATCCGCCACGATTCTCGGGCCACAGGACCCAAAGAATACGCGGCATTCTTTCACAAACTTACGGAAAATGTTGCTTCTAAACATGGTACAGGTATACTTATACATGGCTCAATCCCGCATAAACTTATAGTAGTACACTCCACAATCTCGGTCGTAGCAGTAGAAATAAATATCGGCAGAAACCTCACGATAATATCAGCATACACCCCCACATCCCAACCAATAACCATACACGATGTTACCACTATCACAGATAGCATCCAACCACCGATACTTCTCCTCGGAAATTTTAACGCGTGGAGCCCCATCTAGGGATCTTCGTCCACTAATAAAAGGGGAAAAACCGTAGAGAAATACATACTGATCGCAAATCTAGCACTACTCAATAACGGTAGCCACACACACTTTTCCACTCACAAATCCATCACACATGTAGACTTATCACTAGCCTCACCTCAATTGGCCCCAATCTGCACTTGGAATACTTTACCCATCCTACACGAGAGCGATCACTTTCAAATAAAAAAACCCTCAAAACTTCTTCCTAAATTCCAAACCGAACTTGCTAATTGGAGTAAATTTCAAAATATAACTACCCAGGCACTAAGTCAACATGTACAGAGTCAAAATATTAATCAAGAAACAGCCATAATCACTAAAGCAATCCGAATAGGAGCAAATGCCTCGATACCACAAACAAGTCGAAAACTCCATAAGACATTAGTTCCCTGGTGGAATCCAGTTATGGACAACCTAAGGAAGAAAAAACAAGAAGCCTGGAGAATTTTCAAAAGATTCCCTTCTGATTTTAACCTAATCAATTATAAAAAGTTAAATGCTCTTTTTCGCAAAAATGCCATGGAAGTAAAAAGAAAAGCCTTCCAAACATTTACCGAAAAGTTAAATCCGAACTCTACTCCCAGAAAAATCTAGGCGGATATAAAAACGCTCACCGGGCAGTATCGCCCCCTCTCAATAAAATGCACGACCACCGACTCAGGCACTCTCACATCTCCCCAGCAAATTGCAGACCATCTTGGCAAAACATGGTCAAACTACGCAGAAGACGTGAACTTTCATCCGTCATTTCTCTCTGCCAAAAGAGACACAATTAGCCCGTCCCCTCACACAAGCCCATCCTCTAAATTAATAGATATCCCGATCAATAAAATTGAATTAGAGCCAAACCTACACGGCGCCACAGGTAAAACACCAGGATATGATCGAATCGATTACATAATGTTAAAAAACAGTCCACCACTCCTGAGACACCGAATTCTCCATCTGTTCAATAACATACTCCAAACAGGTGTAATTCGACAAGTGTTGAAAATAGCCACAATTGTACCCATACCAAAACCCACGGGCGAACCGACCTCAGCAAAAGGATATCGTCCAATATCGTTACTCCCATGTCTAGGAAAAACAGTTGAAAAAATTGTAGCTAGACGACTCAACTGTTTCATGGAGAAAAACAATCTAATAAGCATTGAACAGGTCCTATTATTCGCTATAACCTTTGACGGAATAAACGACATTCTCGTAAAATATAAAAACATAAAACACTGCCTCTACGCTGACGACCTAGTTATTCTAACAAACCTAAACGATCTCAACGAAGTACAATCTACCTGTACAGAAATACTACACGACATCACTAATTGGTGTAAAACCTCAGGCGCAAAGATTTCCCTCGAAAAGACTAAAATGTTACACATTTGTAGAAAAACCAGCTGCAGCAAAAACATCACACTTCCCTTTCAGAATCACACAATCCCTACAATACAATCCATGAAAATCCTCGGTATCCTCGCTGACAGTAAATACAATTTTAAAGAACATTGTTTAGCACTTAAGAAAAGCCTAGCTGTAAGATTAAATATTGTAAAATACTTAGCATATAAGAATGGATCTGCACATACTAACACCGTTATTAACATAACTAAAGCCGTCATCCTGTCTAAAATCGACTACGGACTACTGATATACGGAAAATGTAGCAAAGCGACCCAGCAAACAATAAAATCTCCCTATCACGCCGCAGCTCGAGCAAGTACCGGATCATTCCGTACTACACCAATTAAAAACATCCTCGTCGAATGCGGTCTCCCATCTATAGAAAACAATCTAAAATACATATCAGCTTCACTCGCTTACAAATTTACAATGTCTATACCCTGTCAACCTCCATAGTGCAGGACATCCGAAAAATTTATAAAAATATGGAAGAATGGCACCACTACACCCACCTGTACAGCACTATTAAACAGGACACCAAACCCCTTACTTACCCAACAACAGTCTCAAATAGAAAAATAAAATGCTTCCTACGGCTCCGGCTAGGACACCCCAAAACACCCTTACAAAAACCAGCCCCCCACAATGCAGCAACTGCAACAACCAAACCCATTTACTCCACATCACATCATATTTGACCGCCCAAAAGTACAAACCATCGCAAACCAACTATTTGGAAACGACCCCTTCAGCAACATTCTGGCATAACCATCAGAACAGAATATCAACTACACATACGAATTACCAACACTTACTAACCTTCACAACAAAATTTAAAGTAACTCGATATTAGCCGAAAGCCCTAGCAGCTAGCGCTATTTAGAATTAAGTTACTGTGTAATTAATTACATCGTAATAAATAATAATAATAATAATAATCTTCGATCTTCAATCAAGTATCACAATTACCTGGCAAATCGTATTGTGTTTCCGAACGACTTTAAACACAAGAAATCAGAAGAAATGTTAGCGACAATAAATGGTTTTCGAACATTGGTCAACATGTGGAATTTCACATTAAGTAGTTCCGCCTGTGCTGGGCTGTCTCCACAGGAGATAGATATTTGAGAGTGGGTGGTTTGGTGGGTAACAAGCCTTGATTCTTAATGTGAAGTATGGATATGTGTGTATAAATATTTATTTCCATTGTCTTTTGTTGTGTTTTGTTCCTGTTATAATCTTCATAATCTTGAGTAAAATTTAAAACTCTTAAAATAAACTGGGGTTTTTCCGTCAATTAATAGAGATTGCAAGGGAGCTTCGCTCACTCCTCAATTTTGTCCCTACATACTGCATCAATTGCGATTACTTTCCTACTTCTCGATTGATTCAGCAGTTACTTTTCTAAATCTAACCTTCGCACCAATCCCAGAAACATATAAATTTTTTTTTTTTTTTTAATTCAATTCAATTCAATTTTTATTTGGTAGATAATTACATTTATGGTATATTTTACAACTAGTACTTAAGAGATTTAGGAAAGCAATTCCTTTACAACTATAATCTTAAATCTATATAACGACAATGAAACATAAATATTTCAATAATTATAAACCCTAACCGTATTACCTACATATTAAATTGCTTCACATTCCTCAGCTATGTCACCCACAAGTCGCGCCAATAAAAAGAAAGAGTATGCACGAATTAAGAATTCCCACATGTACAGACTAACTGTGAATTATAAACAACGAAAAAAAAATCGCAGCTGACTG
The DNA here is from genome assembly GCA_963931805.1 of Microdon myrmicae. Classification (NCBI taxonomy): domain Eukaryota; kingdom Metazoa; phylum Arthropoda; class Insecta; order Diptera; family Syrphidae; genus Microdon; species Microdon myrmicae. Next base: position 72,713,397 of record OZ007497.1, read on the forward strand.
TGGCGATTACAACACATGAATAAATGATCGCTCAGCGAATATAAAAGAAAAACAGTGTTTTATTCGGTGGCTAGAAACCGGTTGATCCCCCTGGAAACTGAAGCCTAGACGAAGCAATCTCTCTCGAAAGAAGACCCAGGCCAACACCAAGCTGGAAGATCCGTCCAATCTCTCGCGAAGGAATACCCCGGCCAACACCAAGCAGGAAGATTCGCCCATCCCAGAGCGGCGATCTCTCACCGGCCAATACCAAGCCGGAAGATCCGTCCAACCTCTCTCGAAGGAAGACCCCGGCCAACATCAAATATAACAATATTGTGGCACCACAGAGGGGCACCAGCCGAAGGAAGACATCCACGGGCTTAACCAAGCCGGAAGCCGGTATGTTGTGTGTGTTTTTTATTGTTGATACAACACAACGCTCAAACACGCCCATACTTCAATTAACTGTAGACAGAGAGTTACAGGAGGTTGTATTCTGTCTACTTGACTAAGAAATTATCACATCAACAAACATCCAAAGAAGAGTTCGTAAATTTCTTAAATTTCAGTTAAAATCTTAGTGCAGTAAAAAATTAAAAGGTCATCCGAATTGAAATCGTATACAGTCATTAATTGAACTCATAAATAAGGGCGACCATAAAAAGCCGAATTACAAAAGTTTTCTTCATTCTTTTGTCATACATTTTAGAACTTCACAAGTTCAGGAAAAACGTGTCTCTTTTATAATAAGTAATCAAACACAATTAAAATAATTTGATTACAAGACCAACAAAAAGGAAAGCAGGCGTCACAGTTATGGATAAAAAGAACGGAAGAATGATTAAAAGAAGAATTCATAATTTGATTAGCAACGTACTAATGCAGCTATTATTCACGCAGTCAAGTTCAATGAACAAAAGGACTCTGAGGAACAGGGGCGGCTTTTTCCTCAAGTCTATATATCATGCTGTGTAAATGGCAACTGTGAAAAAAAAATTAACTTTGAAGTGAACTTACAGAACTTGAATGTCGGATAAAGTGGGCGTTATGTGGAACAGAATTTACGACTTAATAAACAGAATTTAAAGACGAAAGGAAAGTCCACAGATGTAGATACAATCTTTAATAAGACATGGATTTAAAATAACTAGGGTTTAATTAGTAAAAATTATATTTTAGTGAAATTATGTCATGGTACTTTAACACTGATCTTTTTAAATATATTATTTACAGAAAAGGAAACCAAAAAAATATAAGATTTGTGTGCAAAAATACCAAATCGGCCATAGATGAATTGGGAATATATTTCAAATTAACGAAAGCAATCAAATGCAAAGGTTTCTACAAGGAGGCGCAAAATTAATCACCCTATCGGATGATGTTATAATTTTTGCAAATGGCGTCGTACGTCAATCATATTGGACATTTGTGAACTAGACAGCTGCAATATACAAACACACAAGCAATGGAGCGCTATACTCCGCAAGAGCGTGGAATAATTGTGTCGATTTAATCTCAACAACGAAGAGGACGATTTTGTGTCGAAAATCATCAAGAGCGACGAGGCGCATTTCCACGTAAGCGGTTACGCCAATAAGCAAAATCTTCATTTCTGGGGCACTGAAAATCCGCGTGTGATGCACGAAGAGCCATTACATGCACTCAAAGCCACTGTGTGGTGCGCCGTTCACGCGGGAGGAGTGATTGGGCCGTATTTTTTTGAAGACGTCATCGGCAATACGGTCACTGTTACTGGCGAACGCTAAAGGCCATGATAAACGACTTTTTACTATCGGAATTAGATGAGTGGGGCTTGGTGAACATGTGGTTTCAACAAGACAATACAACCGCAGACACAGCACGAGCCACAATGGATATTGTGAAGGAAGCGTTTCCTTGTCGCGTAATTTCCCGTTTTGGCGATTTGGCATGGCCAGAAAGATCGCCCGATTTAAAAAGCCCAGACTTCTTTCTTTGGGTTTATGCCAACAAGCCTCAGACAATCCCAGCCCTTAAGGAGAATATTCGACAGGAATGCGAACAGTTATCACCGGAAATCTTGGCGAAAGTCATGGAAAATATGATATTTAGTAAAAAAGTAATTCAAAAACAAAATTGGATGATTAATTTTGCGCCACCTTGTAGATATTACGAAATATGAAGAAAAAAAAATTGTTTCCATCCAGTTCTGATGTTCTAGGGAGAATAAAACCCCATCTTTGTAATATTTTTAACAGTAGAGAAAATCGATTCTGATTTTGAAAAACTGCTTAAATTGTCGTGACAATCCGATACAATCAGTGTTGGTTCATTTTTTCCAACTCCTACTGCTCAGGGAAATTCACATGGATCGTATAATTCCTGGATTGAAATCAACTTTATGTATTATATATCGCCATCTTCTTTAAACGCAGCCAAACACGCAAGTAAAAAATACTAATAGAATTAAGATTTCACTGAACGAGCTTTTTTAAGTTTAAGATCAAGTTAACCACTTGTGTGCTAATTTTTTTTTTGATTATGTGTAAAACACGGGAACATTGATTTTGTTTTACCCACATTTAGCACTAGATTAGGAAAGTACTACATATTATAATTAATAAAACTGAACTCGAGATTCCGCCGTCATTAAAAAAAACGTACGGAAAGTGGCATTAATTAGAAAGAATTAGCGTCGTATTATGAATGTCAGAACAATTATCCACTTCATCTTTTTATTTTAGATTAATTTCTAAACATTTTTGAAGAATATCGAAAATCGTATCTCCTCATCAATTCCTACATTTATAGGTGTCCAGTCATTAAAGCAATAGAAGAATCGAACCTTATGGCTAGGTATATCGCAGTCAACTCTCCGGACCTAAAACCACTTCAGCGCTCAACTTTAGTACAAACAGCACACCATAAGGCCGATTCGCTGTTAAACTCGTACTGTTACCGAGTCCTCAAACAGCTGAACATTGACAAATCTGTTGGCTCAGATGTCGTTCCACTATACTTTTGAAAAGATGTTCTTTTTCTATCGGTAAACTGGTGGTCAATTCCTATTCAACTATAGATGGAAATCAGCGGATATCCAAACCACTCTCGAAAAAAAAACGACCTATCATTCTCCCTTTCTTATCAACACAGCACTAGCTTACTCCCCTCTTTTTGTTCAACAATAACAGCAAGGCTACGAAATTACTGGTTACCTGCCAACTTTCGAGATATCCGGAAACAAACAACTTTTTTAAGACGGCCAATATGGGTTTTGTAGCAACAGAGACACAAGAAATATGATGGTGTAGCTTATCAAAAAGTAATCAAACCAACCACTGTTTCGGTAAATACTAAGTTATTGTACTAGATATTTCAAAAGCATTCGCCCAGTCCTATAGTCGAAATCGATTTCCTATGGAGTTGACTATACAAGGATTCAATTGATATCAAAACCATTTTCCCCTCTACTCAACCTAAATGGTAGTGGATGGTGTCATGTACATGCCCGACAGCAAAATAAGCATTTAAGCTCATTCAGGAGGCAGGCGCAAATTTCTCAATTTCGTTATTAGAACATAGGCGCAAAGTATCCTCATGTTTGTTATTCAATCAAATGTTGTAAATAAATTCCACATCTACAAATATTTCCGCGCAATATCAGTGTCCGCATTTCAGTTCCTGTTACCACTTCAGACATATAGTTAAACACAGAGAATCACTCTTCATCAGAACCACATGAATACGGATTATTCTGCGCTCCACTTTGGAGGAGTGATTTCTTAGGTCGTAACCTATCAGAAAAACAAAACATGGATTTAGTATAAGTCGCACCGTTTTTGAGTTGTTTGGATTTTTTTTTTCAAAATTTCAGAATACCCACAACTCGAAAAATTACGAATTGTCTACATTATGACAACAATGGTCATATTTTTAAATTTTCCTAAAAATTCTTGAATATCCGGCCCATCGAATGTCAATAGCTGTTTTGGCTATACTTAAAATATTTGTGGGATTCAGGAATTTGTGAAGATTTCAGAAAGGTGCTACACTATTAGATCGCCTGGGTAAAAACAAAAATATATTGCTAATTGCATTGAAGAGAAACAGATTTGTTTCATAAAATCATTGCGCAAGTTGACAGAAAATTAACGCACTTAAGCAAAATATATATTTTTTTTAAACTATCTCTTATTACACATTTTACATATCAAGAGAATTTAAAAATAAATGCCCAAAACATTTTCCACTAATTCATGTTCGACATCTACGCAAAATTAATCTTTTAATGGTTCTCAGGCTAACTGATTGAATTTTCCGAGCTGCTTGATTGATTTGTTGCCGTAGTTTCTCCTTATTGCAGATCGGTTTAGAGTAAACTCTGTCTTTAAAATAGTCCCAATAAAAGAATCCAATGGGTTGAGGTTGGGTGATCGAGGAGGCCACAAAATTGGCCTCAACCACCTAATCCATCTATTGCGATACGCCTCATTTTGATAAGTTGAGAACCTCAACATCATAGTGCGCAGGGCATCCATCATTTTGTATTCACATTGTTCGCGTCAGTTCCAAAGGAACATCTTCTAGCAATAGCCGTAACTGGTTTTGCAAAAATTCCAAATAATCTTACGTGTTCAAAGCAGAAGGCAATTCTACCGGGCCTACAATTTGCCTATTCGAAATTCTGGACCACAAGTTTAATTTAAATTGATACTGTGACAGACCTTCTATAATTCCGTGAGAGTTCTCCAAACGCCGACTGTGAAGGTTGTGCAGGTTTGTTTACACAAACGCGCGCACAAAGTGGGATTTTGGAATACCCTTAAATGTCAGAGCGGAAGGAGAGGAAGCGGATAAGGAAAGGAGGTATCGATGTATATTGGTCTTAAATGCTTGGACATTACAACGACGAGGAAACACATGATCAGGTAGAGTATTCCACATTGGTGTGGTTCGGCTAAAGAATGACTCTCTATATTTTTTTATAAATTGATGCGCATTCTCAGATTGACGGGTATCGCGGGAAAATGTCTAAGGAGGCGGAACACATTGAGCAAGTTCAGTTGGGCAACGACCGTGATAATACCTATAGAAAAGAGATAGACATGATACGTTGCGCCTATCTTCTAATGTCGGAATTGATCGACTCACAACTGGGTCCCGAACAAGTGTCACTGCTCGTTTTTGCATCCTATCGAGCAGGTGTATTTAACTCCATTTTAAGACGAATAAACGCCTTGTAAATAGTGTCCAGGTTGGATATAGTGAAGTATTTTTGCATCTCTTAAGGAATCCCATGCATTTGGCCGCACTTTTCGCAGATTCAAAAATGTGGTCGTTCCAATTAAGAGTCGAATTAATTCGAGTGCCGAGGATTGATGGTTCCTTGGCTTCGTCGATGCAAGTGCCGTTCATTGACAAGTGTATTTACTTTGGGGTTCGCCTTTGACGACGGGAGACAGTACTGAGTTTTTAAGGCATTGAACTCTACTCGGTTAGATAATCCCCATTGATATATCTCGTTGAGGTCGGAATTCAGTGTATTAAACATAACTTGCTGATTGGTATTGACGTTCGAAGAGTTTGGTCGGGAATGTTCGTATAAGTATGAGAGACTCAATGTGCTATCATCAGCAAACGAATGGATTGGGTTGCGGGCAATGGACAAGAGATCATTTATAAAGATGAGGAAGAGAGTGGTTAAGAGTACAGAACCTTGGGGAACGCCTGCATGAATTTGATGGGAGGCAGAGTCGACACCATCAAGAACCACTTGGATTGAACGGTCAGAAAGATAGACTCTTATCCATTATATCAGGGAATTGTCCACTCCATATGAATGCAATTTTGACAAAAGGGCTGGATACCAAACTCTGTCAAACGCTTTTGAAATATCGTCTACCTTCCTTTCGCCGAGGTAGTGGATGGAATGGTTCCACTTTTCGGTAAGGTACGCCATCAAATCTCTTGTAGACCTGTTGCTACGAAAGCCATATTAGCGGTCATTGAGGAGTTCATTTTATTCCAGATATTTCGAAAGTTGGCGGTTAATCAGTGATTCCATTACCTTCGAGAGAATAGAAGTTAGTGCTATGGGTCGATAAGAAAAGAGGGATGATTTGTCGCCCTTTTTGGGAATTGGCTGTATGTTCGTTGACTTCCATCTATTTAGGAAACGGCCAGTAGGATATTACAAATGGAAGAGTTTCCGCAGTGGTTTAGAGAGTGAAGGGGAATATCTCTTCAAGAGAATTGGGGGAATGCCATCAGGACCAGCAGATTTGTTTGCGTTTAGCTCCTTGAGTGTCCGGGCAACAGTACGCATTCGGAAGCGATTCTAGCTCATGGTGTGCTGCTTATGATGTGGTATCAGGCAGATTTGAGTGGGCTGCAAAATGTGCAGCAAGTAGATTCGCTTTCTCTATTACACTGGTGACTGGTCTGTCATCGACTATTAGCGAAGGAAAAGATGAAGAGACCGAGTTTTGGATGTGCGTAGTGTTTTTTGTATCACTTTCTGGTCATGCAAGAACTTTGGGCGTTGAATATACGGATTACAGTCATTTCTAGCTCTTTAAATCTTTTCCGATTTTCCTCAGTATTGTTTGATTTATACAACCGGAAGCTCAACAGCTTAGCCTTAATGGCTTCTCTGCACCCGGAATAGAACCACATATTTCTCTTGGGTTTGATACTCTTCACTCTGTGTGGAATAAAGGTTCGAATGCCAAACAAAATCGTGTCTGTCAATGTGTCCGCTATAGAGTCAACATCATTATTGAGGAAAAATAACGACGAATTTAACTTCCCAAAAAAGTCGTTCAAACCTTCCCAGTTGGCTTTGTCATAAAACCATACTGTTCTTTTGGGAGTTTTCTCGTTAGCGTTGCTGTTGGTTAGAGGAAATTTACCTGACACGATACAGTGGTCTGAAATGCCCAAGGGCGAAGAAACTTCAATTGTGTATTTGTGTGGGTGGGAGGTGAGAAATAGGTCGGGTGTGTTGGCGGAATGACGATCTTTATCTTGTACCCGTCTAGGCTCATTGACGAGTTGAGTTAAATTATTTGACTCAGCAAAGTGCTGAACCTACTGACTTTCAGGAGTTGTGTGTCTGGAGTGACGAAGCCACAGAGATGCACATTAAAATCACCCACAATAACGATTTCAGTGTGCGGATATAGGGTCAAGATCACATCGATAGAATCAGACAGAGCATCAAATTCGTTAAAGGATGCGTTTCTATCCAAGATTGGGCTTCTGTAAAGAAAGCAGTAATGTATGATATGGATACGAACGTGAAGTTTTAGCCACGAGAAATTTAATTCTGGCCTGGAGCAGAGCCCATATTGTAGCAGGAGCTGATAAGCAATATCACTTCGTATGTATGTAGCTAGACCACGATGTGGAAAGAACAATGGCACTAAGTTATAACCGGGTATAGTAAAATCAGAAATATCTGCATCAATTATTACCTAAGTCTCGCTCAGTGCAAGGATTGCTGGTTTCTGGTTACAGACGTGGGCAGACACAGTACCGCCTCAAAAAATGAAGCAAGTTGGACCCGGCGATAGATAAGCGAAAGTAACCACTACAGGTGTTATGTTCAAGTATCAGTCTTTCATATTGGCGGACTCATCGGACCACAAAACTTTGTTAAAGGAGTCAGGATCTTCTTCGTTCTCATGCCGCATTGCACGACAGGAGGGGACTTGTGGGGAGGGGAAGTATAGTGCCGGACATGGGCACACGGTTCACTTCACTCCCCATCACTAACCGATTTGGCGAAAGAAAACACCAACAAGGAACGACGATCCGTACCGAACACCAGAAGACATCCGTTTGCCAAAAGATTAGAACGCACGTTATTCTCTGTCACTCACTGATTGTCCACTGTAAATGATCTTCCAAGAATCCAAGAGTACAAGAAAATGAAACGTACTGCTTTAATTTGTGTCTATTGTTTATAACTTCATTTCAGTTGTTATTTATTTTTGGGTCTACATTAGTTGTTTTTATCGATATGTAACGTTACACATGTTGTATTTGGCACATGCGGGACACTGTTTAATTAGTTTATTAATTGGTTTCATTGGTGGCACAGTTTCACTGGGGATTTGTTTGGTGAATTAAAGGTTCGACACGTAAAACATCGCGTGTGTAAACGCACCGTACCGTGTGCACGGCACGGCAAAGGGAAGAAGACCCAACCGACTCCTTTGATGATTGTAATAAGACTCCTAGATAACCCACCGTACCGGCGCCGGTACGGTGGATGGCAGGCGACCCGACCGCCTTGCTGGTTGAATTAAGACTCAACGATATCTTGCTCGTTCAGAGCTCACTTGTTCATCGTGATCATGCTGGTATGTGTGCCTAGAACAAAGAAAGACATAAAGTGCATTCCTAGGATACGATTTCGGTAAAGCAAATAAAACCGAAATCGTCGGATGCATGTGCGTAGCAGCTAAACAAAGAGACCACGATGCGATGTGGAAATGTGCTAATTAGTTTTAGGTAGGTTACTGGGAAATGGTGTTTATGGCATCGCTAGTAAGGGTACGTATTGAATACCTATTTGCATTGTTTATGCTTGGATTTTAATTGGTGCCAAGGGACGCGGAATGCGTATTTGCTTTGGGTTGCACATTGTGCGAGTCAGGGAATTTTATTGCTGGGAGAAAAACGTCGCCAGCCAATGTATGCATAAAGAAATTTATCGTATACATGAATGAAGGTGGGAATAGGCGACGCCATGATAATTATCTCTGGCTGGAATGGTTACATGATATGTGAACCGGGGTTTTTCTTTTCAGGATAGTTTATGATAAGGAAAGTAAGAGCTCTTACAGGGGATTTGTAAGCGAAGGAATGCTTGAAAAGGTAAGAATTCTCTTGCAGAAGCTTTACGACTAAAGCTTTGCTCCAATTATTGCGTGTAGCATTTTCAGGTACCTAATGCGATTGCATTGGCGAAATTATATGGGAAGATGGGTGTTATGGGGGTTTTTAAGGAAAACGTACCGTGGGGTTTGGCGGAACCGCCACAGACTCGTTTTGAATAATCCGTTGATACGTTTTGAATCCATAGAACAAGATTATTTTTTTTTATACAAACGCGCGCACGAAAGGGGATTTTGAAGTACCCTTAAATTTCAGAGGACAGTGCGAGCAGAAGGAGAGGGAGTGGATAAGGAAAGGAGGTATCGATGTCTTAAATGCCTGGACATTACAACGACGAGGAAACACATGATCAGGTAGAGTATTCCACATTCGTGTAGTTCGGCTATCTTTTGATGTTCCTGTACGACATTGTGCGGCTCTCTTGGACATCCGTGGATTCTCATCAACTTCTTGAAAAACGATATCCACATCAACAACTCAACGTCATCCTTTATATAAGCCTGTTATGTTAAATAACGCACATTGTTACTCAAAGCTTTTAATTTCACTTCCGTGCTGGACGCTGGCTAGGAAGACGCTCTCTGAATATTAATTTTAAAACGCGGCGGGCTTTATAATTAATGTCCGATAAAAGCGAAGAATTAAAAGGGACTTTTCTTCTTCAATTATGTAGATCCATGCATGAATTATCCGTGAGTACCTTTCTTTATGGACCGCATTATATACTTTAGATATGCGTATGGTCAACGATAGCAAAGATATTTTGTATATCTCATTCTACCATGGAATTGGTTAGGATCATTGTATGTTATTTGTTTCGTTTTTTGTGCCGTCATAGTGTTTCCAAATGTGGTATCTGGATTCTATGATTTGACTAAAAATTACATTTAGAGTTTATGCACTTTCACAGGTACCCATAACACAATTTGGCATTTTGTTTTACCATAAACAACTTCATGCTAACTGAATCCGCTTAATGGCGGCCGATAGCCTCAAGGGTATGTATTTGGGGGTGACAAGTTCGATGTGTAACGATGTTATCAATCACTAGCAGAACAAGCAAAAACTAAATTCTGTCAAAAGAATGTAAATAAATGAATTTGAAGGCAATTTTCAATTCGGATTGAAGAGTTAAAAAAAAAATTCGCCCCCTTAAATGAAAATAGCAATTTTTTTGTCCAATAGCTATAAATTGACCGATGTAATTGGTAAAGTAGTTGTCAATTTATGTAAATTCGAAGTAGCTACTTCCCAATCGATGCCCCGGTTATTTCGCAAAAAAAAAAAATATGAACACAGGTGTCATAATGTGAACAAGCCAGCAAATTTTCTAGAGCAAAATGTTGATATACCAAAATTTTGAAAGAAAAAATAAATAAATAAAAAACAACTCCAAAAACTATGTTTTGTTTTTTTCGGATAGGTTATGGGGTAAGTAACCACCCTCTAAAGTTTGCTCGCTACTTACGAGACCCCCTGTATATTTCTTGGCGTTATAATTTACAAGCATCAATACTTTTCTTCTCCTGTCCATGCCTTGCTTCGACATTTAAGGTTGAGCGTGGTTTATATTAAAAAAATGTTTTTTTTTTTAAATAAATTTGGTCAGATAAACGATAGCATTAAGAAAACTAAAAACCATGAGAGTAATATTTTGTACTCGTATAGAGTAAGCTAAAAGTTGCTTACCAATTATCAAAAGCAAACATTATGCCTATTGTATAAAGTATATATTATATACTGCTATATAATAACCTTGTCCGTAAAAATAAATTATTATGGAAAGTTTAACAAGCCTCGAGACATGCTAAATAAGGCCAAGACCGGATCCCGGCTGTAATGCCGATGATGATAATGATATTAAAAAAGGCAAATTGATTTCTTGCAATAGAGTTTGTAGTTCTACATAAAGAAACTATGGTGTTAACACTAGATTGCCTAAAGAAGTCTTTTTGGCTGCTTTTTAATTTCAATTAGTAAAAAAATTATACTTATAATGATACAATTTCTTGGGATGTTGAGACAATGGTTGATCGTTTATTTTTTTGGGGAAAAATGAACAACGACCATCGTCATTGCATCTAAGTGAATACATTGTTCTAAAACTTGTACAGCCATATACAGGATGTGGAACAAATGTAATTAGCGATAACTTTTTCACTAGCATGTAGTAACGAAATTAATGGCTAAAAAAGCTACTCCAATTGAAGCTTTCAGAGGAAACAAAAAAAGCAGCCAAAAGCAGCCAAACAAAAAAAAAAGGATAACATGCCTCGTTTTTTCACTCCGCTAAAGAAACCAAAGAAAAAAAATATATCGAATAAAAACAATATATTGACAACTTTGAATTTAATTTGTGAACGCACCCTTTCACTAATCATCGAACTGTCACTGTCAATTTATTCAGTAAACTCAGCATTTTCATCATGGTTAAGTACACAAACGAACAACGTCTGTAAATTATAAAAATGTACTACCGAAATTTGGAGTCTGTGACCGCAACTTTAAGACCGTTAAGTCCAATTTTCGGTCGTAATTCTCGCCCTATGGACAGGTAATAACGAGTTTAGTGCAAAAATTTGAGGCCGTTCAGGCGTCCGTAGCAAACGATCCAAATCAGTCAATTCCACGGCGTTCTCAAGAATTGGGCATCGCCCAGACCACTTTATGGCGAATTTTTTGTTAGGATCTTGGTTTACACCCATACAAGATCAAGCTCACTCAAGAATTGAAGCCGATGGACCATTTGAAGCGACGTACGTTCTCCGATTGGGCTCTGGAAAAGATGCGCCAAGATGATGAATTTCATCGCAAAATCATCTTCAGTGACGAAGCTCATTTTTTGGCTCAATGGGTTCCTCAATAAGCAAAACATGCGTTATTGGTTGGGTGAAAATCTACATGTGCTACAAGAATCACCACTTCATCCGCAAAAAACTGTTTGGAGCGGCTTGCATGCTGGCGGCGTCATTGGGCCATATTTTTTTCGTCGACGATAACGATCGTCTCGTTACTGTGAATGACCATCGTTATCGCGCCATGATTACCGATTATTTTTGGCCCGGATTGGAAGATATGGACTTGGGCGACATGTGGTTTCAACAGGACGGTGCCACAAGCCACACAGCACATGATACAATCGATTTATTGAAGAGTAAGTTTGATGAGCATGTTATCTCAAGAAATGGGCCAGTCGGTTGGCCGCCTCGTTCGTGCGATTTAATTGGTCATTGGGCTATGCCAACAACCTGACGACGTTAGAAGAGCTCAGAGCCAACATTAAACGTGAAATAGCGGCCATTTCGGCCGAAATGTGTAGCCGAGTCATCGAAAATTGGGTCCAACGAATCGACGCTGCAAACCCGCGGTGGCCATATGAACGAAGTCGAGTTCCATTCATAAATGTTTTGATTGTACTTCAATCCGATAATAAAGTTTTTGAAATATCTCAAATGGTTTGCGTTTTATTTTTAAAAAAAGTAGTCAAGTCCCTATTGAAAAACCCATAAAAGCAAACCAAATAAAAGAGCTCTAAGCATAAATTTGTGAAAATTGATGTGATAAAAACCTTTTATTGGAATTTATTCATTTTTATAATCATCATCGTCATCGGCACTACAGCCGGGATCCGGTCTTGGGCTTATTTAGCAAGTGTCTCCACCGGTATACGGTCCACATCCGAGACTTGTTAAATTGTCCATAATAATTTGTTTTTCCGGGCAAGGTTATTCGCCTTGCATCGGTATTCATTTTTATAATAGCACAAAATTGGAAGTTGATATGGTCCCTCAAAAGGCCTGAAAATGTACAGTAAAAGCTACTTCTCGTAAGATGCCTCCTACAAACATTTTTTAATATATTAGATTTGGCTGCTATATACGGTTGGATCCTTTACAAAGCGACGACAGGAATAAAAATACAACGAAAATAGTTCTTGTTTCAATTAGCAGAACAGCTTTCAAACCAATATATAGATGCAATACAGAAAATTTCACCAGGCGCTGAACACCCACAAAGATCAACTGCAACATCACCAAATGCAATCCTTTCAAACGCATAATTTGTCGACCTTGCCACAATAACAAAACAAATACTATTTGTGAAAATTATAAAAAGTATGTTTGTGGAAAATGTGCGTATGAAAAAATGTCCCCTTTTATTTGGAAAAAATGTGCACATAATAATGCAAAAAGTATTTTTTTTTCTTTGATTTCTAAGTGCAACAAATTTTCTGTATTACTTAATATTTACTAATAACATATTATAAAACTTTAAATAATATAAAAAATTATTAAAAATCAATTTTAAATAAATTATTTTACGTATTAGTTATTCTTTCACAAAGCAGTAATATGACTGCTTTTGGGCAATGTAGGTATATACTAATTTTCAGCCTGTTAAACATACGATGCGCATGACTTTTAAACTATCCTTTCAAGTAAACAATATTCGGTTTTTTGTCTTACTTATTATAAAATAGTAACAAAAGTAATACATCCTTTTTACTTAAAAAAATCATCTTCCATTCTCCCTTTTAACATGTTGACAGTTTAATTTTCTGTTGGTTCCAATTATTCTATTGCCTTGTATATAACATACTCAAGACTAGTTTTAAAATTCAGTTCAACAATTTTCTTTTCTAGACATATTCGATAAACTCGTGAGGGGTGCCACAGCCTTTTCCAAGGCACTTTACTTATAATAATAAAAGATTATTCTCGAAATTTCGTTTTAAGCTAGTCCATTTTTCTTTTATAATTTCGTTCTTTTCCACTAACAATTCATTTCCTGTACAAAAAAAAAAAAAAAATGTAGCGTCTGATCACCTCCGCGGGCCAAAATACTTTACTCGTGTGCCATTGTGAGGAAGAAAGAAAAACTGTTGTCAGTGAAGTGATATTTGTATCATTGATTAGACATAAGAATACTAAACACCCATCCCTTTTCACCAATTCATTTCATTCAAATTTCATTAGCTATAATCCTATTAAATGTCCAAAATCAACATCGAGGGAGGTTTAACGCAATTTAAAGAACACCCAGTGGTTTTTTAATCATCGTCAATTTCTACGATGCGTTGACGTAGTTGTCTGCCTGTATTCATAGGCATCGTTTAACACTCAAAACACAATATAATAAGAGGAAATCACTCGCTCCACATCTATTTGTAATGTCTTCTGGATACAGTGTCTTTGACCTCACACGCTATGTAATGTTCCTACGCCATACACCACACTCTCGCACACTTGTTAGCATTTAATTAAATTCATAATATTTAATGTAAAAAAGATTGTACTTACAATTTCTTATGTCCGATATGAAGACGGCTAATCCTCGCATGCCGTCACCTCTAACGGGTGCCATGTTTGTATTATTTTCAAATCGGTACAATCAAGGGCCAACACTGTATATTTCCGACAAACTATGCTTAGCACTAGTTAAGAATAACTATTGTGCCTTAAGCTACTAACACTTGACACCTGTAATAATAAAGTGATTATACACCGGTAATCTTCGACTCATTTAAAATAAGTAGATGTATTTAAAATATAGGAGTCTCGCAAAACACTTATCAGTTTCAAAACACAGAGAAGGTAATCACTTTTTTTGTTTTGTTGCGATATCACTCGTATAAATGACCGCGAACGAAACGAGATAAGTAGTCTTTTTCGTTTGACCTTTTTGCATGTTACACTCGTAAGACATATAAATAAAAACGCATCGACTACAGTAACTCAACTGATGAATCATTAGCTGAAATTATTTTTCTAAGGGCTATGGATTGATTATAGTTGCTTGATGCATTTTCGATAAACTGCAATATAAATATTTTTATTAACTTTGAATAAAGAATGAACGCTTTTATTTTTGTTACTGCAATTGCAACGTTAACTAATAATAACACAGTCAAAATAATTTACATATAATGGCACCCTTAAGAAACCGTACTTAATTTATTTTGTGCTTTCCTTAGTTGATAGCAGAGGCTACTCGCAAACATTGAGAATTATTTTACTACAATCTCAGAAAAACATAAAATTAAAGAAGACAGATACTTCGAAACTGCAGCTATACCTTAGAAATGTCTAAGCATTCTCCCTGGACTTTCCTGCAAAAAAGTGAACCGAATAGAATACTAGTAATAGTCCAAAAATGTCTCCCTCCGAAAGGGTCACCGATTCTTAGCAAACTTGTGCGCACATCTTATGCACAGAAAATCTCTCCTACAGCTCGAATTCAACTTTCCATAGAGGGCTAACTATCTGCGTTGTCCAAGATAATGGAACAACACCAAGTTGATTAAATATTTGGAATGCATCAACACATTTTGAATGAAATATTTGGAACTCCTAAGTAATCGTCATATGAATTCCGCAACAAACAATACTACACCTGGATATCTGCAATTGAAAAGCACGGTGAATCAAGGGCAGTTCTGATGGCTCTTGATGCTGTCTAGCACAGAGTATTTTATGGGACAGAGTTTCAAAAAAAAAAAAACCGATCGCTTCGGGGTGTTAAAGACTCTTCGTCTCCGGATCTCTTTTTCATTAATTTTCGAGTGCCTCCGAGTTCTATCTTTCGGCTTCTTATTCATGATTTACTAGTATAAACGGATAATCAAATGCACAATTTTTCCGATGACTCTACAAGCAGGTCCACTCCCTGAACGAGGATCTGGAAGAAATCTTGTATCAATTCCTCGACTGCAAGGAAAAACGGATTATCGATTCGACGCTTATTATGAAAGACCTAACCATCAAATCAGTCAGTAGAATTGTGCCGTGGCATGAACATGCACCGAATATAACTAAACCCACTTCAAAGAAACTAAGCTCTCTTTTCGGGACTCAATGATATTTTCCTTCGGCACAATTTCCTACCCTCTACAAGTCCCAAATTAGACCCTCGCTTGAATAATGTTCACAAGTTCGGAGGTCTGCTCCTATACATATCCTCGACTTACTTAACAGCACTCAGAGAGGAGTATCCCGCTTAATTGATAACACAGTACTAGCATCTAGAGTATTGCCACAGCCACATCGAAGCCGCACCGTGGAACTTTGTCTCTTTACAGATATTACCACAAAGTCTGTACTTTGAAGATCCACGATATCATTCCAAAGAATTCAGTTTGCTTGCGCTTCCCAAGGCAATCCAATCTATCTCATCAATCTGCGATTCATATCACAACTGTACGTACATTTATCATAATTCGTTTTGTACAGAAGAGGACAACTGTAGAAATCCGTCCCGGAGATGGTGTTTCCGGAGAACTACAATGTGTAAGTGTTCAAAAACGTGCTATTCCTCTCCGGGATTAAAAAAAAAACAAGGTAATGTTAACATTTTAGACACAAAATGTCGTGGACCACCCATGAGTTTTTAAGACTATGCTTCTTCTTCCAAAACCGAACATGTTAATTCGAGATACAAATTATTCTGGTTAGCAGGGATCAAGCGGCCTAAGAGTAAATGCAATTGTTTAATTACCCTAATCGTAAGCAGAATTCTTTAAAATCAATGAAAGAGCACTTTTCGATCTAACATTTTAGTTAGTTTAGTTTAGTACATATATACAGAGGTTTCAACATAGCATGTTTTTGGTGCTCTTGACTAAATATGGGAACAGTTTTACGTTGTAAATTGTAGCCTGGTCTGAAGGAATGAACTTGTAGCGTCTCTAACAGATACACACAATACAGAAGCAAATAGTGAAGAACACCGAAGAGAAACTCGAATAAGAAAATACATCAGAGCCGTATACCATAGCGATAACATAACAATTCACATCAGTGGAATATAGTTGAGTTTGGAAATCGAATTCTAAGCACGGCCAGTAGCCTGATGTGTTACGCATTGGTTCAATTTTTGGTGATTCTAACTGTCATAGCGTCAGTTCGAATCACACGTTCTTCACTATCATTCCAAACGCTATAATTGGTGACTACGACGTGATCTGTACACACAGCACACACTTTCCCGTAGTAAACAGAACTTCACACACGATCATGACTTCCGCATAGAGCAACAGGCACACTCGCCTGATCCGACGTTCTCTCGTTCGCTCCATCGTTTGCACACGAAGCTGATCATAACGAAGTTACTAAGGAGGGAGTAGTGTAGCGTCTCTAATAGATACACACACAATACAGAAGCAAATAGTGAAGAACACCGAACGAAAATCGAATAAGAAAATACATCAGAGCCGTATACCATGGCGATAACATAACAATTCACATCAGTGGAATATAGTTGAGTTTGGAAATCGAATTCTAAACACGGCCAGTAGCCTGATGTGTTACGCATTGGTTCAATTTTTGGTGATTCTAACGGTCATAGCGTCAGTTCGAATCACACATTCTTCACTATCATTCCAAACGCTATAAACTCTTTCTCGTATCTGTTAAGAAACTTCCATTTTCGAGCTCTCAAATATTCAATCATTCTAGATTTAGTCAAAAGACTATGTAACTCGAGTGCAAATGATGCAGAGTTCCTTAAATTTCATCCACATGCATTGGTCTTGAAATGGAGTTTCTCATTGACGACTTCTCCACTCTTTAAAATAATTCATTGGTTAATTTTGTTGTTTGGAGTGTTTTCGTGATGAAGGAAATTAAAATTACAGTTTCCAACATTACGGGCACTGTAGTATACCATCATTAATTGTAGACTTAATGTAATTAACTTGAAGAAAGATAAAATTCCATAATTACGGCTTGCAATTACGGCAAAAAGGATTGGATCGAATGTTTTAGGTTATCCAGTGTAGTGATCTTTATTTTACCAAAATAGCGCAGAGTGACTTAATTTTAAGGTGGGGTATGCCATTAGTTACCAGAGGGTGTGTGACAACAAATTTCATACTGCCAGTCACTTGGGAGATCCAAAATATTCTGAGAGTTGCCGAGTTATTAATGAACATAATTATATAGAACAGAATTTTTTGATCCATCAGTTGTATACTCGACTGGCTGGGTGGTACATATGAAAATGCCTTAGTACCAATTTAACCAGTGGAAATGATCACACACACATCATCGGCACTACAACCGGGAACCGGTCTTGGCCTTATTTAGCAAGTCCTAAGGCTTGTTAAATTTTCCATAATGATTTGCTTTTTCCGGGCAAGGTCATTAAGTCTTGAGCCAGAGGCTCCCCGACGGGGAATCACCTCTTCAAAACTATAAAGATAACGCCTTCTGAACTACCGAGTTTATGTATATTGACCTGTTTGAGTTCAGGAGCATATTATCCTGTGAATTTCACTCAAATGGCAAATCCGCCTAGCAATTACACACAGTATTATTGTAGAATAGTAAATTTTCCTTATTAGAATCTGATTACATGCTATTGAGATTATGTATACCTGTATCAATAAAAACTTACAAACATCTACTTACACAATTGATCTGCAAAGAAATCAGCACTTGCAGAATTTCATAACCAAAGCCCAGGGATGACGCAACAGAAAGGACCTCAGCATGTTCAGCAAATTAAATTTTAAAGAGTTTAACTTAAAATGTCCTGCCGAAATTCTTTATAACCTAACCAAAATGACAATATAAATATTCCTATAATCCCTCTTGTTTTCTAGACTGTAAAATAACTAATTTCTCAATTATCAGAATTTAATCCAAATTACTTGTTGAATCTTGAAAGAAAATGACTAAACAAATGCAGCTACTTCACATATTTATTGCATGCGGTTATCTGATGGTCATTAATGCCCATTTAACCAGCAGTATCCCTTTTTGCAATCTTCGACTCATTACATTCACCGTCTTTTTATCTTCACATGCTCATAAGAAACCTCACATTGACCTACAAGATTCTAATTGATATTTTAAAGCGTACATCACAAACCCCACCAAACAGTAAGTAAAGTAAAAATAACATTTCAATTCAAAACGAGATAAAAATAATAGACTTAAATTAGAAGATCAGCTCTGCGTATTGTATTGTAGAAGTAACAATAAGGTAAACCAAATTGGAAATGAATCTCCTCCAGTTCTTGAGTTTTTAGGATTAATTCCTTTCAAAACAAGAATATTATGCAGAAGTGAAAAATCAGTAATAAGAACCCGTGCCACCATTTCCTTCTGGTGATAACATCATGAAATCCATTTGGGGGAGGCGATTCTTAACATTCTTAACATATAAAGTTATCATATTACTTCTTGCGCATAATGCGAGTTTATCGTACTCCATTTAAATTAAGCAACAACAAAACCACAAGAAAAAATAAAACCCTTTGTATATATACCTAAGTAAAATAAGTATTTGTTTTTCAACCCGCCCCCCATTGAACGAAAGCTCTTTAATTCTGTTTTAGAAACGACACTGTCCAACGCATTAAACGAAAAAGTATGTAAAAGTATTCGCATAATTATCCACGTCGTCTGTTGATAAAATGTTTCTTAAATATTTCTTCGTCATCACCGGCGTTTTTCTTTTTTTGTGATTTTTTGCGAATGGGCACGGTTGAACATCAGAATAAAATTATTCATCCTTATTCTGTTAAATTATTCACAAACTGCAATGTACAGAGAAATCAATCGAGATGACTACCCTACTCACTTGGAATGTGCTTTCATAAACCAAATGTGGCCACAAAATGTAATTATAATCCCGAACAGCACATGAACTAGTAAATTGAGAGTTATCGATTACTATCTTATTTATTTTCTTTTATTGTTTTTAATTAACTTCGTTAATAAGTATTTCGGAACGATTTAAATCCAACCATTCACTATGACCAAAGTGAACCAACTCGACCGACTTTCGTTTTTGACACTCACAAGTCGCCTATATTTCATACTACCACTTATCTCTTCTGCGGTTCAAACAAAATACTGGGGTTATCTCTTTCTAATCGTAATTCATATTATTTTCTGTTAATAACTTTGAGATTATTCCAAATTCAAATTAATTATATTTGAATGAAATGATTTAAATTAAGCTATCAGTGCAACTGCAAATGATTCGCAAAATTTATATTAATAGAACAATCTACTTGGTTTATCTTAATTTAATGTAATCAGCGCACCTTTATACGGTCGAAATTGACAGCAAAACCATTGAAAAAATCTATCTTTAATATACAGTAACGCCCGAAACAAAAGACCACCATTCCATAACAGGAAAAAAAAGAGAAATTGTCTTCTACTATTACATGTTTATTTATAAATAAACACTAAATTGTTCTTATTCATTAATAATTAAATAAAGATTGATGTAATTATGCAAGCGATTGAAATATATAATCAGTCGCGCAAAAGGCTTTGGCAATGGTTGTTTTTCATCAATAATCCGTGTAGAAATGGAGCCGATGGAAAATATTGATGCTAATATGGTTTTTACGAATGTTTACGGCCACATAGTAAACTATATACTTACCGCCCCCATCATGATTGTAATTTCTTGTTTCCTGATTACATTGGAAATTATAAAGAGACACATATCACTATTATATTAATTATAAATTACCATGAACAATAAAGCGTGGCTTTCTTTTACTTAAGGTATATTTAAAAATTATATATACAAATGCCACACCTTACAAATTCAATTCGTTCGGGTTTCTGGGTTCTAATTCTTATCTACTTAATATTCTAAGGACCACTCTGTGGAGTCCTTAACGAAAAAAGTCCTATCAAGTTTATTCATGAAAATTGATATGACACATATTCCGACACCTGATCGAATCGTCAGAACAACATCATTAGAACCCTCCTCGGTTTTTCCAATACCTCCTTTCGATGCATTCTCCACAGTCACGGGTAGCGATGCAGATGCGTCATCATAATACAAAATTTACATATTGTTTGCCCACGAATTCGACAGCCTGCCGTCATCCGATGATTTCTAAAACATTCGTGTAATTAATCCTATCAAGTTTATCCATGAAAATAGATGTGGCACATATTCCAGCACCTGATCGAACCCTCAAAACACCATCATTAGACCCCTCCTCGATTTTTCCAATACCTCCTCTCGATGCATTCTCCACAGTCACGGATATCGATGCAGATGCGTCATCATAATACAAAATGTATGTATTGTTTGCCCACGAATTCGACAGCCTGCCGTCATCCGACGATTTCTAAAAAGTTCGTGCAATTAGTAAACGGTTGCTTTTTTTAGAGTATCATTGTCGAAATACTCTTCCAAAATTTCCAAGACCGTTGTATTATTTAAACCTTTTAAAACAAACTCGTTAGGTCCAATTCAATTCATGTTTACAAATGTAATAAATTGAAAGGACGCACAGAGGCTGATGTACTCAAAACAGCGTACCGTTTAAGAATGTCACTGAAATTTTGGTGGAAATGTCGATGACAAATATGTTAACCAAATCGAGTGAAAACGCTTCATAATAATATATAATCCCTTTTAATCAAGGTATGATATTGTAGCGAGCTTATGGTTCGCTGGATTAATTATTTTGAATAAATAAGAGCCGTTAAATCGATTTTGAATTAATATAACACTTTATTAGTCCGTAATAACAACCGTTACTTATACCGTACACTTAACGATTTCTTTACTTTATAGAATATTCTGTACTTATCGCGTCTTTTATTTCCTCACTGCTTACTTCTCACTCGAGACTTATCGCTTGCTTCACTTTCTTACTTATAACTCATCTCCCGATCTGTGTGCGACGTATTTATACCGTTTTTCCTCATTCTGATTTGGTGTATCGCTTCCCTCCGTTCCATAGTCTTGAATGTTCTATTCCAGTTTTCCAGTACTTCCTAAAATAATCTAGTACTTTGTTTCGGACTTTCTCGAAGATTCCAGTACTGATTGTCATATGCGTCACACTACCCTCCGCCTAGATTAGTTCGTCCCGAACTAAGTTCACTGATCTCCTGGGTTAACAAAAGTCGCCAGTCGGTCACGATGTACCACTTTCCTATAGACAACGTCGTTAATTCTTGTGAGAATCTTATACGGTCCTTCCCTATGTTGCAGCAACTTCGGAGACCTTCCTTTTTGCCGATGAGGGTTATAAAGCCACACGTTATCGCCTGCATTAAATCCGGATGTGTTGGCTCGAACGTCGTACCTTGTTTTCATCCTGTCACTGGATACCTTGATTTGCTTTCGAACCAAATTATGAATCTCATCGAGGCGATTTCTCCATTCGGCTACGTAGTCTTCGGTCTTGTCTATAGCGTCTGGAGGTATTCCGAATCGCAGATCGGCTGGTAAACGTATCTCCCGTTCAATATAGTTTTTGCTGGAGAATGGCCCATCGTATCGTGATTAGCCGATCTATAGCTGATGAGAAAGGTTTCTGCAGCTTGTGCGTCGAATTTTGAATTAACATCTGTAGCTTGTGCGTCCAATTTTATCATCATCATCCTGAGCATCTCCGAAATGCCCAACTGTGGCGAACTCTTCTCCGTTACATTGGCACCATCTTGACTCGGTGTTTCTTCTTCATCCGGACAGTCTGGCGCAATCGCAAAAACATATGTGTCAACATCAATACCCTCTTCCCCCATTGCTACTTGTAGACGCTGTCGAAGAATTTGCTTCTGTCCTCTACTATCCAGATTCCGGTCCTCTAGTTCTTTCTTCAACTCAGGAACGCGAAGATCCTCCAAATGTCGATCTGACATAGTCACAACACACTTTCACAGACTTATTCACTTAAACAATAACTAATCCCACTTCTGACACCAATTGTAGCGAGCTTAGGGTTCGCTGGATTAATTATTTTGAATAAATAAGAGCCGTTAAATCAATTTTGAATTAATATAACACTTTATTAGTCCGTTAACCACAACCGTTACTTTTACCGTACACAACGATTTCTTGACTTATCGCTTCCGTACTTATCGCGTATTTTATTTCTTACTTATCGCTTGCTTCTCACTCGAGACTTATTACTTTCTACTTGTCCCCATGAGTTGTGTGCGACGTATTTATACCAGTTCCCCACATTCTGATTCGGTATTTCGTTTCCGTTCGTTCCATAATCTTGAATGTTCTATTATCCATAGTCTCCAGTTTTCCAGTACTTTGTTTTGGACTTTCCCGAATATTCCGGTACTGACTGTCATATGCGTCACACTACCCTCCGCCTAGATTAGTTCGTCCCGAAATAAGTTCACTGGTCTTCTGGGTTAACAAAAGTCGCCAGTCTGTCAGGATGTACCACTTTCATTTTGGCGTTCGGCCTTCGCTGAATCCTATAGACAACGTCGTTAATTCTTGTGAGAATCTTATATGGTCCTTCCCAATGTTGCTGTAACTTCGGAGACCTTCCCTTTTGCCGATGAGGGTTATAAAGCCATACGCTATCGCCTGCATTAAATTCGGATGCGTTGGCTCGAACGTCGTACCTTGTTTTCATCCTGTCACTGGATACCTTGATTTGCTTTCGAACCAAATGATGAATCTCATCGAGGCGATTTCTCCATTCGGCTACGTAGTCTTCGGTCTTGTCTATAGCGTCTGGAGGTATTCCGAATCGCAGATCGGCTGGTAAACGTATCTCCCGTTCAATATAGTTTTTGCTGGAGAATGGCCCATCGTATCGTGATTAGCCGATCTATAGCTGATGAGAAAGGTTTGTACATATTTGTCCCAATCTCGTTGGTGATCACTAACGACCTTCGAGAAGTACTCTTTCATTGTTCGGTTGAACCTTTCGATCATTCCGTCTGACTGCGGATGTCCTGGTTTTCCTTACGCCCAGTGCCGTACAGATTCCTTAAAATATCTGTGATTCGAAGTTTCGGCCCTGATCGGAATGAAGCTCACAGGGAACTTCATATCTGCTTATCCAATTATTGATAAGCTGCTCAATGATGGTTGTTGCTTCTTGGTTTGGAATTGGAAGGACTTCCACCCACTTGATAAAGTAATCCATGATAACCAACATGTATTTGTTGTTGTCGTTTGTTTTTGGAAATGGCCCTGAGATATCAATCGCAATTCGCTCGAAAGGAGCACCCACGTTGTACTGCTTCATAGCGCTCCTTGGTTTTGCTGTTGGTCCTTTGGTCGCTGTGCAAGTTGTGCACTTCCTACACCAAGACTCGACGTCATCTCTCATGTGAAGACAGTAGAATCGAGATCGTAATTTTGAAAGTGTCTTATTAACTCCCAAATGTCCATCGGAGGCCCCGTCGTGCATTTCTGTTAGAACATCTTTCACTTTTGATGGTGGGACCAGAATCTGCATTCGATGGGATTTTCCGTCCGCGGCTTCCCATTTACGCTTTAGAATTCCATCTTCCACCAGCAAGGAATTCCATTGTGCCCAATATGCCTTAAATGTTCCACTCTTGTCGGAAATATTGTTCCAAGTTGGCCGCTCGTTCTTTTCTTTGTGTTCCAGGATTAGCGACATATCTTTATCCTGAAGTTGAGCTGCGCGTATAGCATCACTCGTCCACCCATCTAGTACTTCTACTTGTACATTTCGCAGGTCGTATGGCTCTTCTTTCTCTTCCGCTCTATGACAATGTTTACAATCTGGCTTACATGGTCTTCTTGGTAGAGCATCAGCGTTATTATGTACCTTCCCTTGACGGTGGGAAATTTGGAAATCGTACGTTTGAAGTCGTTCGATCCATCGAGCTATTTGTCCTTCCGGATTCTTAAAATTTAGCAACCATTTCAGGGCGGCATGATCCGTCCGAAGGTGGAATTGACGTCCATAGAGGTATTTCTGGAAATTCTTAACGGCTTCTACGACAGCCAGCAGTTCCTTTCTTGTTGCACAGTAAATTCTCTCTGGCTTAGATAGAACTCGATTATAATATGCGACAACTCTCTCTTCACCATCGATTTCCTGTGACAACACTGCTCCAATTCCTGTGTTACTTCCATCAGTATCAAATATAAACGGGCGATCCGATCTTGGGAATGCCAATGTTGGAGTGTTACATAACTCGGCCTTCAATGTGTTGAATGCTGCCTCACACTTGTCTGTCCAATTGAATTTTTTGTCTTTACCCGTCAGTTCGTGTAGGGTTTTGGCCACGTTAGCGAAATCTTTAACAAACCGTCGGTAAAGCTTCTTAACTGATGCTTATCTTCTGGAGTAGGCCACTCTTGGACGGCTGCTATCTTGTCAGGATCCGTTTGAACTCCTGCAGATGAAACGATGTGTCCCAGAAATTTTACTCTTCTTTGGAAGAGTTCACATTTCTTCGAATTGAGCTTTAAGTTGGCCTGTCTTAGTCGTTGGAAGGCGGAGCGCAGATTATTGATGTGTTCTGGTAAATTCCTTCCGACAACGATTATATCGTCCAAGTACACAAGACACGTCTTCCATGTAACTCCCCGTAGAACACTTTCCATTAATCGTTCAAACGTTGCTGGAGCATTACACAATCCAAAAGGCATCAAGTTGAATTGATAAAGTCCGTTTCCGGTAGTAAACGCTGTCTTCTCCTTGTCCTCCTCCTTCACTTCCACTTGCCAGTAACCGCTTTTTAGGTCCAATGTTGAAAACCACTGACCTCCAGAAAGGGTATCTAGTGTGTCGTCGATTCGAGGAAGTGGGTAATTGTCTTTCTTCGTAACGTCGCTTAACCGGCGGTAGTCGACACAAAATCTAGTTGTCCCATCTTTCTTCTTGACGAGCACTACCGGCGAAGCTCATGGGCTCGATGATTTCTCGATGACTCCTTGCTCTTCCATATCTCGAATCATGTTGCCTACTTCTGATTGTTTGGCCAACGGTACTCGACGAGGTGGCTGCCTTATAGATCTTGACTCACCCGTGTCAATGCGGTGTTTAACTATACCGATGCGTCCGAATTTATCATTTCCTGTCACAAAAATATCAGAAAAATCGTTCAGCAGTGATTCAACGCTTGTCTTTTCTTCGTCTGTTAATCCGATTTTCTGGGGCATCAGCCTATTAACCACAGGGGTTGCACCAGCGGGCTGTTGAATTGAGTGGTCCTCTCCCCTTGTCTGAATTGAGCTTATCATTGACGCGGGTGCACATTCTGCGATTACCTCTCCTTTTCTTATTGCGATCGGCTCCTTGGACGCATTTAGTACTCTGACGGGTACGATGTGGTTCTTCTCATCGATAAGGGCTTTCCCAACAAGGATGTTCCCCTTGCGCTGATTTTGTACAGCTTCGGTGATGTAAGACCGATTGGCACCGGGATCACTCTCGAGACTGGTCCAAATTACCGAGTCTGAACGAGCTGGGATCTCATCCTCCTCACGCGCATAACATTTCAGTCTTCGCAATTGTTCGTCCTGCAATGTAATAGCAACCTCCAAGTTACCGATTCGCAGTGTTCTTTGACCGATATCTAGAACAACTTGGTGCTCCTTCATGAAGTCCATTCCAAGAATGCATTCGTCCGTAATATCGGCAACCAAAAATTTGTGGGAGATGGAAATATTGCCCAGCACTATTATGCTCTCGACTTCTCCGTAGACTGTCGAACATTCTCCTGTGGCAGTCCTCAAAGCGTATCTTCTATTTTTTTTAAGGGCAATTTGGCCCACGACATCCGGCCGAATTATGGATCTCGTTGCTCCAGTGTCGATTGTCACTGTTGTCATCCTTGCATTAACAATCGTAGTTATAACCAAACTTTGGTTATCCCGTTGGAGTTGTGATACAGTTACGAGGCTGGGGCTACACATTCCACCAGGCGACTTTCGCCCCTTAAAGTCTGCCCTTACAAGTTTCCCGAGCTATTGGCCTCAGGTTGGTCCGTTGATAGTCTCCTCTTATGATTAGCGCGTGAACAAGAATTCTCACTTGATGTTTCATTCATTCCTCGACGTTTCCTACAGTCAACAGAGATGTGACCGACTTCGCCGCATGTCCAACACTTCATATCAGGTCTCGGGGTTCTCCGTTGTACATGCGCGATTCTTTGGCAGGAACATTCCTGGACGGACGTTTCTCGGACTCTATATGTACTCCTGATAGCCACTTTAGCAGATTCATAAGCCAATGCGAACGCCAGTATTTCATTAGTCGTCTTCTTTCCTGCCAAACGAACGGCCTGTTGCAAGTCCCGATCTTGGAGTGCGTTTATAAATGCATCCATTGCTACCTCGTTTAGAAATTCCTTAGTCATATTTGGATAAGCCAAGTTTGCCAATCGCTCAATGTCTGCCTGCAACTGTTGAAGATTTTCTCCCGGTTTCTGCGTTCTGCTCCGCAGTTGCATGCGGTAGACCTGCTGCATGTAGTTGTCTCCATACCTAGCTTCAAGGCCGTCTCTTACCGCTTGGAAATCTGTTTGCTTCTCTGCTAGTATGGTTGCGTGTCGCGGAGTGACACGATTAGTGATGTTGACTTTTGCTCATTCGATCACTTATTATAATTGGCCGTGGCGTCTAACTAACGTATAAATACGGGGAAGGGTCCCGTTCCATCGAAGGTTGGCGGTTGCATCTTTGTATCTTTATGGTCATGATTGCTAGGCGATGTCTGATTTCTCTCAACACACTCAAGTCTCTTTTCGATTCGCGTTATTTCATCGGTGACTTTCAGCTTCCTTTTTTAGATCTAGATTTTCTACTTCGTTTCGAATTTCTTCCTCAAAGTGTTGAACATTACATTTCATCGACTGCGTTTGGGCATCCAGTTCCGCATTCAGATCTGCAGCTTGTGCGTCGAATTTTGAATTTTGGGCGTCGAATTTTGAATTAACATCTGTAGCTTGTGCGTCCAATTTTATCATCATCATCCTGAGCATCTCCGAAATGCCCAACTGTGGCGAACTCTTCTCCGTTACATTGGCACCATCTTGACTCGGTGTTTCTTCTTCATCCGGACAGTCTGGCGCAATCGCAAAAACATATGTGTCAACATCAATACCCTCTTCCTCCATTGCTGCTTGTAGACGCTGTCGAAGAATTTGCTTCTGTCTTCTGCTATCCAGATTCCGGTCCTCTAGTTCCTTCTTCAACTCAGGAACGCGAAGATCCTCCAAATGTCGATCTGGCATAGTCACAACACACTTTCACAGACTTATTCACTTAAACAATAATTAATCCCACTTCTGACACCAATTGTAGCGAGCTTAGGGTTCTCTGGATTAATTATTTTGAATAAATAAGAGCCGTTAAATCGATTTTGAATTAATATAACACTTTATTAGTCCGTTAACCACAACCGTTACTTTTACCGTACACAACGATTTCTTGACTTATCGCTTCCGTACTTATCGCGTATTTTACTTCGTACTTATCGCTTGCTTCTCACTCGAGACTTATTACTTTCTACTTGTCCCCATGAGTTGTGTGCGACGTACTTATACCAGTTCCCCACATTCTGATTCGGTATTTCGTTTCCGTTCGTTCCATAATCTTGAATGTTCTATTATCCATAGTCTCCAGTTTCCCAGTACTTTGTTTTGGACTTTCCTGAATATTCCAGTACTGACTGTCATATGCGTCACAATATTAATAATGTTTATAATGATGGTAGTTTTATTATCAGATAAGCTCCCATTTATATTGAAGTAATTATTAAACACACAATATATTTTAAATATATGCATGAAGAAACATCCATTCACAAAAAACATAGTACTGGCAATTACAAAATGTATTTGTAACGATGGTTATTTTAAATGTTTCCATTTATATAATCAAAACGATCTACAGAATACTTGTTTAATGAATGCGGCAGACATATATGTGTATATTTAACATAAACATAAAAAAAAACAAAACCGCCTAAGCGAAAATGTCTTTACTAGTATAGTTTCCTTTTTATCATTTTTTAATTTAGTTTATAATATTTCAAAATATTATGAATTAATACCATGATGGATTTCTGTTAAGTTGATTCTAAGGGCAAATTAATAAATGTACATAAATTCTCACATTAAAAACGTTTGGTTCGTACTGTACCACATTGGCCAGTTCAACTTTGTCCCTAGTCCACCGGTAATTTGACTATTGTAAGCAAATGTTTGGAACGGCATCTGGAATCTTGGCGCGATAAAATTATTCTGGACATATTTTAAAGCAAGGCCGCATATCCAAGTTTAACCATATCATGAGTCAGGATTTAAAAATAACATCATTGGTTACACTTGGGACTTATATCGCTTCAAAGGACAATGCCAAGAATACGGTATACATAAAGGATGTTCCTGATATTTGTAAAGACGAACCTTGTGTTTTAGGAGTGGACGAAGCTGGACGCGGACCGGTTCTTGGTCCAATGGTTTATGGTATAGCATTTTGTCCCATTTCAAAAAAGGATATTCTGGAAGAAGTGGGTTGTGCAGACTCTAAACAATTAACTGAGGAGAGACGTGAAGTGATTTTTGACGACATAAATACCAAAGAAATACCAAATTCATCCATCGGATGGGCAATTGAGATAATATCACCAAATTCCATAGCACGAAATATGTACCGTCGAAGTAAATGCTCACTTAATGATGTGTCAATGAATTCGGCAATTGGATTAATACATAGTGCTATTGATGCGGGTGTAAATATTGCTGAAGTGTATGTGGATACCGTTGGACCACCTGAGAAGTATGAAGAAAAATTGAAGAAAATCTTCCCACATTTTGAAATCACAGTCGCAAAAAAAGCCGATTCAACATATCCAATAGTATCCGCAGCTAGTATATGTGCTAAAGTCTCTAGAGACCATGCTTTGAAGGTATGGAAATTTCGGGAAGGCTTAGAGCTCACGTCAAAAGATTTTGGAAGTGGATACCCAGGCGATCCGGTCACAAAGAGATTTATATCGGAAAATATTGATCTTGTGTTTGGTTTCCCTCGGTTAGTCCGATTCAGTTGGTCGACAGCGGAGAATGCTTTACTTGGAAAATCGTTTAATGTTGAATTTGATAATCCCGATGATGAAAAACCTACTTTCGGTGGCTCCACGCAGATCACAAAATTTTTTAAAGGCTCCACTAAAAACGGTGAAATTAAGCGAGAACCTTGTCGCTTTTTAAAGGAACGCTTTCTCGATTCTGTTACGGAGTTTTAGTTTACTTTTTATTTATAGAATATGCTTTAAGTTTCTAATTAATTTATCATAGGGCGATCGGTTGCTTACGTGTAGTAAATTATTTTAAAATAAAACCATAACTATCCACTACTTTACTTTTATCTATTTGAGAATCATGAGCACTTAATCATAAATTACCTAATATCAATGTTGTCAGAGTTCAAAGTTTAAATGGGGTTCGCGAAAAGGACTACATAAAATCAACCATCCTTTTCGGGGATATGAACTCAACGCTGACAAGACAACGTATACTTCCGATTCAAAAACCTTATTTCAGGTTTCGGTGTGGCAAATACAAGGTACCCATATGCATTTACATTTTCGTACAATCGGTTTTGTGATCAACCCAAAAGATCTCCTTTCACGTGCGACCTAGTGCACTTGTCTCGTGCAGTGCATTTACAGTTTATATGCAAACAAATGCAGAGCGAGAAAACCATTCTCAACGTGTTTTTGTTTTGTTATATATGTTATATTCGTTCCAAAGAAGTAATATTCTTAGTTTCTGCAGTGATTCAGTCGGACCGTTGATATAAGAGCATAACACTTATAGTGGTCACTTTCGCTCATCCATTACGGACCTTACATGATATTCCATTCCAACAAGATCTTGGTTCTTCATGTCTGGTCATTACAATGCATTACCCTATGTGGCTTAAGAAGTAACTTCTCTGCTGAGTACATAACCATTTACGATCAGATTTTGCGCTAAGTGAAAACCTGGTTATAAATTAATGCCTGTTTTCATCCCATGTCGTTTGGTCACACACATACGATGAGATATAGCTTATCAGCTTCAGCCACAATACAGTTGTTGGTTCAACTCACAATTACATTTTGATGGCTAAAGCTTCATGTTGGTGAGCATATTATTCATTATGTTTTCCAGTACAGAATCCCCGAACTTGGATAGGGATGCTTCAATATTTTACTCAATTCTACCGATTGGACGTTAATGTTTAACATTCTACAACTAGGACGGCATAGCAGAAAAGAGTCAATACATTCAGTAACCAATGTAGAAGCACTTAAGCGGCAAGGCTTGTAAAAAAAATACCTTAGGATTAGATGGGATAACTAATGGTGTGGTAAAGACTGCCTTAACTAAGAAGCCGGAAGTTTTAAACAATCTAGCATGTTCCCAAGACAATGAAAAAAACAGCGGCTTGTCTTCTACCTACAAGAATTAGTCAGCCAGAACTTCCTTCGTCAAACCGAGCGTTTTGGATGATGGAGGGAACAGGTGAAGTACTCAAACGAATGGTCCACATGGTCCAGCTCACAACAGGATCTATCCGAATTCCAATACGCTTTTGGGAAAAATCGAATTAACTGGCAAAGTCATATATGTTCTATATGACATAGCCCTTAATGCCCTACCCAGGACGCCATGGTTAGGAGGAGTCGAAAAGTATCTTGGCCTGATAATAATAGATGTTAAAAACGCATTCAATTACAGTTGCATCTGTTGGGGGTGAAGGTACATGTGCCAGCGTATAGCACTAGTTCACTACCACCCCACTAAAGAGTTCGTCGCAACCCGTTGTCCGAAATTCGAGCACCAAGGGGAAAATGAAAACACTTGTTTTGTTCGTTGATGTTTTTTTTAATATGTTCTTTTGTATAAATGTTATTTGAGTGTCCTTTTTATTTTTGTACATAAATGTTATTCGAGTGTTCTTTTTGCTCCGCTACTTGTCCCCTTTAAGGATATCGACTTTTGCATTATGAGAGGAAGTCTCTGTACATTAATAACACCACGCGAATACGAACTAAAGGGTTAAGCACTACACAGATGTAAAGGGACAATTTCCCCTGTTTAGTATTAATCGTTTTTTGGGTGTATTGGTCCGCGATGGGAGATTTGTTTTTCCCCTAGACGTTTATTGCAATATATGTTCCCTTACCGGCGACACGGTCGATCTGCGTTTTATTCAAGTTTGAAGAAAACCGAAAGAGTTCAATGAAAAACGAATCGGCGAACAATAACGTACGGGAGAACGTTATTTTCCTAAAGAGTACGGATCTTCAAGGACGGGATGCCCAACGGTGATGTACGAACACTTGAATATGGCGCGTTATTTAGAAATACTCCTCCGACCATGACAGCGCAACGACCTCGACTTGACTCCTCGGTGAGTTGATATTCCACTGACTGTGTACGGCTTGGCGGATGGAGATCGACTAACTAATGAAAGTAAAAATTCATCGCGTCGAGGCAGTGGAGTTACAGCTAAAGTAAACTCGCTGTCACTTACTAAGAATTTTGTGGAAGAGTTGCTATGCCTGCATAAGAATTTAGTTCCAGCAATTCCTCGCCGTATAAGCTAAGTTGGATTCGTTGGTTGTGTGTACGGGGAAATTGGCTTTGGGAACACGAGCAAGTATGGGCATGAATTTTTGGGTGAAATTGGAATTGCTTGGGTGCAAGCAAGGAATATCATTTACATAAGATATTAACCGAAGTAATTTCGGGGAAATGTATGCGGCTTGGTATAGTTGGTGGCGATGGTTAATGTTCCGTTATGGATTTGAATATTTCAGGGAAATTAAGATTGCTTGGTCGCAAGGAGGGAATTGGTTTAGATAAAGGATTGGCCGAAGCAATTTTGGGAAAAATTATATGTGGGGTGATGTAAGAGATGATTTAGAATATATTCTATTGAATTGTATTCTGTTGGGAAATGCCTTTTATTGTAAATTGGGAGATGAACTCTTGCAAATCTGGGATGGATGCGCTTGCAGATTGGGATTTGTTTTTGCATGTTTACAGGTTAGGGTAGGGTGACGCGCTGTTAGTGGTCGAGGTTGGTTAGGATGGTGGGTTGGTTCTCCGTGTGATATAGAGAACCCCCACACATCCTATGAACGTGGGACACTCTACTAGTTTTACCCTATCTTCTAAAAATAATTAATGTACCCGAGGAAGTGGGAATCATTCCGTTGATTTTTTAAATGATTTTGAGACTGTTTTAAGAGCATCAAGCCCTCTGGTCTTTTTTAGAAATGCAATACATATCGCTGTTGGAGGAAAGAAGCCACTTGGCATCACAGTTAAAAAATTCGCTTCTTTGAAAAGATGAATGTATTTAACTCGCAGAAAAATTACTTGCGAATGCATCTTCAAATCCAGCTAATCAACATGGCAACGGAGGTGGACTACATCCTCAAAAGGAAGCTTAGTGAAAACAAACCAGGATAAACTGAATTACCACCTGACTGTCGCCTTCAACCGTTTTTACATGAATAAAAGCGCCAACCACCTATGCTATTTGTGGTGCAAAGGCAAGATCGAAGGTACCAAACAACTACTCGGAGGAATATCTAAACAGGAGGTTCCGTCCGAAGTAGTAGAAATGTGTGGCGGTGATTTTAGTCAGTAAAATCGGGTATGTGTGTGAATCGGTACGGAAATATTAATGGATTCCCCACTAAGAGGTATGATTCTACTTAGTATGCGGACCTTTATTCCAGACAGGATAAGGAGTACCAACCTAAGTATGTGGTTCAAATCCAGATCATCATCATCATCGGCACTACAACCGGGATCCGGTCTTGGCCTTATTTAACAAATCTCCCCACCGGTCCCGATTTCGAGCCGATGTCGTCCAATTTGGCACTCCCGGGCTCTGGGCGTCCTGGTCTATGCCATCCTACCATCGCAGACTAGGTCTGCCGCGCTGTCTCCTTCTATACATCCTGCCACAAAGGTCTTTCCGGGCAGGCTCCTCTTCGCTCATTCGAGCTAGGTGTCCTGCCCACCGGAGTCTACCGAGCTTGATTTTTCTTACAACATTAGCTTCAATGTAGATTGCTTACAACTCATGTTTGTAACGTCTCCGGAATCGTCCTCCCTCACATACGGGGCCAACAATTCTCCTTAAGACCTTCCTCTCGACCGCGGCTAAGAGTTCAGGGTGCCTTTTATTGAGCACCCAGGTCTCGGATCCATACATGAGTACTGTTAAAACCATGGTCTTGTACAGTAGTAGCTTGGATGTTCTGGATAAATTTCGGGATTTAAAGACCCTTGATAGACCATAGTAGGCTTTGTTGGATTTGTTCAGCCGTTCGCGTATTTCTTCTATATTGCTATCGGCTGATACTATTGACCCATGGTAGTTAAAGGATTGCACTACTTCAAATTCGTGCTCCACTACCCTGATAGTTTGTAGTGATCCTAAATCACTACTCCCACCCAATCCCCATTATCTCCTAAAACCTTAACCATATCCCATAGTGAATCATTGAGCGAACCAAAAGTTAATTTGTCGCACATTGATCCAATTCCTAATTACCTCACCCATAATCTAATTGAATCATATGCACGACAAAATTAAACCAAAATCCATTTGTCGTACATTGATTCAATTCCTAATAATCCTAACATCATGAAATGCTTAACTCTAAATGCATTTCATGATTTTCTCTTCCAAGAAATTATTCAAAGAAATTCTTATACACTTCCGAGAATCCTATTCCAATTGAAGCACACAAAATCTTGCTTGTGCTTCTTGGAATTTTTAAATAAAATCTTTAACAAATCTCTGTTGCCACAGAGTATAAAAGGGCAGTACATTTTGGATTCGGGATCAGTTGGGATCCAGAGGCTGAGCAACGGCCAAAATTAAATATTAAATAAATAAATTAAACAAATAAAATAAATAAAACGAATCGCCTTTTAATTTGGCCACTCTGCCTTAGAGAAAACGCCCCATTGTGGTAAGTTAAAAACAATCTAAATAAAATATAACCCTACAAGTTTGACCAACGTTAGGTCTTACCTTCGCAGAAGTTGCCACCATGTACTTAGTTTTTCCCTCAATAATGTGCAGTCCCAGTTTTTGTGCCGCCTGCTCGATCTGGGTGAAGGTTTCCTGTGGAGCCGATTCGGCTCTACCGATGATGTCGATGCCATCTGCCTTGGCAAGTATCGGTCTGGACTTGGTGATAATAGTCCCTCTAGTTGTGACGCCAGAGTCACGCCAAGTTGAAGAGGAGGCAGGCCAGACTTTGTCGGAGTCCATTAAACATGTTTACTGGTTTGGTCAGCAATCCCGTTATTTTTACTTGACTAGTTACGTTGGTCATGGTCAACCTACAAAGTCGTATCAATTTGTTTGGAATGCCGAACTGTCTTATGGCATATAGTTCTACCCTGGCTATGCTGTCATAGGCGGCCCTTAAGTCTAGAAATAGATGTTATAATGGAATCTTAAATTTCGGACATTTTTCCATCGCTTGCCTAAGGGTGAATATCTAATCATTCGCTGGTTTGCCTGGGATGAAGCCACACTGATATTGACCAATAATGGTTTTAGCGTATGGGGCTATCCGATCTTGTAGGATAGTCGAGAGTATCTTATAGGCGGTACTCAGCAATGTTATACCCACAGTGTTTTATCTCCCTTCTTATGTATGGGGCAAATTATACCACGAACCCATCTTCCGGTATCTCCTCTTGCTCCCATACGTGCACCACGATCTCATGAATTGCGTGATGTAACGCTGTCCCTCCTTGTTTGATCAGCTCAGCTGGTGTGCCATCAGCTCCAGGGGCTTTATTTGATTTGAGCTGTCTTATAGCTTTTAATGTTAATCGGTGGAGCCTTCAATTCTTCTATGAGTTGACCATTTAGCAATTCATTAAAGCGCACTTCCCATCGCTCCAGAATGCCTTCGGGATCGGTGATCAAATTACCCTCTTTATCCTTGCAGTAAGTGCAGCGTGGTGTGTACCGCGTCATACTGCGGATTATTTGGTAGAACTTCCGCGCCTGGTGCGGACCTCGCTCTCTACTTTTCTCTATTTCACAGACAAGGTTTTTTTCCCAGGGACTTTTCTTTTGTCTGTGAAGCCTTTTTTCGGATCTTCTGAGCTCTTTGTATTTCTCCTCGCGTACCCGCGTCCTATGAGACTGCTGCATTGTCCGGTATGCAGCATTCTTGCGTTCACGCACTCATCATCAAACCAGTCGTTCCGATCTCTACGACTACTGCCTAAGATGGAGTTGGCAGTACTAATGACAGTATTCTTAAGGCGTGTCCATTTCTCTTCTACGCCCGGCATTCTGGCCCCAGGACTTACTCTCCCTCCGTCGAGCTCTTCGAGGGCGAGTCTTAGCGCATGACCAAAGGTGTTACTGGTATTCTCATTGCGTAAGGCAGCCGTGTTGATTCGAACCTGATCCGCGGATGCAATACGTCTCCGTAAGACAATCCGCGCTCGGAAAACTGTACCAAGAAGATTGTGATCTGAGTCGACGTTGGCACCGCCGTACGTACGTACTGTTATCAGGATCGAGGAGTAGCGGCGATCTATCAACACGTGGTCAATTTGGTTGCGAGTGGCTCCCTCGGGTGATACCCAGGTTTGTGGATATCTTTACGTGGAAACCTGGTACTTGCAACGACCAAGTTTTTCGATGCCGCCAGTTCAATGACTCCTAGTCCATTGTCATTAGTGTTTTCATGCAAACTATGGGAACCTGTGTAGTGCCTGAAAACCGGCTCCCGACCTATCTTTGCATTCAAATCATCTCAAATCCAGATGGGAGGGGACTATAATTCCCAAATACGGGGGCAGTTTCATAAGTCAGTGACTTTTTGAATCTACGGCGCAGTAACTTTAAATGACCTCGTAGTTATGCTTCCGGTTTTATAAATCAATCAATACTATAATGACTGCAATGCGCCCATTCAACGCGCTAAGTTCTCGTGGTAGTATAAATTTCTATTTGCAAAGAACATCAAAAAATCGATCTCCGTATCCATTCCTTCACTTATAATTCGAGACAAACCAGTTAGCACCTCAACAGAGAATAGAGAATTTGAACCTATTTACTTCACATTCCGCACTTAACTAAACGCTTCATGCTATCAACTTCGCCTGATTTTGAGCACAAGCAGCACATCATGAACCAGATTCATTTTCGAACTTTTAGTGTTGCTGAGCATTAACAATTTCGTTGGCCCAAGTGGTATTCTGCCAATTCTCTTGTACTGTATTGTCGTACAGTATTTGCGATCAGCATGTAAACCTCCGTACAACCTCACCCATAATCAACTGCACCATTAACGTAGATTACATTCGAAAAACCAGTTTGCAGAATTACCCTAGATTATAAAAGATTGTATAATTAACAAAACTGTTCTCTTCGTTTTCCTTACCTTTCACTAGCCCTGCCTGCCAAGAAATGTTAGGTAATTATTAGGAAATATAAAATAACACAGCCTCTTTTTTCATGAACTAGACGTGTTTATTTACTAATTACAATAGTTTTTGAAAAGAATAAAAAGGTACAAGAATGCAAAACCAACAGAAATTTAAATGTAAAAAAGTCAATTCAAAAAATAGTAGCATACATCACAAAACATATTTGTTAAGCTGGAAAGTTAGACGCAAAATAAAGTCAAGTGGAACTCCAGCATATTTTCATAAGATACATACACATTAATTATTTAACAATATTTTCGTGGTATATGGTACCGTCTATCAGTATTAGATGAATATTTAGTTCGCTTTACTTTAAATTACATATAGAACAAATAGTTTTTAAAATACTTATTACAATTATGTATGTAATTCATTTGATATATAGTAGGATGCTATCAGAATAATTAATTCTAAATTGTTTGTCATTTCATTCACCCCATATTCTTTTCACAAATACTAATTAACTTTGATTGGATCTCAGAACCTTCTCAAGTCCAAAACGAATACACTACCGTCGGAAGCACTTGCGCCAACTTTCGTCCCATTTGAATTCCAGCACACTTCAAATATTCCTCCTGTGCCTTTATAGCTGTGAACCAATTGTCCCGTCTGAGTACTCCATATGTGAACACATTTATCAAAACTTCCCGATGCTAAGTGCTTTCCATCAGGACTAAATGCTACTGAATAGACGGGTTCTGTGTGTTTGGTCAATGTGTGAATACATGCTCCCCGTTCCACATCCCATAAACGAACAGTGGAATCAAATGATGCGGATGCTAGAATAAGATTCGTATTTGGATTTTGTGTTCCTGGGCCAGTTGGTGACCATTTAATTGTGTAAATCTCCTTTGAATGAGCTTGTAAGTCATGTACACAATTGTCATTTTTCATGGACCAAATTTTCAAAGTCATATCATCTGAGCAAGAAGCTAGTAATTGTCCCTGTGGATCCCACTTAATAGCATTTACTTCATTCTAAAAACCAAATGATTATACACATTAACAAACTGAAGAGTTGAAAAACGGAAGAATATTTACCGTATGTCCTTCGAAGGATTTAATTGGAGTGTCATTGCCAAGCTTACAAACATGGATACGTTGATCTGTACTACAGGACGCAAATGACACGTTTGTTTGCCAATCGACATCTAAAGCTGGCGCTTTATGAAATGAAAACTGTTGTGTACATTGTCCTGTAGCAGCATCCCAGATGATTGTAGTTTTATCAACACCAGCCGATAAAATGTAATTGCCGCGTTTATTCCACTTTAATGCAAATATCGGTCCCTTATGTTGACCAAGTGTTGATGCAAGAACCCCTGATGTTGTCCAAATACGGGCGTACCCATCGTAGCTACCCGTAGCTAACAGAGTTCCTTCACACTAAAAATGAATGAAACAAAAAATTAAATTTAACAAAAGCAAATCATTCCTTTAAATATGTATTCGAATCTTTGCATGGTTGTAGCCAATACGAATAACACAAACTAATACCATAAGTTTGTCCGACTCCCTACTTAAAATCTTTGGCACGATAAAGAGAAAATGGATAATAATATGCCGTTGAAAACGTACCTACGAAACGGCTCTGTCTGAAAGAGAGCAGCTCGTCCACTGTCATCAAAGAGTATGGAAGATCACCGACCTCTCAGATAGAGAAAAGGAATATGGGAAGAACACGAATAAAAACATGGAGTCGCTACTTCAGGAACAAAGTTCGTTCCTGTAGAAGGAGATATACAAGGAAATCTAAATATAAATGATTCACAATCGACACTAATGCAGTGATTCTAAATCACTACTCTCATACAATCTCCATTATTATACCTAAAAACCAATCATCCATCTATAACCCAATTCCCAATAATCCTCAACAAAAGTAGTTTTCCCCAAAGGATGTGTCATAGTACGAACTTTATGTTCATACTGTGCGCTAAACAATTCCCTGGAATCATAATATCATGAAATGCGAATTTTCAAATGCATTTCATGAGTGTACCTTCCGAAGGTTGCTCAACCAAATTTCCATACAATCCTCCCATTGGCTCATATGCGCGACAAATTATAAACCAAAAGTCCATTTGTCGCACATTGATCCAATTCCCAATAACCCATACATCATGAAATGCCTAATTCCAAATGCATTTCATGATTTTACCTTCCGGCAATTTGTTCGAACAGATTTCCATATCCTTTTTGAACCCTATTCCAATTCAAGCACACACAAAATCTTGCTTGTGCGCCTTGGAATATTTATGTACACTTTTTAACAAATCTCTGTAGATGCAGAGTATAAAAGGACGGCGCATTTTGGATTCGGGATGAGCTAATTCTGGGTAGTAAACACTCCCAACCTACTTCTCGATATTCACAGAATATTCGAATACAAGTGGGAAGTACTACGATTAGACCACAGGACAGGATGAAATATCTTACGGTCAGCTATATCCCAAAAATGAATTGCATCAAATATGTGACCCGCATTCTTCAAAGGGGCCTCGGTCGGTCCTGCATATCTTTGACCCAAATGGAAAGACTTCAAGTTTTTGAAAGAAGATGCACCAACCACTCTAGAAGGCCTGATGGTCGCCATTACCCCAACTCTCACATATTCGAAGGTGCCTCCATTACCCCGATTGGCAAGTACTTGCTACAATTAGCATATAAGTACCTCGAAAGCATTCAGAACAGCGAGAACTTACTTGCACGGGGGTCTTGCATTCCTGACCCTTCTCTCTTTCGATCTCTTTAGATCCGACCACCATAATATCTTCTTCAGTACAAAACAGAAGAAAGCACCCTTCCCAACAACATTCCCCTCTATAATAGGGGATTCCTGAACCCATCCCATAGGGTCTACTGCTGACACACTACAAACACATGCATAGTATAAGACAGCACAAAAGCACACACACACATACACACCGACACTATCTGTGGTGTGCGACATCGCTCGCAAAGCAATAGCTGGAGCACGATGGCTAGGTGGTACCAAAAAATATTGCGTGGTGGTGACGCTTAATGTTAAAAATGCTTTTAACTCAGTGAAGCGTTGGGCGATCTACAAGTCTCCCCCTACTTGGTGCGTATATTAGCAAACTATCTCTCGGTCTTGTATGATTTCTTACCATCCCTCCATACAAGTAGTTAGAGAACATTTGAGCTAACCCTGCCCACACTATCCTTAGAAACCCCCTCCCCTTTCTTTTTCAAACATCTTGAGACCGAGGCCAACATCCTCACGGACGTGGGTGATTCTGGTTATCATAAGATGACCAGAAGCCAGAGACAAGATGAAGGACACATCTGTTCTTGTCTCGCTAAAGTCGGCCTCTCACCGCCCCATTTATTAATTTGGGATGGGCCTCAATTGGCGCCTAAGGAATAAGGACGCCAAGATTAAATTAAAAGTCAATTTAATAAATAACAATAAATCAGTCAGTCTCTAGATGCCAAACCCTTGCCCAGCAAGCCGATATTTATAAAAGAACTAAATAAACAACTCAAAAAAAAAAAAAAAGGACAATACGCGTATGATAAACCAAGCGCAAGTAGTACCACTACGTTTCGCGCGCCTGCGTGAAAATTCTGAGTTGAAATAAAAACTCTTTTATATATGTGGCTATTCTACGAACTGCAGAATATAAAAGCAGGTTGAAATCTGAGTGAATGGGGAAACTGCAACGTGAGTTAAAAATGTCGCACTGGCCAACGCGAAACGCGTGAGTTATTGCAACGACTCAGTACTCCGCTTCGAACAAGGATGTTTTGCAATGGATGAGCGGAAGCGGGTACTATATGTATATGTTATGTTTTTATAGTTGTTATCATGCAGAATCTCAACCCAGAACTTACCTGACTATTACACCACTCCCAGATACCAATCTCATTATTGGTAAATAATCATAAGAGACACAACTGACTTACGAAAAAGAATACACGGAGAACAAACAAAAATTGTTCTGCACTGTAGTGCACATATATATTCGTTTTAACAGTCGCAAAAGTGGGTAAACCCCTGGGGATTTCAGCTGAAGCTTATTAAATGAACCAAAAATTATAAAGGGATGTCCCCGTTGTGTTAATTTGGAGTACTTTTGATCATAATTAAATCCAAAGTGAAGATGTTATGAGGAAGACTACAATCCCATGCGTCTTACGTTTTCACGACTATTTTTTAACACATTTTTCTTACAATCAAAATTACATTCTGCCCTAAATACTAGATAAATATAATTTGTCAAAAGCCAGACGTAGATTGTCTTCGTAAATCTCAGGCGATAAGACCGCAAAATAAAAATGTATCAAATCAACGCGAATATTACAATCTTCACTTAGATGCCACACCGACTGGGCTTCCTTCCTCGAAATTGATCATTCTACAGAAAGACAGACAAGGTTAAGGATCATAAATCACGTCGAGAAAATTCTTCTCATAAAAGAATATTATAATGGATCCATCCAAATCCCACCAAAGAACGATGGCTGAATGTGATGATAAGAAAATAAAATCAGAGATTAAATCAAATCCTGTCAGTAATGTCACCGTCAGTTTATTAACGCTGTGTTAAACAAAAATTAATTTAAAAAAGGCGAAGGTGTTGTGTCCTTTTAAATCGAAGGATACAATTTTTGGTTTTACCTTAGCCATTGTTTATGAATATTACAATCAGCACACACAACAGATGCATGTCACCCGGTACATTTTTTGTTTATATTCTGCGATTCCCTGATTGTGTGGAGGTTCAATCTTTAAGAACCTGTGTTAGTACATACTGTACTCTTCTACAGGTAGTAGAAACTTCTGGGCATATGTGAAAAACATCCAAAATTCGGTCTCCTCATGCATTCCTTCGCTTATAGTCGATGGCAGACAAGTCACCAGCGCAATAAGGAAAGCGAATATTCTTACTACACAACTTGCAGGCAATTCAACCCTGCCTGATACTAGATCCATTGTGCCCCAACTTGAGCACCAACAGCACAGTATGAACCAGATTCATTTTCGAACCCATGCTGTCGCCCGATCATTCAAGTAGCTGAACGAAAACAAATCCGCTGCTCCAGACGGCATTCCCCTCATGGAGATGTTCTTCTTCATTCGCTAAACCGTTGCGGAAACTCTTCCATATATCCTATTCTAGCCGTTTCTCAAGTAAATGGAAGTCAGCGAACATTCAACCAATTCTCAAAAAGGGCGACAAATCATCCATCTCATCTTATCGACCCATAGTACGAATTTCTTTTCTTCCGAAAATAATGAAATCACTGATTAACCGTCAATTTTTGAAATATCTGGAATCAAATGACGCCCTCAATCACCACCGATATGGCTTTGGTAAAAACAGGTCCAAAGGAGATCTGATGGGGTATCTTACTCTCTACTCCAAATACCTTATTAAAACACAATCCAATTTGATCAATGATCCCAAATCCTTTTTCCATTTTATAAATTATAGACGTAAATCCGACGCCTATCCTAACTCCCTCTCTTATGGCGCGACTACGTCAAACGCCCACCTAACTATTGCCAACCTGTTCGCGTCGTTTTTCAATAAATCCTTCACAGACATCTCCTTCGAACCCAATCCGTCGTATTTCAATGACTTGCCCGAATTCTCCCTTGGTCCCTTCACCCCTCAATCTATTCAGCGTCACGTAGTTGAGGAGAAACTAAACTTACTCAAAGACGAGTTCAGCCCTGGACCTGATGGACTCCACCCCCACCCCCACGCTCCTACTTCCTGCTAAACCAGCAGATTTCATACATATCCTCAACACGTGACATCGGAATCTTATTTGACAGGGAGCTCAGCCTCATCCCACATATCGATGATATAATTCTTAGGGCCAACTCCGCCCTAGGGTTTGTGAAACGCTGGTCTAAGGAATTCTCTAATCCCTACGTTTCCCGTTCCATCTGCATAGCATTCGTCCGCCCCATTCTTGAATAGGCCAGTCAGGCCTGGTCTCCACACTGCTCGTCCCATATCCGCAGAATTGATAGCGTACAACGTCGTTTTCTGCGTTTTGCCATCCGTGGACTGAACCGGGAGAATCCTCGGATTCTTCCCCCATACACAAGCCGGCTCCATTTGATCAACCTCAATACACTTAAGGAGCGCAGAACTCTTGCCGATATCCTCTTCATCCACCGTCTCCTCTCAGGCACAATCAACTGCCCTAGCTTGCTCTCCACCATCGCACTCAACACCAACCCCCGTAACCTACGAAACCCTCGTCTCTTCTATCTGCCCTCCCACCACACTTCCTACGGCTCTAATGAACCCATTTCACGAATGCTAAGGCGGGCAAACTCTTACCCTACCTCCTTCAATTTCTACCTCACTCCTATTGCACTCAAACGTCGTCTCCTC
This sequence comes from Microdon myrmicae, assembly GCA_963931805.1. Classification (NCBI taxonomy): domain Eukaryota; kingdom Metazoa; phylum Arthropoda; class Insecta; order Diptera; family Syrphidae; genus Microdon; species Microdon myrmicae. The sequence goes on from OZ007497.1 coordinate 72,756,859, forward strand.
GCTTTCTCCTCTTGACGTTGCCCCTCCCACCACCTACACTCTTACTACCCGTACACATTCCAATCATCCCGCCCCTTTATCCTACTACCCGGTCTTCGCCACCCTATCACGTACCCCGCCACCTTCCCACCATATTACCTTCATATTTATTCTAAATTAATTTTTGTAATCCCTAGTTTTTAAGTTAGTTCGTAAGTTTTTACTTTTAAATTCTTTTTAACGCTTGTACTAAGTGAAATAAATGAGGGTTCTGTTCTCACTAAATAAATACTCAACTAAACGTTCAATTTGCTCACATTAAATTCAATCCAATAATCCAATACGTGATAAACGAACCGTATGTTCGACACAAAAAATTCCCTTAGATCTAAATGTGCGAACCAGATGAGAGTCATAAAAAGTACGTCAGCAATTTTATGACCCTCTAGAAAATTGTTTACCCAAATCCATTCTCACAATCAGCATCATTTTCCGTTTTAACTAAACCAAGTTAAGACAAACAACTTGCGCCATAAACCGAACCGCATGTGCATTTTATCGCCGACCGACATGGAGGATCGTAAATGCTCATCAGCAAGATCCTTTGTCGATTGTTCCTTTGTGTATCCTTTTTTGATCCGAAGCCGGAAGAGATAAATGAGATACCCTCCGATCTACACGGGAAAAGTTTTCGTTCGGGAAAACGAAGAAAACAGTTGGTGGTTGGTTGAAAAGTGTTGGACGAGTCGGTCGAAAAAGTGGTGCGGAAAGTGCGGGTGAACAATTGTTAAGATATGTGAATAGTATGAATAAAGTTTGTAAAGATATATGAACCGTACGAGTTAAGTTGTAACGATACGTAAACAGTACGAGTTAAGTTGTTAAGATACGTGAACAGTATGAATTAAGTGTGTTAAGACACGTGGGCAGCACGAATTAAGTTTGTTATGATATGTGAACAGTATGGATTAAGTTTGTAAAGATATATGAACCGTACGAGATAAGTTGTAACGATACGTGACCAGTAAGAGTTAAGTGTGTTAAGATAAGTGATTACTGTGTGTGTTTGTTAGTAATAAAAGTTAATTTAAAAGCAAAAAACCAAGTGTGTATTATTTTGAACAGTGTTAAGGGTGGACTGGTGTACCAAGACATTACAAGCATAAGACAAATAAAACATAACAAGCGTCAACATCGTTTTTGAGGAAAACTAACGACCAATTTATCTTCCCAAGAAAGCTGGTTAGACGTACCCACTTGACTTTCTCGTAGAGCCTTACTGTTCTTTTGGGATCTCCTTTCGTTAACGTTGCAGTTGGTTAGAGAAAATTTAGCTGACACGACACTGTAATCTAAAGTGCCCAAGGGCAAAGGAACTTCGATTGTATATTTATTTGGGTGGGAATGGTGAAACACGTCCAGTGTATTGGCGCCGTATGTCTGCTACTCATGTTGGCTAATTGACGACTCAAGTTAAACTATTTGAATCAGCAAAGAGCTGGACTTACTGACCCCTCCAGGTGCTATGTGTCAAGAGTGGCGAAACTGTTACGGACTCCACGTCCAAGGCATCACCCAAAATCCCCAAATTTCCCCTTTCTACCTATCAATTTATAATTGCGCCAAGTAGCGAATATACAAAAACTACTTTATGCAAATTTACATAAAAACTACTAGGCAATAATAAAAATAAAAGGCGTTGGGGTAATTCAAATAAGACGTCAAAGCGAAAAGAATTTATAAGTGAATTAGAGAAAAAAGTTGATACAAAGCGGACGCGAATATTAATCAATCGAAAAACGTTTTTTAAGCGACGGGAAAATTACTTAAATTAATAAACGACGGAACCAGTTCCTAATCGACGGACACCGCGATAATTTACAGACTAAATAACCGCTGCGATTGTTAACACCAAGACAACGGGATATAAACGCCGCGAGTGTTAAGCGTAGTGAACAACTGGAGTTAACAGGGGGATCAAGAACTCTACACCTCCTGCAACGAGAATACCGGAAGCGTTGACCGAAGAAGAGGTCCACCAACGCACTCCAAGTAAGTCCCGTTTATATAATTTTAAATCTTATAATATAACAACCCCACTGAAAATGATGCACAATGTAATCACCCGCAATAACGATTTCAGAGTGTGGATACAGGGCCAAGTATGATATGCTTACATATGTAAAGCTCTAGTCACGGGAAATTATATTCTGGATTGGGACAGAGTCCATATTGTGGTAGAAGCTGATAAGCAATATTACTTTGTATGTATGTGGCTAAACCACGACATATGCAGAAGAGAGGCACTGAATTATAACCAGGTAAATTGAAATCAGTTATTACCTGGGAATCGCTAAGTGCAAGGATTGCTGGTTTCTTTTAGAAACGTGGGCAGTCACTATGGAGAAATTATATCTTAGCCCAAGGATCGTTGCGAAATCTCCGTATCACTGGCACAGAAAACTAATACTGCCTCAGAAAATGATGCAAACCAAGACTCGCAATAGATGAGCAAAAGCAACCACTACAAGCGTTATGCCCTTGTAGTAACCACCCAATTAGATTCGTGCCGAAATCCAGGTCACATTCATTCCATGACAATTATTACGCCACTCAAACACAAAAATCCACCAAAGATTAAAAATCGAGAGTATCAATGGCTGAGGGACATAGTCACCATCATCATCATCGGCACTACAACCGGGGACCGCTCTTGGCCTCATTTAGCAAGTTCTGAGGCTTGTTAAATTTTCCATGATTTTTTTTTCCGGGCAAGGTCATTACTCTTGCGCCAGAGGCTCCCCGACGGGGGATCGAACCCCGGTCTCCCGCGTGACAGGCGGGTATACTAACCACTATACTATCGAGGAGCCTGAGAGACATAATGAAGGTGAGAAAAATAAGAAAAACAGACAACAGTCGCGTGTATATTTTCACACTTTCTACTGCACTTGAACGCACTCGGACACCCGTTCGTTTACTTCCGATCACACTGGAAACATTTTTCACCATTGCACTCGGGTGCATGTGTGGAGATTCGTTTGTTTATTACGGATCCCACGGAAGACTTGTCACGCGAACCGATTTAGATACCCAAAACGGATTGCACGTTTGAAATCCGATGGTAGGGATCTCGAGGCAGAAGCGCCCGTGTTGTCTCGTCTATGGTTGCACTTGTACTATGGCCATAAAAGAGATAAAATCGAGAAAAATATGACTATTATATTAACGTAAGAAAATACCTTATTCGAATAGATAGAAATTGACTGAGACCGATCAAGAAATATTAGCCTTCGAGTAAATAGTACTAATAATTCTCTTTCAGTTTTTTATATATTTGAAATTCTAATTTTAAATGATCCCAAGAAATTAGATCAACTAACATGACATGCCTGACATCAGACCTTAATACAGGCATCCGTAATACAACGAAAACCCAAATTTACATAGAGCACTAGGATTATTGCCACGAGCGATAACCGTCCACAACAAGTGCAAGTCACTCGTGGATTAATCGCACCTAGTGTATTTAATAATTTACTTCGAAAATGTAATATGAAAGCCCAACTGTTTTACTCCACGGTAGTCTGTAGCAATCAGGTGTTATAGAAATAACAATTTATGGTTCAATACTTTCTACTGTTGTATAAGATAAGTGATAGGCAATGAACACTTACATTCCAATCTAAGGAGGTGACATCCTTATTGCTGGGTACTTCGGCTCCTCCTTTCTTAATACAATGGTAAAGAACTAATTGATTAGGGCTGGTCGTTGCACCAGAAATATCCCAAATTCTCGCTGTACTATCGCCAGAGCCACTAGCTAATAAATCTCGACTTGGATTCCAAGCACATATGAATACCTCACTTTCATGACCCCTCAAGACAGTGGCTTTGGATGCCGGTATTTCAATATTACCATCTACTTCCATGGGTTCACTAGGCAATTGAGTTGGTTGCGGTTGCTGTTGTTGTTGTTGCTGTTGCTGCTGTTGTTGTTGCTGTTGCTGCTGCTGCTGTTGTTGTTGTTGCTGTTGTTGTTGTTGTTGCTGCTGCTGTTGTGTTGTAGAAGCCGGTGTAGTCACAGGAGTAACGGATGTGGTGGCAGGTGTTGATGTCGCTGTTGTGCTGCTTACAGTTGTTGCAGGCTCTTCGGAACCATTTGAAGCCGATTCAGAAGCACTCGTTTCAAGTTTAATCTGCTGCTCAATCTTGGCACTTTCACTCTTCACTTCCGCCTTTACGGGTAATTTAGGAGTTTTAACTTCTGGCATAACAGCATCAATTAAACTTAACCCTTCAATGGGACGAACAACGTCCCCTTCTTCACCAACGCTCCATTCAATTTCTGTGTACATTAATCCTTTTTGGAGTATTGTTAATAAAGCAGCCGGTGGGACAAGACTTCCGTTAAGATTACTTTGTGATATATGCGATTCAATACCAAACACAAAGGCCGAGTGGTGAAAACCTGCGGACAAACACATCAAACAAACAAATTATATACCAGTTTTTTTACAAAAATTAATTCGTATTATCTCACCAGACTCTTGTAAGTACCGATAGACCAAAAAATTCACTTCATCGCTTGAAAAACTCATTTTTTGTGATTATTTTATGTTTTTAGAGTCCAATTCGGTTTGATAAGCTTGACACTCTTCCATTTCTTGCACATTGATTGTGGTTGGTCAATAGACATTGTTCTTGTCATGTTACAGAGATGGCATACGACTCTAGTTTTAAAAGATTTAAAAATACTGGTCGAATAATATTCACGGCAATGAAATTTATTTTTTCATTGTCAAAAAAATTAATTTATCAATATTTCTTGATAAATCTTTTATGTTTTTAATCTTTACGACTGCAATTGTTTTAAACTTTTAGACTAACAATATCAATTATTTGAAGGAACTCGGATAAGAAAAGTAAATTTCCCTATTCTGAGAAAATAATATTAAAATTAAGTAGCAATTACAATTTTTGCAATCTTGGAATAACTTATACATTCATTTTAAAGATTATTTTAGAATATGTAGGCCCTAAATGGGCTTTTAATATCCTTCTAATCCATATATTACCATAGGATATAGGGCGAACATACTTGCAAAGTAATGGACCAACGGAATCGGGTGTCATTGAACAATGAATTAACTTTCTTCACTCTAACTTAATAACTCTTTATAAACACTTAAATTCTATACTAATTGAATAGTCCTAATGCCTTTCGACTTGGAATTACATTTTCTTTTTTATGCATTTTGTGATTGGTATGATTAAAGGAAAGTAAACATAAAAACAATTCTGTATCTATCCTAGTATAGTTGTTGTTTTTGTTGTATTCCAAATGGTTATAATTACTCATTTACAGCCTTTACCGATATTGATACCACTGTACTGATAACATATTACATATTATATTTACTGCCTCTTCGTACTTTAAGGAAGGTGCACGGACCGGTGGAATAAATAAAATATATTATAAATACATTCTACATTTTCGTTCACTGGTGACCTTCATGTAGGGTTATATTTTTATTTAGATTTTTCTTACCACCTTTGGGGTATTTTCCTTTTACGGCCAAATTGAAAGGCGATTTAATCCTATATTTATTTCATTTTATTTATTTAAGGTTTTTGTAATTGTGACCGTTCTGGCCTCCGGGTCCAAACTGATCCCAAATCCAAAATGTACTGCCCTTTTATACTCTGTGGCAACAGAGATTTGTTAAAGATTTTATTTAAAAATTCCAAGAAGCACAAGCAAGATTTTGTGTGCTTCAATTGGAATAGGATTCTCGGAAGTGTATAAGAATTTCTTTGAATAAATTCTTGGAAGAGAAAATCATGAAATGCATTTAGAGTTAAGTATTTCATGATGTTAGGATTATTAGGAATTGAATCAATGTACGACAAATGGATTTTGGTTTAATTTTGTCGTGCATATGATTCAATTAGATTATGGGTGAGGTAATTAGGAATTTGAATCAATCTGCGGCAAACTAACTTTTGGTTTAACTTGTTGCTCATATGATTCACTTGGATTGGGATTATAGGTAAGTGGGTGAGAGTAGTGATTTAGGATCACTACATTCACCAGAACAGTCAAACACCGTAGTATATGCAAATATGTACATTTTGCATCGATTCTAGACTACTAGAAGTACTACTATCAGGTACTACTAGTGCCCACTGGAAACTATCTTCACTAAACATTTCCAGTTTGTTATTTTCGTCGAAGTCACAGAGCAGCTTTTATCATGCTTCAGAAACCTTTTTCCCCGTTTCATTGTCACTAGAATGACCATATATTCCATATTACTTTTGTTTCGTTCTTAACAGTTTTGTTTTGTTCTAGTTCCGTATTTATTAAACATACTATGACCATTTTTTACAATCCCAGAATGAATACTAAATCTTATTTTGTTTAGTTATGATTCTTATGCAGAGCCGTAAGCAAAGGGGCTTACATCCAAATGTAACGCCTTATGGCAACACTGTATAATATTGACACGTGATGTCTTTTCAAATGACACACGCCATTTTATTTTATTAAACCATTCTGTTTTTAACCGTGTGGTGTAGGTTATTTAAAATAAATCATGGGTAAACGTTTCACAGCGTTGCCATCTATATGCCACATTTGAAAATGTGCGTTTTTTATTGATGACCCTTTATATTAATTCATAGAACTAGCATTCTAAATTGTAGACTATATTAACTACTTCAGTGGTACCTTCCAGCAACAGCGGCTATGCACAAAAGAGCAAATATTTCGATATGAATCTATATTTTCGTCTAAAGTTTGAATATATCTTTAAAAAAAGAAAAACTGACTTTTACAACAAGAAAAGAGAATTATGGTAAAAAAGATGAATTGGTAATGACTAAAAGCATCCCTGACATCAATTAAGTTAGATGGAAATTCGTTCCACAATTTTTTTTTTACATATATATTCATATTAGTTTCGTTGGTATTCTTCAATCGCATTCATGAGTCCGGTTCATACATAGTGTTAGAATAATAATTTTGACCCAAAGTGGACGAAAAATTACACTCTTTAAAACTCGTCTTTAACCTTGATTAAGAACCCAATATTGGTTCCTTACACAAAAGAGAAGCTTGCACACTTATATTGCCTTCACTAGTTTACAAATATATTTTTTATGCCGCAAGCTCCATGTGAAACCTCCTTATACTGATTCCAGTGACAATACCAATATCTTCTACAAAAATATACAGCTTGGTGGATTTGTACAAGAGTCGGCAATTGAGTTATTATCTAACTAATAATTCAATGAGTTCAATAAATTCAAGAGATTAGGGCTCTTCATGGACTGTAATGTCATTATACCTCTCATCATCTTATCCAAAACTGCGGATAACTTTCTTCCATGCTAGGTTGACGAAGACACATATCTGTATCTCTCCTTGTCAACGTTAATTTAATGTGTTCTACTATTTGAGCAGTATTCTGGATATTTTCTCACAATAAACTGGCCTTGGTTAATTAGTGTTATATTATCTAGGATACAGAATTCCCTCAAGACCTCATATAGTTTTACACTGCTCGTGCTATTGTACTCTACTTTATATTTAAAAAAAAAAATAGGCTTTTGAATTTCTAGTCATTTTTATATCGCCTAAGGATAAAGATCTAATCTATTTTTGATTTGCAATAGGAGTGAAGCAGTATTAGTAACTGTAACGGGATACAACCGTTAGGATGAAGGCTGCGTCCACCGATGGGTGATAATGGTGAATCGCGCGAACCACTGTCCTGAGTGTGATGCAATTCAATTACGCCAGTGTTTGCGTATTTCAATTCGGTTGGTCCTTGCACGAACAAGGCAGATGGAAGAAGAAAACGATTCGAGGAATTTACCTTTTAAAGAGATTGAGTTAGTTTATTGAACACTCAATAAAGATGTTAACAACAACGACGATGCTTGCTCCGATGTAACGAGCCCGTTGAAGGTTGGTTGCAGACTCACTGGTGGGCATAACTGCCAATTCAAAAGGGGACGCTATGACCTCATCGTTGGTGACAATCGGCCGGCTGGTTCGTGCCAGCTGCTACGCAACTGGTATACACTGCGAATGTAGTAGATTTCTCCAGCACATCCAATTGCCAATCCGCAACAGTAACCGTCTAATGTATATAACGTTGCAATATAACGGAGAATATTTTACAATTTTTTTTTGTACTCCACTACATTGTATCGTGATAACTTTTCCATTCCATGATACCACAATTCTTATATATAGAGATTTTTACAATTCTTTCCCTGTTTGCGCTAGTATCTGATGCCCTATGCACTTCGTCCTCAACATGTTTTATGAGCTCCATATATATCACCTCGTATGCTTTTTTTGGCTTACAACTCTGTTAAGTTCCTCTGCCTTAATGTCGACAGATCTCGTATTCAGAACATATTCTCTCTAATCCCTAGGGTCAAATTCCAACTTACTGTACTATTTTCGTCTAAACGTTTCGCTATTTCATCTGAACCTATGTTAATCTGAAGCAGACTTACAGATACTCTTTGACTGTGAAATATGCGCTTGGTGTACTCTAAAAAAAAATGGAATTCGAGTCAAAGTTGGTAACTCGATACAATCATTCCGAAATCAGGTTCATCTTGTGAAAACAATCATTCAAAACGTGGCATAATAATAAAAATGACTCCATCTATGCGGGTTTATGCGCGTCCGCCCGCAACCCTTGTGTATTCAATTATCAAGTTCTTATGGTGGATATTGTGGAATCTCAAAGAATTTGGGTGTTCAAATACTCATCTTCATCCTACTAATTCAACCAAGGACTCGTGCCATTATCTTCGTACGGAACCGCAAATATCAGCGGTCATAGGTCGCTAGGGTGCATGAAGAAAGGGTGATTTTATAACTGACCAATCATGCACGCATCGCAATAAAGGAAAGCGATTGTGGTAACACTATTGATGATTTATGGCTGCAATTATAGCATAGCAAAGGTCATTATTGTAAAGTTGGGATAATAAGTTAAAATGGGATATTTCAGTATATATAGGCCGTAAGGATGCAATTAACTTCACTTGCTAAGAAATCCGCTCGAATCTTGTTTTTCAGGCACACCGGTCGCATTGTCTTATCCATCGTAAGGGGGACTCACACAGATTATTTTATTTCTTCTTTTTAGGAACTGCGAATCGTTTTCCACCACCAGCGATAAGGAATGGTTCGCAAAAACAAGAATCAAAGATGGATCGTATCCTTCGGCTGAACGGGTAGAATATTCGACTCGGCGAATCCTCTGCCCAAGGCATAGATTTCTTAATACCATCGTCTAGGGGAATCTGTGGAAAACCCCATAGATTAAAACTAACAATTCATCTTTATCGGATTCCGGACTATTATTCGGAGGTGCGTGAATATTTATGAAGCTGATATTCTCAAATTTGCATCGTACATGAGGACCACATAGACTTTCGTCAATTGAATTGAAGCTGATAACTAAGGTCATGAGTTCCATTAATTATTTACGAGTTGATGACTCAAAAGGAGTTCTTTAATTTTAAGTAGGTACACATTGAGCACGAAACAAAACGAATAGAAATAAGATGAGTGCAATGAAAGATTACATGCCAATATGCTATGGTTCAAAGTTCAAGATCTCAAACTATATATAACACTCGTAGGTGTCCAAGTAGAAACTCGGTCCTGAAGGAAAATTTAGTCTTGAGGACGCTCCACGTCGAAGTGCAGCAAAAAAATTTGACGACGAAGTTGGATGAAAATCCATGTCAAACTCAAGAAAATGTTGCAGAACAGTTAGGAGTTTCTCACCAAGCAATATAACTTCAATTGCATGCAATGGGAAAGATACAGAAAGAAGAAAATGGGTTCCTCATAAACTAACAGAAGGAAACAAAAAATGAAGAGTTGACATCTGCATGAATTTGCTTGCTCGATGCCCAGGAATTAATTTTTTTTGCACAAAACCGTTCCGCCGATGAAAAATAGATTTTCTATGACAATCATAAACGCAGAAAAGCGGGGGTTGATCACGGCCAGCCATCCGCATCAGTTGCAAAATCGAATATTCATGTCAAGAAAGTATCACTCTATGTCTGGTCAGGTTGGAAAAGCAATCCTTTATAACCCGGACAATATGTTACAGCTTAACGTTATCAGGCCCAATTGATCGAATTAAGTGATGCTATAAAACAAAAAAGACCATTTAAGGACCAAGGAAGGCGCAAAGCGATAGTGTTGCATGACAATACTCGTCCAGATGCGGCAAAACCATCCAGGAACTAATCTTCTGCTGAGGCTGAGAAATTATCCAGCATGCGATGCTTTCTCCAAACTTGGTTCCTTCCGATTACCACTTATTCAGATCAATGTCTTATTTGAAAGATCAGCGGTTTACGAAACTTGAAGATGTGCGAAAATGGCTTGATACCTATTTTGCTTCGAAACCACCAAGTTTCTATCGCTAAAATATTCATCATCTACCCAATAAATGACAATTCGCAATGGCGAATATTTCGATTATTAATCTCAGTGTCAGAATCTTTTCCAATAAAGTTGAATTTGACAACAACAAAAAACGAGTTTCTACTTGCTCGCCAATCCACAGTCTGTGGCATCGCTACGCTCCCCTCCAGTTTTTTTTTTTTTTTTTTGATTTGCGGCCTGGAGAAGGTAATCTTCTAAAAATACAACAGGGCCGTTTCACGCCGTTTTCATTTAACCAGCAGTGTCTCCGGACTAGACCCACCCCCATAAGCAAATTCATGTTTAATCCGCGAAGAATCGTCTCCCGATATTTTTTTCTGGAGACAGGGTCGACGTATTCGATCTTCTACATTATATGAAATCCGCTGATGAATTTCCATTTGTTGTTTATGCTTAAAACTACCATTCTTACGTTTGTCCCCCCTCCTGGAATCCAGTGCATTCGCTTAAGATGTGTTCCACGTTTTCTATAATTATCTTGCCGTACGGACAGAACGGGTCTTCCATGTGCTAGAATCTGTTCAGATATTGTCTAAGGCACGCATGCCCTATTCGCACATAATGAAAATAAATAAATAAAAACATATGAAACCTCGTCGTGTAGTCTATTCGTCTATTCCTCAATATTTGGTATCACTTAATAAGTCTACCATCTTGTGATAACTGTATCCCCTTTTTGTGTTGCCATTGGATAAGGCTCTGCTTCAGGACAGCTTATTCTAAACTCTTTTTTTCAAAAATCTCATTCATATTTAATTTTTTACACTCTTACCTCAAACCTTAAAATTTCCGAACTAAACTCTTGATTCCAGTTTTTTTTTGTACATTTCTCTCGGGAGGTGTGAATCTATTGCGCCAAGTTGGCCCCCAGAAATGCCACCAAATAACCGTTGCAGTTTTTTTTTTTTGGACAGTTGCAGCGTGTAATGCTCTGGAAACACTCGCGCGGGGAGGAAATTTTTCCAGTTTTCCTGCTCTGTAAGGAAATAAGTTCTGATGCAGAGATGTTCGCGCCGTCGGGAGATAAACCGCAAAGTGGTGCGACCCGTCGGATTGTTTCGTGAAGCGCATATAAACCGAATTGCGTGGAACAATATCACGAATCTCCGAAGAACAGTAGCCGTGACAATATCTGTGAAACAGACAGGTCAGCTACGCGCTTTCGGTATGATAGCGACTGATAGTAGTCCCGACGTCAACGCCGTGTCCCCGATCAGGCGGATCGCTCGTCTCTGTATGCTCTCAAGTAAGTTGAGGGTATACTTAGACGTGGGGCTCCAAACATGAAAGCAATATTCGAGCGTCGGTCTAATTTGGGATTTATACAGAAGAAAAAGCTGGGGCGGAGTAAAATATTTCTTGGCTCTAAAAAGATAACTCAGTTTTCCAGAGGCGGACCTGGCGATATTCGACACGTGTTTATGCCACGATACTTTCCCATAGACTGTGACGCAGAGCAATTTCTATTTTCCCCCGATTCGAGTGCCTGGTCATTCATCATCAGCTGTGGAGCCAATGATCCACGTTTCTTTGTGAATTGTGTCTTCGTTGCATTGAAGTCGACGAGATTGACCTTTCCCCACTGCAGGACTTTATCCAGATCCCGATTCAGAGAGTCAATCTGTCTACATCTCAGCTATAATTAACAGGATACAGACTCGAACACTCGCAGTCCCCAACAACCCGGATCGATCGATTATCGAGGAAGCTCTTCGTCCAGTCGCAAAGCTGTTGGGAAAGTCCATTGCGACCCCTCTTGACTCACCATGCCCCTCAATCACAGATGTCCATATATCGGCTATAGGAGTCAAACTGTCTCCCTTGAACCGTCTGCCACAGAATCCGTATTGACGATCATTCAGAAGTCCGCTGCACTCCAAATACTTAATAAACTCGGCATTAATGACCTTTTCCATTACCGTAGATAACGTAAACAGTAATGCTATCGGCCGGTAATTTTGTGGGAGACACTTTTCTTCCCTCTTTGGGATTGGCTGAACTCGAGCGATTTTCCAGTAGATAGGAAAGGTTCTCCGTGCATAAGATAAGCGAAAGAATCTGACAAGAACCGGCGATACTTCTGGAGCACAGTTCTTAAGGACTATTTCTGATATTGCGTCCGGGCCGGTTGCCTTCTTATAGTCCAGTCCACGTAGAATGCGTTGAATAGTACGCGGGCGAAACCTCACATCCCGCATCGAAGACCGTACCGGCGCGATCACAGGTGGCTCCAAAAGATCGCCATCGAGGTTTGAATTCGCGGAAAATAAATTCGCGAACATATTAGCTTTATCCTTTGCATTTGTGACTATCGTCCCACTGCACGTCACTAACGGGGGAAGAGAGAAGGAAGCGAAGTTACTGCTGATAGCTTTTGCCATTGACCAGAAGGAGCGCGAACCAGTCGGGCACTGAAAGAGTTTATTAGTCATTCTGTGGTCGTAAGTCTATTTCGCTGTATCAATCACCAACCGCACGCGTTTCTGATTCTAACAAAATTAGTTGTGTTAACCTCGGTGGGATTCGAGCGTCAGGTTAAAAGCTCTATTTTTGCCGCTGCTATCTGCTCGCATTTTTCTTTTCAAAAAAGCTTATCAGGTGGATTTCGTTTAATGGAATGCGGAATGTAGATCTCCATCGCGAGAAGAATAAACTCTATGACCCGACTCCGCGCATGCGTTAACATCGGAGTCACCGAAGCACACCTCCGACCATGGAAAGGATGCTAAGAAATCTCGCAAATCGTCCCAGTTAGCAGCCCCATACATGGCGAAGTCGCTTAGGTCGGTTATTCGTTTGAAATGCATATGGTTACGCGACCGATACCAAACAGAGATCAGAGTTTCCCAGTGAGGCAGAAACCTCTACGGTATAGATGCTCGGTTCGGTTGTCAAAAACAGATCCGGGGCGTTCGCATAATAACCTCGAATATCCGGCACACGCGTAGTTTCCTCCACGAGTTGAGTCAGTTAATTAATATATTATTAAATGAATCAATATATTATTAAATCTATATAATAAGACACAAAAATAAATTCGTATCTTCAGTCTTTACAATGCTGCTTTAAAAATAATGCTCATATTGAATTTTGTTAGCTAAAGAATTCTGAATCTTTATCCCAGCTGTACTTTTACATCTCATCATCATCATCGGCACTACAACCTGGAACCGGTCTTGGCCTTATTTAGCAAGTCCTGAGGCTTGTTAAATTTTCCATAATGATTTGTTTTTTCCGGGCAAGGTCATTAGTCTTGCGCCAGAGGCTCCCCGACGGGGAATCGAACCCCGGTCTCCCGCGTGACAGGCGGGTAACTTTTACATCTAAATAGCGCTAAATACATTTGACCAGGTGTAAATTTGGTATCTCCCGAATCAACACTAACTAAACTTTGGCTTTATGCTTCATTAAATTGTCATATTGAATGTCAATCATACTGAAAATTATAGCGTTTTCAATAGCGAGAGATGTCTAGATCTCCTTTGGTATTCAAAGTAATTCTTGGAGTATTGACAGTTTTTTTTTTTTTTTTTTTTTTTGATCTCGTTCATTTTTACTTTCTCACTATAATCTTGTTCCATTACACAGTCCTCGATATATATTCTCCATTGTTTTATAGACCTTTTCGAATACGTATCGGCCTAAACTAGTTGTGTCTCTAATCGAATCGACGAACCCTTAATCGGACGTAATTTGGTAGTGGCTAGCCACGGACGTTAAGATGTAACTACATATCAATTTGAGCTTGGGAGAGCAATACTCCTAACAAAACTGAAACGAAAAAAAATATTTTTAAGTTGCAAATTTACTATAAATATGTTTAGGCATCACTGTAAGAAAGGTAAATTAGTTTTATTATACGTATGTTAAGATTTTAGATTTATTATACGTAATCAAATATCAAATTTAATTAGCTAAAATATTTTAAATTTTACATAAATATCAAATGTAACGATCCGAATGAGGTGGCGCTGTGGTAATAAGACGATAAAAAAGTCATTTATATTATTATTGTCACACATGGGTGGCGCTATTTGTGGATGTATAACAGATTTGTATATATTTTGGTATCAAAAATTGACAATCTGTGGTTCCTTTCCGGTGAAGAAATTGATTTCGAGTGCTTGTTCTCCGTGTGAGCTAAGGCCAATTTTTTTTTATTTTCGGCAACTTGCACTTGTAATTTAAGTTGAAAAATACTGTAAACATGTCAACTAAAGCAGAACTAGCTTGTGTGTATTCAGCGCTTATTTTGACTGATGATGATGTTGCAGTTACGGTAAGTAATTTACATCTGTCAATACATCTGAACTACATTTAATCGCTTACCATCCAAGTCGTGGCGTAAAATTCAGATTAAATTTCAACTTCTATATGATGTATTAAATTCGGACATTATTTTTGAACTTTTTTTTCGTTACAGGGCGAAAAAATCAACACCATTCTAAAAGCCGCTAATGTAGAAGTCGAGCCCTACTGGCCAGGACTATTTGCCAAAGCTCTTGAGGGCATTAATGTTCGGGACCTAATTACCAACATTGGATCAGGTGTAGGAGCTGCGCCAGCGGCCGGTGGCGCAGTTGTCGATGCAGGAGCAGCTGCGGCACCAGCTGATTCCAAGAAAGAAGAAAAGAAGGAAGAAGAACCAGAGGAATCGGACGACGATATGGGCTTCGGCTTATTCGACTAAAATCAAATTTGTGTTTCCAATGGCAGGCCCATAATATAGTACACGTTTTAATGTACAAATATTAAAAAAAAAGTTTTTACACAAAGTGGAAAAGTACTTATTACTTTTATTAACGGTGGCTGCTATTTTTCAGTATTGTGTAGATGTAGTTTTACAGACCTCAACGGAGCCGTTTATTTAAGGATAATAAATAGATTTGCAAGATCATCCTGGGTTGCCATAGTTACGGAAGTGTGCCTTTCAATTTTATAGTCACCGTTTCACCGGTGTCTTCGTCCCACGTGCTCATAGATCGAAGCATCTCATCCGCTAGTATATTTATGGGGAGTAAACCAAGGCAACTACCGCGATTTTGTTTAAATATTCAATAAGTTGCATTGTCTGTGTTAGACATATTTATGAAATTTTGTTTACCATCATATTCTACAGGAGTAGATCGAGTACTGACTTTTGAAAACTACGGAGACGCTATCCCTTCATATATCAACTTTTCATGGGTAAATTAGCTTATGACGACTTTTCGGAGAACCGATTCGACTAGAGGCTCTTCTGATGCGGAACCAACTGCTCGAAATAGAAAAATTTTTTATGTCTAGCGTTACCTCTATTAAATTTTTTTTTCACTCATTCTTGCCCACGTTACTCGTTCATTGCTTTGGTTGGCGCATCAACCAATAGTTTGATGGGGTCGATCGTCCACTATCTGAAGCCGTACTCAGGTCCTATCAGTCAAGGTCCAAAAAACCGTCAAGTGTCTTTCGTGGAGCCTGTAGGACTTAACACACCTGAGGAAATGTTGAGCTTGTAATACCTCCAGTTTCGCCCTTAGAGCAGCATTAATAGCCTTATTTGAAATCCTATCAGACCCACCAGTGGTATACATTCTTTGGTGTGTCTTATGCCCAAAGTATGTAGTCACTAATCGCCGAAATCAGTTACGGCCTTTAGTTATTAGCCCGGTGCAGTGAGTTACCAAACCACCCGTTATATAAGGGATTCGAGTAACTTTTTCGGTGAAGTGCCGAGGCGAATGTTGTGGGTGATTCAACGTAGTTACGTTCGTTCGTTAGTTATTGTGGAAAAATTAAACGAGGAAATAAAACCAAACATGCATATATTGTAGAGAAGACAATTCTCAATATGAAGTTTATTTTATGTACTCCATACTACAATATTTTCTTCCGCACACATTTAAATATTCATTAGTTTCTTTGATATATGTAATTCATCATCGAGAAATGTGGTTTCCAACAAATAGGATGTTTCTTGGGCTTGGAAATGTATACAACAAAAATGTATACGACCCTTTTATGATATGAGCAGGCAAATGGGAGTTTTTGAAAAGGTAGAGCGTTGCATACACATTTAGGTCAACTGAAGAATTACTTTTGGCAATATCTGAAGAGCAAGAGTAGACTGTTAAAATGAAGGCATTCGACGTGTATTTGGTCATATTATTGGTATAGTGAACCAATGTGTAGCTGGTGATGAAATGGGTTTATGTTTGTCTCAGAGATCTATAATTTCAATGAGAACCATTGCTTATGCAGGTTTAATTGTCCGATTATCAAATAAAACTCCATTTACCCTAAAACGAAGTAATTATATAGTTTATTTCTTTTTTTATATTATTTTGTCAATGACACTAGCTACTTTCCTCAGTATTTGGCCATCAATTCGTTTCATTCCAATGCTAACAACTAATTCATTTGGACATTTGTACAAGTTTGTATTGTTTATTAGAAATTTAATAGCGCTGCGAATCTCATCGGAATCTGTACCAAATGTGTTGAACATAGTTACAGGAATGCTGGGGTTGTTGTAATCTGTTGGACTATTCAGCCGACCGTTAATGTGATGATCAAATTGTACAGAGAATACGTTGCAAAGCTTTCCATATTGCGTTATTATTAGCAGCCATTTGTTTGTGAATCGATGTAGAACAAACTCAGTAACCTCTCCATCTACTTGGGCACATATTTGTGCTTCGAATCCGGTAGTACCAATTTTGTACATGATAATTCGATCCGTTCTTTAAATAATTGATACCAAAACTTTCGGGGAATGAATTTCAAAAATAGTCATAGATTTGACAATTTGCTGAAGACGTCAAATACATCCAATTTCGAATATGTTCGAAAAGTAACAATAATGTATCTTTATCGGGTTAAAATCTCTCAATTATTACTGAAGAAAAAAATGTATGTATATAACCACGTATAATATATAGAATGTTTTATGGAATTCCATCCAACAAAATAGTTTTCATTTACGGAAACATTTTGTATTAGTTGTTTCAATTTTATTCACTTGCCGATCGTTCATTCAGTCATTTATATTCATTGTGTGCTCGTTTATAAATAAAATTGAATTCGTAGACGTTAAGTCGTTGTCGATCTGTCGCGGTTCACATCGAATCTTGTGACTTTGTGTAATTTTTGTATTAATTGCAACAAAAAAAAAAAAAAAACTATCAACCACGTGTAATTTTCGCTGGATGTCGTAGTAGAAATGTGTCTTCACAGATGCCAGACAACGATCCAAGCTCTACCCGGGACTACATATTAGAACGGAAGAGAAGAACCATCGAAACTTTTAAGACTCAGCGAAGAAGACCACAAATATGGAAAGTCAAGGAAAACACATTGACTACGGAAAAATGTTCTACGAAGCCGTAGAATACATCCAACAACTTACAACACAGGTGAAGCAACTCCAGAAGGAAATTCACTCCCTAAAGCAACCCACCAAAAACAGTGACAATTCCAGTATGGAGATAACACCCTCTCCAAGTTTACATCATCAAACATCTCCACCCAAACAACTATCACCAACCCGCAAGGAATCCACCAAACAACCCAAGCCAGCACCGAGTCCCCTGCCTGCTCAGCACAAAAATGTTCGACCACCACCAATCTACACCAAAAACGTGACCAGTATCAAGGAAATAATCATAATAGTAGAAAATGCCCTAGGACACCGCAATTTCATCACAAACACTAAAGGCTTGTGGGGTTAAAAGTATTGTTGCCAGCGTATGGCACGAGATTCACTTTAACCCACTGCACCGTCACTGCGAAAACAATAGTTCACCCGAAGAAATGAAAAATGCCTTTTCATTTACTTAAATTTATTTTTTTTATTTACAGCTCTAGTCTGTTCACCGGTATTCTTATTTAACTAGATGTATTCGAAACGCTCGCCATACACTATTTGACACTCTAAAGAAAGCTTAACATTAATATTATTTCGTCTTATTTCGTTAGTTCTTTTATAGATGAACTCTGCGACGCGACTTTAAACGTATGCTATTGAGATGTGTCTCTTGCGGCAGCGTGACCGCGCGCGTTGGTGATTGAATAGCGACTGGTGTGAATTGGGATTGAAATTCATATTTCATTCACACAGGACAACCAAAAGAGATCACGCCTCTGCTCTCTCAACCTCACGCCCGTCAAAGTGTGAGTAACTTTTGTTAATAGGGTAATTGACGGACATGAAGAATGAGAGAACAGAAAACATGATATGCTGTGATCTCGTGGTAGCCTTGGTTGTGTGTGTTGGTATCAGATGCAGCTACTGACACGACCTACTGACCCAGTGGTACGGCTATGGTGTAGTTAGAGCGCATTGAACCGTGGAAAGAAATACGAATGAGAGGGAAACCTATCTGGTGTTACTCCCCTCCAAAGAGAGATCATTGATCCCAAGCGAATGGGTGATCTGAGGGAAAGTCGATAGGACGCCGCTGATGTTTGGGAAATAATTCGCGTGAGAACCAGACTCTAAGACGCCGAAATTACCCCAGCTATTTTGCTATGTTGCAACAGCGTCGTTCTTTTAGACTTGTTGTTGCTAACCGACATTATGAGATTTCCGATGGGAAACTCATTGTTAGCAAGAATGGAGTTGCCGTATGACATTTATGTAGCTTAACTCAATTATGCATTATCTGCAAAGGATAATGAGTTTAGCTATACGTCCGTTTGAAATGTTTTACGGGGGAATACATATAAAGGAAAGGGGTAAGTATGACGCGCTAAAAGCGGTCGAAATTAGGTGGAAAAGTTGGTTGGAATTGTGGGTTGCTTCTCATGTAGAATAGAGAAACCCCCCACGGGCTCCTCTATCTCCATTGCAACAACAACTCTGGTTGATCACGAGAAAACCGTTAGAAAACTTGGGGAACTACGACACCAATTTTTTACCTTCCAACACCATGAGCTCAAACCAACAACATTCATCATTAGGCACATTGACCCAACTTGGACCATCGAATAATTAGCGTCGGAGATCATCAGGATTTGCCCAGAGCTGAAAATCCACAGGCTAGACTATTTTCCAACTCCATACATGCGAGAAAACAACTTAAGGAACCTACGGATTATCCAAATCCCAAAGCAAAACTTACGGTTGTTTATTAAAACCGTCTTCCCAGACATCCTTCTCCTCCCAGAAACGTGGATTAAGTCCAATTCCCGAGTATCCATCCCCAATTACACATTTATTTCAAACCCCAGAACCACTGGATCTCATGGAGGTACCGGTATCGAAAAAGTGATTATATTAACATCCATTTGCATCCACCCAACACGAGAACCAAACTCCCCTGATTCTGACATATCTCAAATAATCAGACAGTCACTCCCCGCACCATTTATAATCGGTGGAGACTGGAACGCTCGACATACAGCATTCAACGACATCAAGAATAACAAGTACGGTTGCCAACTTTTGGACCTCCTCTCATGTCACCCAAATACGTACATCGACAGTCCACTGCAGCCAACTCGTCTCACCAACTCGACGCAGTCAACAATTGACTTCTTCTTCAAGTCGGCTGATGTCTACTCAACAAGCCCCCGATATTTTCAAAGCATTTGATTGTATCCGGATCTCAGGATTTCTTTATAAGCTGCACTGCTTATTTGGTCTAAATTCCAACATCACAAAGCTCCTAACATCTCATCTTTCTGGTAGGAAATTCATGGTCAGAATAAACTCTTTCTTCTCACAAACTCGCAACATAACCGCAGGAGTTCCCCAAGGATCCATTCGCAGACCACTTTCATATCTTCTATACACATCCGATATTCCCCAACCTTTACTTAGTGTTGTAATGCTAAATTATGCTGACGATACTTTCATTTACTCTAGCAGCAGATTTGTCAAAGCGCCAAGAAACCGCGTTAACAACTTCCCCAAGCACATCTCAGCATACTTTAACAAATGAAAAATTGGCCTTAACCCAACCAAAACCCAGCTAACAGTGTTTATGGGTAAAAACGCTCACTGTACAAACAACACTAAACTGTTGCCACAACAAAATTAAACTCAAGCTTAATAACACTCTCATAAAACCTTCCAAAATTCTAAAATATTTGAGAGTAACCCTTTCCAACGACTGGTTATTCTCAACCCAGATCAAAAATTCCCTTCATAAGGCCTCAATACAGTTTAACCGCTGCAGACGAGTGTTGTGGAAACCTAAAGGCAGATAATCAGATGATCAAACCCACTCTTAGATACGCCTGCCCATTATGGTACCACATCTTACCCTCCCAAATAGAGAAATTACGAATTTTTGAACGAAACGTTTCCAGTTTATCACTGGCTTAACAGCGCAAAACCAACTCATATAGATACCATAGTAACAACGATCTTTACAACACTGTAACATTATATTTGTTAGTTGGGTTATAATACGTTGTTACTCATATAAATGTATCCAGTTGTAACTCTATATTCCTGTGGATCATGGGAAGTAGGACTCATGCAGCCGATGTTTATATATATATATATAGTATTGCTTTGCCTAGCTAATTAAGGTCGGCCTGGAGGCTGGGTCGTCTGATAAACTTTTGCGAAGGTTGAGTTAAGATTTACAGGGTATCAAGTTTTGTATACGTACCTGGGTAGTACCCTAGGTACTTACTCTCTCACACTTTTAGTCGCAAGAAAAGAAAAACAGCTTCTCCTCGTTATAACTTTTATTTCTTCCTTGGTACAGCTTCCATCCAGGGTCAGCCAATTTACTACAGTTACCAGGTCCAGAACGTGGGTTCCTCCTTTCCTCTCCCCCTTCCAATCTACCCTCGTCGTTTAGTCTTAATTCTTAGAGGAAGAAACGGACATGCTTCTTCCTAACTATTAAACGGGCAAAAAAAATCACGCCCCGCAACTTATACGATACCAGCATACGTTCACCGACCATTTACTCAGATGATGGATTTTAAAATCACAACAGAAGAATTGGAAGAACTCTTAACAAATTTTCTTTTTATCGACAAGGAAAAAGAAGACGAACCAACAGCTCTTTTTCTTTTTAGTTTCTTTTTTCTTCTGCTAACCGCACACACAATTCAAAATTTACCGTCCCCTAACGCCAACAACGGTCTACTCTCTCTCAGCCCTCTCTCAACATCTTCGCTTTTCGAACAAATTCATATTCGACGATGGTCGACTTCGAAACTAACCAAGGCCACCACCGCCGAAGGAACTGGCTTTACACGCCCGCCGCATCCAATCCAAAACACATCTCAGCTGCATCCGATTGGCTTTAAAAACAAGCTTGGGATTGTGTTTTTGTTAACCACACTTTAATCAATTAATATTTTTTTATTCGTTAATGCAGCCGAGTGTGCGTTCTGCCCAAGACAAGGGCGGCGGACGAGTTACCCACGTAACACACCGCAGGCATCAAACGGCTGAATAGACGAATCCTAGAACTGTCGATCAATTTCATAGAAAACCTCCCAGACTGGTTAACGATCTAGACGAGGTCGTGTACCACAACACCGAACAGGCACCCGATCAATTCAAGTACAGCAACATCCAACCGTTCTCCAAGATTCTTACTTTTAACACAGAACCGAATGTTGATTCCTATGAAGAATCGGGATAATTCGAGTGTAAACAAATGAAAGTTCGCTGGCTTCGTTGACGCAAATGTCATTCATCGACAGAGAGTCTACGTGATGTTTCTGTTTTGCAGCAAGAGGAAGTATTGGATTGGGCAGTGGTAGGTTGTTCCCATCGGAGTTATCGCCAAAGATGATGTATCTGCAATTTCTTCTGGTAGAAATGACCCAACAATTAGATTCTTACGTGTGTAAGTACCAAACGGTCATTGGTCACTTTTGGTGGTAGGAAACAAACGGTTAGGTTCGTACGAGTTTGACTAAGGACCTTGGGTAGTTTCAATAAACCAATATTATACAATAAGGTAATCTTCAATTTGGGCTAAGGTTGGTTGCTGGCCTACAAAAACAGACTACCTTTGTCGGAGGTAGACGAACGGGTGATCAGTTTCTTTTGTTCAATCGAACTTCCGCGCCGAAGATTCATAGATCAACAAAAGAATAGATAGCCACTCAACTTCGGCAAGTGGTCACATAAGAATTAGATATACCCATTTAGTGAACAACCGAAATAAAGAATGTAGTAAGCGGTCAACTTCGGCAAACAATCAACTATGAAAGAGATAAACTAATTGCGATCCGTGCAGTTTAGATAAAAATCAAAGCTATCAAATTAGAATTGTCGCCCAAATCCTAAGTAATGATGTCTACACACATAACGAATACTCGTGAATAAGAATCATTTTGTTGTTCATAATTAGGACTTTAGATACTAAGGACATTAAAATGGCAAACAAACTTAAACATATACTATCCGAACTAATCATCAAAAAATACCAACTCACAGAAATCCCTACAATATAACGTGAACATAA
Source organism: Microdon myrmicae (assembly GCA_963931805.1). Lineage (NCBI taxonomy): Eukaryota > Metazoa > Arthropoda > Insecta > Diptera > Syrphidae > Microdon > Microdon myrmicae. The sequence continues at coordinate 72,779,764 of OZ007497.1, forward strand.
CACCAAACTTGTTTATACCTGGAGGCGTATACCGCTACAAAATTTTAATTATCACTTAATCTGGTTGTCGATCGCGGCATCCGCAATTCGAATCCCAGTCGCACGAAAAACACTCAAAAGTCATTAACGCAGTTTTAACTCTAATTAAATCTAGAATACAATTATAGGTCGTAGGTGGGGTCCCAACCCCCTGTCGCCCGGCGAAATACCACTCCATCAAGCTGTAGACTCCGTGGAATGGATGGAAGAAATCCGTGGCCATCTTGCAGAGGTTGGCTTATGGGCCGGTTTGAGAAAAGGTCCCAAGGTGAGATACCACCCCGTCTAGCTGTACAATCCGCGATATCGTCGGGAGAAATTTTCAACTGTGTTTCGGATGTATGGTTGATGGCTCGGATTGACACGGATATAAATCGTGATAGTGCCTTCTGAGATAAAGAATTCCGGAGGTAAACTAATATCCCATTCAGATCTCCGTGAGGACTATGTCAGGGGGAACATCATGGAAATATTTTTATAAATAACCGAACTTTAAGAATCTCGTCATTGTGCAATCGGGTTCTTTCTGGAAACTCTGTCGACGTTCGACTGATAACGGCATTTGGTAACATCAGGATCATCGGTTTCACCAATACGTCTGTAAACGCCGTCCACCAATATTGGCAAAAAACAGCGAAACCTGATATTCTCGCCCCAATTGAGGCCCAGGTAGTTTCGTCAACTGATTCGACATATCTTTGTTTATCAGGATACGACTTGCATTCGAAATTCCGTTTTATGGGTGCAGTTTGCGTCTTCACGCGGTCCAGGGTGGTTTGCCAAAAGATGGAGGCGTTAGAAACCCAATAACTTGGTCATCATGTGGTTGAAGGTTGTGCTGAAGGATCATAGATTTCTCTATTGCTTCCCGATTGACGATCGACCGGTGACACTTTTCGACATCTTTCACGTACAGGGGGCTAAATCTAGATCAACCACCTAGCTTCTGAAATTGTCGTTCTTGGCGATTTTAATGTACACAACTCCGGCTTGTTCGTACATACTAACTGAACCGATGAGGGTGGAAAGCTCGCGGAGATGTTCGCTGTTAGACGCAATTTGACTCAACTCGTGGAGGATACCCGAGGTGATTATGCGAACCCCCTGGATCTGTTTTTGACATCCGATCCGAGCGTTTATATCGTGGAAGTTGCTGCGTCACTGAGAAACTCAAATCACTGCTTGGTATTGGTCGCGCAGCCACTTGCATTTCAAACGAAAAATCGTTCTAAGAAGCGTTGCCATGTATGGAGGTATGGGGCTGCTAACTGGGACGATTTGCGAGATTTCTTCGCATCCTATCCGTGGTCGGAAGTATGCTTTGGCGATTCCGATGTTAACGCATGTGCGGAGTCGGTCACAGGGATTATTCTTATCCGGATGGATATTTACAGTTTGCATTCCATCAAACGAAATTCTTCTGATAAAGACTGGTTTTATAAAAAATGCGAGCAGATTACAGTGGCAAAAAATAGAGCTTTTATATAGGGTTTTCCAATAGAGGCTTGACAACCTTTTTTCCGTAGTAAATTTTTATAATTTGCAGACGTTGTTTGTTCGTGTACTTAACCATGATGAAAATGTTGAGTTTACTGAATAAATTGACAGTAACAGTTCGATGATTAGTGGAAGGGTGCGTTCACAAATCAAATTCAAAGTTGTCAAGTCCCTATTGTCTAACCTTATACAATAGCGCTCCAATTCCATTCATGTTAACAGGACGAATTTTGTTAAAATCAGAAACGCGTGTAAACAGTCGATTGATACCGGGAAGAAGGCTTACGCCGACAGAGTGACCAACTCGTTCGCATCCCGTCTGGTCAATGGAAAGGGCTGTCTGCAATCATTTCGCTTGTGATCGCGACGCTATGGTCTTCAATGTGGGATGTCCGCCCGTGTACTATTCAACGCAAACTACGTGTACTGGACTGTAAGAAGGCAAACGGCACGGAGGGAATACAAGAAGTAGTCCTTAAAAACTGTATTCCCCAGTTCTTGCCAGGCTCTTCTGCTTATCCGATGCACAAAGTACATTTCCTATCTGCTAGAATTTGACTCGAGGTCAGCCAATCCCAAAGAAGAGGAAAACAGTGTCTCCCACAAAATTACCGGCCGATACCGTTACTATCTATGTTGTCTAAGGTGATGGAAAAGGCCATTAATGCCGCGTTCATTAAGTATTTGAAGTGCAATGGATTTCTGAATGATCGTCAATACGGATTCCGTGGCAGACTGTCCACGGGAGATTTTTTGACCCTTATTACGGCTATATGGACATCTACGATTGAGGGGCATGGTAAGTCAAGAGCGGTCGCATTGGTAATCTCTAAAGTTTTTGTCCGCGTCTGGTACGGAAAATTGCTGAGCAAGCTTCTTTCATACGGACTTTCCCAGCAACTTTACGACTGAATGAAGAGCTTTCGAGTTATTGTTGTAAGCGAATCTTCGAACCAGTATCATGTTAATTCCGGGGTGCCTCAAGGCTCTATTTTGGCTCCAACCTTGTTTTTGCTTAACACAAATGATTTGTTAGAGTCAACAGATAACCGACTGTTCAGTTTTGAGGATAATAGTACGCTTGTTTCCTCTTTTTCGAGTGATCGGCCGATTAGTGCATCAACGTCGCATGAGCTGAGATGTAGACAGATCGACTCTTTGAATCGGAAGCTGAATAAATTCCTGCAGTGGGGAAAGGCCAATCTCGTCAATAAACCGAAGACACAGTATTTAACATTCACAAAGAAAAGTGGATCATCGGTTCCACAGCTGATGATGAATGGCCAGGCCCTCCAGGCTGGGGAAAGCTTCACGGTCACGGTCTGTGGGAATGTATCATGGCATAAAGACGTGTCGAGTATCGCCAGGTCAGCCTCAGGAAAACTGAGCTATCTTTTTAGAACCAAGAAATATTTTACTCCGGCCCAACTTCTTCTCCTATATAAATCCCAAATTAGATCCGTGCTCGAATATTGCTCTCATGTTTGGAGCTCGGCTCCTAAACATACCCTCGACTTACTTGAGAGCATACAGAGACGAGCGATCCGCCTGAATGGGGACTCGGTGCTGACTTCGGGACTACAGTCGCTATCACATCGAAGGCGCGTGGCCTACCTCTGTCTGTTTTACAGATATTATCACGGGTGCTGTTCTTCGGAGATTCTTGGTATTGTTCCACGCAATTCGGCTTATATGCGTTCCACAAGACAATCCAACGGATCGCACCCGTTTGTGGTTCAACTCCCGACGACGCGAACATCCCTGCATCAGAACTCGTTCCATTACAGAGCGGGGAAGCTGTGGAACTCCCTTCCCACGCGAGTGTTCCCGGAGCGTTACAAACTGCAACTGTTCACAAAGAACTGCAACAGTTATTTGATGGCATCTCGGGGCGCCCACTCGGCGCTGTAAGTTCGCATCTCCCGAGAGAAGTCCAATTAAAAAAAAAAAAAAAAAATCGAGTTCAAAACCAAGTGGTGAGCTAGAGTCACCTTTTGAGTTACGACATCAAATCATGTAGTGAGTGAGAGTTCCCCCTTAAGTATAGCCTAGGGAAAGCATGAAATTGCTCGGCGTAGCGGTCTGTGGAAATGTATAGTGGCATAAACACGTGTCGAACATCGCCAGCCCCGCCGCAGGAAAACTGAGTTATTTTTAGAGCCAAGAAATATTTCACTATGGACCAACTTTTTCTCCTCTCAAATTAGACCCACGCTCGAATATTGCTCTCATGTTTGGAGAGCAACATATCGCCAGACATCTGTATTTTGAGTATACGCTGTGACAACGGAATCCGTTGTTCTTCCTTATAACATTCAACGTTCAGGCATTAACTTCTTTGTGGATATTAGAGAGACCACCAGGATCTCTTGATTGAGGATGCTTGCCAACAAGGTGCTAGAGCAATGCCACAGGTGGCTTTGATTCAGGCAACACGAAAAAACTGAATAAGGTTTGCAGACGCCTAATAAGTTCAGTGCACAATACCAATTTGATGGAGCAGATTTTACGAATGTTTATTTAATAATCAAAAAATCAAAAAAAGCAAAGAAAGTAATTCATATAGCATTGTTCAGTAGAAATGAATCGGGAACTTTTCGCTATCAGAAGCAATCATCGCTATGGTTATTAACAGCGGGGCTATGAATTCATTCGTCTTTTTATTTTTCTTTGTTTGTGGTCTGGTGGAGATAATCTCTGAAAAGTACAAGAGGCAGGAGGCCATTTGTTTGCCTGATCCACTCCGCTCTCGCTTATCGGCAATACCTACAGAGCGAACCTACCCCGCTATACGACCCATTCTTGTTTATTCCCCTGAGTCTAACCACATTTCTTCCGGGGGCAGGCTCAAAGTATTCCGTCTCTGAATTCCACCATTGGAATTTTTCCATTGCCTTATCAACATTTTTGATTTTTGGTCTACCTAAACTAGTTGCGTCTTTAATATCCAACATTTCGAAACGGAATCAACGAAACGACAATCGCAAATAATTAGTGGCGATAGTATCAGCCGCAGACGTTAATATAGTAACTACATATTACTTTGAGTGTGTGAGAGAGTAATACTCCTACTATCCCGGAAACGTTAAAATATATTTTTAAATTGTTTTTAAGTTGTAAGATTTTAAAAAATAATTATTATAAAGTAAAATATATTTAGGTATCATAATATTCCGCTATAAGAAAACTTATTTAAATTTATTTTAGTAATTTAGTTATTTAATTTACTTTAAATTGTACATACTTTCAAAACTCACCTAACGTTCCGAGCGGGTGGCTCTATGGGATTATTAAAACGATAAAAGAAGTTTTACTAATCCCAGTACATTTATTATCATTTTCACTCATGGGTGGCGCTTTTTGTAGATTTATAACAGTGCAGTGCACACTGTGGTATCACAAATTGACACATCTGTCGTTCTTTTCCGGTAAAGAAATTGATTTCGAGTGCTTGTTCTCCGTGTGAGCTAAGGCCAATTTTTATTTTCGGCAACTTGCACTTGTAAAATTTAAGTTGAAAAATAGTGTAAACATGTCGACCAAAGCAGAACTAGCTTGTGTGTATTCAGCGCTTATTTTGACTGATGATGATGTTGCAGTTACGGTAAGTAATTTACATCTGAACTACATTTAATCGCTTACCATCGAAGTCGTGGCGTAAAATTCAGATTAAATTTCAACTTCTATATGATGTATTAGATATAACTACTTAAATCCCGACATTATTTTTGAACTTTTTTTTCGTTACAGGGCGAAAAAATCAACACCATTCTAAAAGCGGCTAATGTAGAAGTCGAGCCCTACTGGCCAGGTCTATTTGCCAAAGCTCTTGAGGGCATTAATGTCCGTGACCTTATTACCAACATTGGATCAGGTGTAGGAGCTGCGCCAGCGGCCGGTGGGGCAGTTGTGGATGCAGGAGCAGCTGCAGCACCAGCTGATGCCAAGAAAGAAGAAAAGAAGGAAGAAGAACCCGAGGAGTCTGACGACGATATGGGCTTCGGCTTATTCGACTAAAATCAAGTTTGTATTTCCAATGGCGGGGCCATAATATAGTACACGTTTTAATGTACAAATATTAAAGAAAAAGTTTTTACACAGAGTGAACAAATTGTAGTTATTATTTTATCCTAGGTCGCGGCTGTTTTTCAGTGTTCTGTTGGTTTATTTCTCCAGTGAAATGGATTCATTCATTTATAAATCGAATAGCAATGTCTCAACAGACTAAAATTCTGAATTGAATCAAATATTTTTTATATATAGGAGATAATGTGGCAAAACATGTTGCATGTTTAGTGTGCAACTATTAAAGAAAACACTACAAAAAAGAATGAATGTTCTTCCACTTGATGCTAATTTTTCCAATGAAGATCACTTGATTCGTTGGGAAATTTATGTGATCCATCGATGCAAATAAATAGTCGGACGGCGCCAAATCTGTTGAGTAAGCGGCTGTTAAAAGATAAACAGCGATCCCCGGCCACGCCCTGGAAGCGAACGGAGAATTCTTGAAAAGGAAATCTAAATTTTGTATTTTTTATTGTATTCCCTTTTGTTGTGGCCGCCTGTATAAAATATGTTAGGTTATGTTATTGATAATGATTATCTCTTGATGATCCCACTGTTAGTTGTTTATATCATCTATATTTTGTGTCAGCAACCCTCGTCAAGCTGTTCCGGTATAGTTGTCACATCCATCTGCAATTGGTCGACCAACAGGAAAGGGTTACTAATTGCGTCGTCACAAGGGATACAGTAGAATACCGAGGTCTAGTATGGCTTGTTGCGGATCATCGACTGAGTTCGATTTTTGTGATGCACATGCAAAGGTTCAAGAGTTTTTAAGTAAATCAGTCGTCGTGGATGGTTGTTAGTAAATTTTGGAAAATAAAATAAACGCCGCGGTATATTGTGCAAAAAATGCTTGGTTTTTTTTTGTGTTTTATACCCACATTTATTTAACAAATTAATTACAGACTAAACGTTAATTTCTATTTTACAAATATCATTCTTACATTAACTTACTGGCTCTTCGCAAGCACTCTAAATTATATTTTATTATTTTTCTTATGCCTTTCGGGGTACAATAACTGTTTTTATAACATGTCACAATAATTGATGTTTTCTTTTTTAAATGTATTCTTTTTTTTTTCTACATGTATTATTTATATTTTTTTTAAATTACATATATAGGGGCTTGACAAGCAAATTAAAAATAAAAAATGGAACAAAACGGACAAACATAAACAAGAAATAAAAATTAAAAATAAAAAAAGTAAAAAATTAAATTAAAAACAAGAATAAAAAAAATAAAATAAAAATAATTGGGAATTGAGGATAGGGAGAAGGAAAGCGGTGCGCCTGACAGGCATACTATGTTTGGGGACGTGTCGATCACTGATCCACCACCGGTTGAGATGGGATCGATCTTTTATTGATTTATCTCTTTCACCGATCACCATACTAAGACGCAGGCGCTCTGGAAAATTAGAGATATCGTTATCGTGGAGAATTCGTTTATCCCTGGCACCACGGAAAGCGTGGTAAATAATAGGGACTCCGCGCTTGTCTTGGATAAGTCTTTGGCGGAAGTTGGAGTGGTTCGCGCGAGTGCCACTTTGTCTTTTCGTCGAAGTGTTCCGCCGAACACTGTTCTCCATTACACACGAAAATTAATACAACACGAATAAAACTCAGGCAAGATTGTTTTCTTTTTGGAAGCGTTTCTTCATTTCCTTTTCATTTATTTGAACGTTTACATGTAACGGTGATTTTTCCTACACACAGTAATAATTGTTACACTACGCGCCGTACTTTGACGGTAGATCCGAGAGAAGAGCGCGGAGGTTTACGTGTGTAAAAAATAAAAAGACCGAGAAACGTTTGGTAAATATAAAAATAGATTGATTTTATTCGTATTTAAATTTAAGATATTGTTGACCGGACATTTGGCCAGCGGTTCGGGCTTTGAAGTTTAACTGATGTTGCATACGGCCAGAGGTTCGGCCTCTGATATGCTACTGGTGGCGAAATAAAAAAAAAAAAAAAAAAAAAAAAAAAAAATTTGGCGAGAAGGCCGAATTTGGCGAGACAGGACATATGTGTCCTTCATCTTGTCTCTGACTTCTGGTCATCTTGCGATAACCAGAATCACCCACATCCGTGAGGATATTGGGCTCCGTCTCGCGGCATCTGAAAAGAGAGGAAAAAAGGGGGGTATCCAAGGATAGTGTGGACAGTGTTAGTCCAAGTGTTAAACTGGTGGCGAAATTGAAATGCACTCCCCTTTTATAGTTTTTGGAGTTGACTTTTGTCAACTATTTTAATGTCAAAATTCCAAGAAGCGTACGCAAGGCTTGGCGTGCTTCGATTGGAATTTTGTTTCGAGAATTTTTTAGAGGTTTTTGTTGGATAGATTCTGGGAAGGGATCATGAAATGCGTTTTGAATTTAGCATTTCATGATGTTAGGGTTTTTAGGAATTGAGTCAATGTATGATGAATTAACTTTTGGTTAAATTCGTTGTACATGTGACTCAATATGGGATTTGGATGTGTTATGTGGAATTTGAATCAATGTGCGATAATTAACTTTTGTTTAATTTATCGCTCATTGATTTGATATGAAATTTGGGTTTTTCGTTATGGGATTGTGGATAGGATTTTTGATGTTATTGGGGATTTAGATAGGAGTAGCGATTTAGGATCGCTACATCCTTCCCCCCTTTAGAAAAGAAAATTAATCTAGAGGAGATTAATTTTCTAGAGTGGGTGAAAGGTGGTGGCATTTCAACTTCGCGATAGTTTACATTCGTTTGAATTCAGTTTTATTTACTAGCAGTTATTAAATTTTGTTTGTGTGTAAGAGGAAATTGTTTTTCGTTATTAGTGTACATTTTGTTTTTTTTTTCCAATATATTTATTAATAATTGTGGATTGTTTTTATAAAGTAAAGGTTATTTTAAATAAAATATTAAATTCAATTTGTGCTACAGATAAATTTTAGGTAAGTCTTAAAGTGTATTGTATTATTACTTATGTATTATATAGGAATTTACAGAGTACGTTTGTTTCATTTTGAGGATCATATTTATGTTGTTTTTTTTTCATGTATTATAAAGAAAGATTTAATTCTAAAATTTTAAATTTGTTTTGAGTTAAACTAAAAATTGTTTTGTAATTATAAAGGTATTTGAAATTTTTATATTTGTACATAATATTGTTTATTTCATAGATTTTTTATTATTAATTTTTGCTTACTTAAAGTTATTCAAACTGTCATTTAGAGCTTTTTATTTGAGTAATACAAGACAGTTTATTTGTTTATTTTATTTCTAGATTTTATATATAGGCGTTAGTTATATAATATTTACAAAATTCGTTTTATTGAGGGGCTTAATATTTGTTTCATCATTTATGTGAATTTGGGGGAGAATCTCTTCATAATATAAGCTATTTAAAGATTTATTTCTGTTATATTATCTCCCGAGTTGTTAATACTGTTGTATTATTTATAAATTTTCTTTGTTTGTTGTAGACAATTTTCTTTTTGATACATACATTTTCCAAAACAAAGTTGGTTGTTTTATTTTATTTATTTGCGTTATTATGTATATGTATCTATTTTGTTTTTGTACAAATAATTTGTTAAAGGGGGAATTCGATATTATTGATTGTATATTTTTTATTTAATTTACATATAGTTTTTATTTTTGTTTATTTTTAGATGGGAGAATTTGTGTTTTATTTATATGTTTATACATAATTGTTTTTGAGGTTTCACATTTTACACATACACATATATCTAAAGTTTGGGTTAAAAGAAAAAATCTATTCGTTTTGAGCTTTTCCCTAAACTTGTGGAAGATTTTCCATACTTTTGTAGGGCTAGGTTGTGTTTCGAAATCTGTGTAGTGAAACGACCGAAGGGAGACGTTTCGAAAGATGGGGGTTTGGTGATAGCTTGTGGCGGTTTCCCCTAACGCCACTCCCCGCCTCACATTTTCAACAGGAGCACCCCATAGGAAGGGCATGAGCCCGGGCGACGGTGCATTGTCCGAATTTATCGGGCGTGCGGTTGATACGCTATGGAGCGTGGTTTTCGTGCCACACCATGGGGGCAAAAACAACAAAAACCTGGTCGTCGAAAAGCATAAAATTCTATTGGGAATAAGAGCAAAATTTCCTGTAAGGAAGAATCGCTTGTTTGTGCGTAGCACAACATGAATACCCGATAGAATTTTCCTAACATGCAGCACCACCGGGGAAGTTCCAACAGCAGCCGACGGCCAACGGAAATATTCCAATTTTGGTTCCCGCCAACATGCACCCCTTCTCGAGTGGAGAAAACGGTCGCATCCTCAACCAACGGATCAATCGAGATATGGGGACAAGAATATCTTCAATCCAGCACCGTCACACACAGGCGGGCTGCCCCCTTTTTCATCAACGAAACACGGCAGGCATTTCGGTGGCAAAAACCAACCTACAGGCAAGTAATAGCATGCTTGCCTACAAGAGAAACAAAACAATAAATAGCCACCTGCACCATTTGCACAACGAGCGATATGCGATCTACGGCGATGCTGGGTGTGGTCGCCAATCGTATAAACATCCATCGTTCCTAGGGAAGATACACCAGCGAAGTTTGCACGATCAGCAATAATGCTTTGCGCCGTCACGATCGTGTAAACATTTCAACCCCTGTACCAACCTGCAACCATGTAGATCAAGATGATCCCGAGTCTACATGCTAGGGGAGACACACGTATGTTGCGGAAGCGATTTTCGTGTGTGTGTTTTCACCCTTTCCTTTTTTGTTCGCCTGGCCAAAAAGCTAAAAGCGCACCATATATGGTAGTCAAAGTAATGGTCGGGATTTATTTTGGGTTCTAGCGCTGTGTATGCAAAAGGGGAGGAAAGAAAAAAAGGATTGAAAATGAGGTAACCCTAGTGAATTAGTATGAATTAGGAAGTCAGTCGTTGAGAGAAATTACAAAGGATTGGGTAACGGTCGAGCTGAAACTAACGTGGTGTGCCGTATATGCTATGTTGTAAAATAAGAACACTTTTATTTTCATAAGTGCTACGTTATTTGTTGTAAATAAGAACACTTTTATTTTCATAAGTGCTACGTTATTTGTTGTAAAATAAGAACACGTTCATTTTCATAAGTGCTACGTTATTTTTTGTAAAATAAGAACACTTTTATTTTCCCAAGTGGTACTTTGTATTTGGTAAAACAAGAACAGTGTTATTTTTCTTTAATAAATCCTTCTCGATCAACAAGACGTTTCAATTCTTTTGGAGTCAGATACGGAACGGAACCAGTGGGCAAGTGTGGACGACCTGTGCCCCTGTGGCACCCGAAACTGGCACTCCACGCAAAATAAATAAAAGATACCCATAAGCTTTTGAGAGATCAGTATTTGCTTTATCTCTAAAGAGGGTTCTATTTATTTGTGTATCTTTATGTTTTATTATTTCGCTTATTATGAGCTTATGTATGTTTTTTAATTGCAAACGTTTGACATATGGGTTGTTTGCTGGAATTTGTTTGTTCTCAAGCCTCTGCTTTGCTGGGACTCTTTGTTCCTCAGTCTGGCGCTCTGCTGGGACTCTTTGTTCCTCAGTCTGGTGCTCTGCTGGGACTCTTTGTTCCTCAGTCTGACGCTCTGCTGGGACTCTTTGTTCCTCAGTCTGGCGCTCTGCTGGGACTTTTTGTTCCGCAGTCTTGCATTTGGCTGAGATTATCTGTTCCTCGGGCTTACATTTTACTGAGAGTTCTTGCTGCTCAGTCTTACACTCTGTCGGTGTTATTTGTTTCTTTAGCTTAGGTATTTTGTTATTAGAAGATGGGGGATGTGAAAATATGGGAATGTAGGGAGCTGTTGGGATAGTTGGTTTAGAGACCTTGGTTAAATCATCGGATCCGGCCCGTAGACAAACGGATTTTGATGTAGTATAGTGGGTACGATCTTTGATTTCTACTTCCTTTATTTGTAGAGCAGTTAGATCGTCCCGTCTCTGGTTTTTATCCCTAGCTTTGAACAAGATTTCATCTGTTTTTCCCCCAAATTGCTTTTTATTGTTGATTTTTAATAATTGTACGCTGCTTATTTTGTTTAGTACTCCACTTCTCCAGGCGTTTGCGGTAGAAGTGGGCTGAATTTTAGGAATAGTTTTGTTAAGTGGAGAGCTGTTTTGATTATTTAATTTTATCAGTCTCTTTTTGCATTCCTCGTGGGAATGGTTAAATTTGTTGCAGTATCTGCATTGGGGGCGTTCAACCTCTGCTTTAGTTTGGGGGATGGATTGTAAGGGTTTATTGTTGCGGTAACATTCTTCAGATGTGTGTCCAGACCTATTACACGATTGGCAAATTTTTGGTCGGCTGAAATTCGTATAAGCGGAAAAATTTGCTTGAGTGTTGTTGTTACTTAGTCAAGGGGCCTGCCCGAGAGCGTAATTAATAGCTGCTCTGAGATTTGGGGCACCTCGTGCTTTAACCAAGAGTTCTAGGTTTGGATCACTAAGTCCGTCTTCGAATGTGTGTAGGGCGAGTTTATTATTTTCCTTGAGGAGATATGTTCGCACCGCAGGTTCGACAGTGCTCTCAAACGTGGCGCTGTCCAACAGGTGCAGGAGGTGTGTGAGTCTGTTTCCAAACTCCTTCAAGCCTTCCTTGCTTCCCTGTTTGGCTGTTACCAGATCGTTTTGCGCCAGCGGCCTAGAGGGGAGAATTTTAAATTCTGCCTTTAATTCCCCAGTTTGAAATGACCTTGTATCGGATATGGTCGTATGCTGGCCCTCGCAGTCTGGTTTTTACTACGCTGAGAAAGAAAGTACGCTGGCTGTCGTCCTGTGCCTGCGAAAAAATTATATCTCCACAAGAGATAAAATTATATACCTCGACCGGATTACCGCTGAACACCGGTACGAGGGCTATAATGTCTTTTAACCCGATGGTGACTTCCATTATGATCGTTTTTTATTCCGCGCGTTAATTTTGCGAGAAAAGTAGATCTTCCCAAATGTGAGTGGAGCGAACCTATGAGAAAATCCAAAATGCTAACGGAAGAGGCAGAAAACCCAAGTGAATATTCACTGTATTAAAGGTAGCTTTGTTTTCTTTTAAACCCAGGTATATTAGCCCTATGAAAATATCGAGGGTAATTTAGAGGAGAAGGGCCAGAGCAGACGAAAGGATCAAGAACAGACGAGGTATGCGCGTATTTAAACCTACCTCGGGGGTATAAAGAATTTTTCCAACTTACTTGTTCATGGAGAAAGCTTATTTTGAAGTATATGTATGTATAGATGTATAAATATATAAATATATATATATATATATATATATATATATATATATATATATATATATATGTGTGTATATGTAAATATGTGTATTGGTTATGTATTGTAATGTGATAATTATATGCGTATTTCAATTTTTCTGTGGGTGCTTGTGTCCCTTAAAATATTTTTAAATTTGTAGGTATTTTCCTGTTTGGGAGAAGTTAGGAAGGTATTTAAATTTTTTAGGTTTGGGCTTTTATGTTTCTATATGTTTTTCATTATTTAATCGTTATGTTTTTTTTGAATTTATTTTTCCGAAATTTAAAATGTAAGTTACATGAAATTACTAGGATTGTATGTTTTAACTAAAATAAGTTTTCATCAAATTATCCACAATTTGTTCAACATAAGCGTAGTGTATAAATACAGTGCATCGAATCAAAATTGCATAAATTCAGTGTATCAAGTTAAAATGTAAGTTGCTTGAAAATACTAAGATTGTTAAATGCACAATGTGGTTTACGGCAGTGTATTTTAAAGGTTTTTTTGTATAGAGAAAAAACATAGGATTAGAGACTAAGGTTATGTGTAGCAAAATCGTAGAAAATTTTGCTTACTTGGTTCTATTTGCTGCTGCTGTTGAGTGCGTTGCTGCATTTGGTGTTGTCGGTGTTTGTTGTTTTCTCCGCTTTGCACTTTTGATTATTAGGTTTTCCGTCGTTGTGTATTTTTCTCCTTTTGGTTTTCTTATAAACGTGTGTCAGATACGTAGTATTGAAGAAGTCACGCATTCATTGATTTTTGTTTTCATATAGTCTTTTATCGATTATCGGTACTGTTTGAACCTTATAGATTTTTTTGTAGTTTAACATTATTGTTTTTTTTTGTTGTTGAAGGAGTCGTTAAAGAAAACTGCAAAGCTCGCATAATGTTATTTGAGAAGCATGACATTATTTGAATCTGTGTAACAGTTACTTTTATATACTTGGATCAATACTATAGTGTGTTATGTTCACTAAACGTGGGATTATTCGTAAAACATGTTATTATTCACTTGGTTATGATTTAAATAAAAATAAGTTCAAATATTCTCACTAAATTATTTCAGATTTTCGTCACTCTTTTTAATATGTATATTTTTCCAACGTTTTATTTAATTAATATTTTTGTTTTGGAATATGCATCACTTCAGTTTTTTAAAAAAGTATTTCCAAAAAAACAAGACCTTTTTCATATCTTAAATGCAACTGTTTTCCAATAAACACGAAATGACAATCGATGTTTGTTTATTTTTTATACTTTTAATGTTTACTTTATCAATGGATCGGTTATATTCCGAAATGTATATTTTAACTAAGATATTTTCGAAATGAATGTATTTTTCCAAAGGATTTAAAATTGTCTGTTTGAAAATGTTTTTAAGGCGTTTATTTCATCATTAGTTTTTAGGATATTATTTAATTTGACATTTATTTAATTTAACATAAACTCGTTTGTTTTATAAACGCGCGTAATTTATGGGTTTATATTAGATTAAAGTCCGGATTGCTGAGATTTTATTATTGTGGATATTCAATTAATCGTACATTTAGATGTGTTATGATGAAAAGTTTGCTTCAAGACTTTCTGAAGTTACTTATCACAATGAATTAATTAGATCCGGTGTGAGTTTGGCCGAACTTTTGTTGTAGAAGCACCACACGAAAACGTAATGCACAGTGGAATGAAAATTTACTTTAAAATGATGCTTTACAAGATATAAGTTTATGATGTAAATGTTACAGTAATGTTTGTGCATGCTTTTGTTACACTCCGTTGAAAGTCACTGGTTCCTTTTGTTGTAAGGGATGATTCGACGTTCGAATAATTACACCGCTGCCACCATTAATTGTTACACTCCGCGCCGTACTTTGACGGTAGATCCGAGAGAAGAGCGCGGAGGTTTACGTGTGTAAAAAATAAAAAGACCGAGAAACGTTTGGTAAATATAAAAATAGATTGATTTTATTCGTATTTAAATTTAAGATATTGTTGACCGGACATTTGGCCAGCGGTTCGGGCTTTGAAGTTTAACTGATGTTGCATACGGCCAGAGGTTCGGCCTCTGATATGCTACTGGTGGCGAAATTGAAATGCACTCCCCTTTTATAGTTTTTGGAGTTGACTTTTGTCAACTATTTTAATGTCAAAATTCCAAGAAGCGTACGCAAGGCTTGGCGTGCTTCGATTGGAATTTTGTTTCGGGAATTTTTTAAAGGTTTTTGTTGGATAGATTCTGGGAAGGGAATCATGAAATGCGTTTTGAGTTTACCATTTCATGATGTTAGGATTTTTAGGAATTGAGTCAATGTATGATGAATTAACTTTTGGTTAAATTCGTTGTACATGTGACTCAATATGGGATTTGGATGTGTTATGTGGAATTTGAATCAATGTGCGATAATTAACTTTTGTTTAATTTATCGCTCATTGATTTGATATGAAATTTGGGTTTTTCGTTATGGGATTGTGGATAGGATTTTTGATGTTATTGGGGATTTAGATAGGAGTAGCGATTTAGGATCGCTACACAATCTACTTCAGAAACACTTAATTATACTTATACTTTCTTTCTCGGATTACAACGCGCGGATCGACCTCCTCCTAGGGGTTCTCTCTGTTCTCTTCGTCGCGTTGACGATCAAAATGGGACTCCTCGTCGCGGTGACGATCAAAAGGGCACTGTCTATCTCAATTCAAAAAATAGACCTGATACGGATCGTATCTATATCCGCACCGACAACTTTTCCCATTAGATCTGCTAACAGAATTTCCGAATCTCTGTTAGCAGCATGTTATTTAATCCCAGGGGTAATTTGGATGCCTGAAAGGGATCAACACATACATCATCATCATCATGTTGGTGGTGATAGCATTTCATCTCAACGGTCTTCTGTTTACGCACCACATCTGGCGCGCAGAACGGAGATGATTGTTCGGACGTACAGTCCGTGGGTTGTTTGCCTTTTGTAAACATACACCGAAATCCATTAGATCCTTCTAATGGGTGTGAAATACAAAAAAGGAACCGTGGGATAGGAGTAGTTCCCTTGTAGGTTTTAAACCTCATACATTTTTCGAATTATCTCGTTGAGATAATTACGGTTGCCATTTCTTTTGTTTGCCGATGGATTTGGTGGTCTTTGTTGCAGACCACCCGCACGTGCATCCGTTGGTCAGCTAATTTGCTGGCGATAACAAGTCCTTGTAACATCGTGTAGATGTTCAGGATTGTCGATTGTGCAGTGCTGGAGCGCGGCGCATTTCGGTCTTTGATGATCGGATGCATGAATGTTTTCCTTGTTTCAGGTATGCTTTATTCGAACTGTTGAGCTTGACATTGAAAGCTTTGGGACGTTCAGTTCCTTGCTTTTTCGTGTCGGGCTCAACGTTGACCAAATGTTTCAAGGCCCTAGCGGACTTAGTGGCACGCGTCTGTGGGCGCGTGTAACGTCTTCAGGGTAGGTATGTTCCTTGAAGGGTAGGGACCCCACCTGGGCGGAATTGTGCGTTCCTAGAACGCTACAAGTTCTTTTTTATTCAAGAAAGGGAACGCTTCTGGGGGAATGAACCCATTCTGGAGAGTACTCTCCATATAATATCATTGGGATAGGATGCTCCCGAAATGATATCATTTTCACTGCACATTGCCCTTGTTGTGTGACCACGAATAATCTTAATAATGAAGTTATCTATTCTGTTTAGTCATACAGGACTTTATTGGGATAGTATTTCTTATACTGCGACTCTGGGGTTCTGTACATTCCGAGGCAGGAAAGCAAACACTGCCCCTCGAACACCCGAAACTTCTCCATGTAAAATGGAGATATGTTGTACCATACCGGGCAACCATACACCAATATTGGTCGGATGAATGCTGAGTATGAAATTATTTTCACCTTGGGGTGAAGCAGACTACTACGGAAGAGTCTTTGTGTCATTGCATATGCGTTTTTAGCTGCTGTATGCTTACCAAAGTAAAGATACTGATCAAACCAGATTCCAAGGTATCTGACTACAGTTTTTACTTGTAGAGGAAGATTATTACTTTCTGCAATGGAAAATGTTTTCCAATTCCGTTTTGTATCCCTTGATGCACCGGACAGTGGCGTTATGAAAAGAATAGTCTCTGTTTTCTGGAAATTTATTTTTAATTTCCAGTCGTCGCAAAAACGTTTGATTTTGTTGAAATCATCTTGCCGAAGTCTGTTGGTGACATCAATCTTTTCTCCAGATCTATACACCACAATGTCGTCGGCATACGCAATTGCATGGTTGAGAGAACCCACTAGACCACTAGTGTAAATGTTAAATAAAATGGGAGAATTCACTGCTCCCTGTTGTAGCCCGTTTTTGATGTGGAAAGTCTTGTTAGAGATTATGTCTCCACATTTGTTTACCCATTATCATATCGTAGATAATGTATAATAAATATTCGGGCATACCTATATTTGATAACTTATATACCAGCCCTTCTAGCCATACGGTGTCGAAAGCCTTTTCAAAGTCAACCAAACAGGCCCCTGTGCATTGTCGCTTCGCCTTGTTCCATGGTATGTCGGAAACAAGTTTTGTCGCAACATGAACTGTGTCATGTTGCGATCGGAAACCAAACTGATTGTTTGGAATAATACTATTTTCCTCACAACAGTTAGTCAATGCTTTATTTATAATTTTCTCGAATATCTTGCTGATGTTCGGCAGCAAGCTAATCGAGCGAAGATTGGCTGCATTGCTCCTGTCCTTGCTCTTTATGGGGATGGGATGGACTACTGCAGATTTCCATTGGATTGGATAGTATGCATTATTTAGAGCGTTATTGAACAAAATAGTGTAAAGCTTCACTACTTCCAGAGGTAAATGCTTTAGAACAATGTTTGGAAAACTATCTATTCCAGAAGATTTTTTGCTCTTAATCGATCTAAGAGTGTCCGTCAGTTCATCCTTGTGTACAAATATGCTAGTGTTTATATCTCTAAGCGGGGAATCCGCTCTATTATTTTCACTAAAGATAGTGAAACTTCGACTTAAGAGACGCCAATTGTTAAGTTCATTACGTAGCGAAATATGTTTTTGGAGAGCCCTATTTTCCAGGTCAAGGTTAGAATGAGCCGATTCGTTCAATCTATACACTGCTTCGAAACAAGCTCCAATTGAGTTCGCCTTTTTTCGGATCCTCGACCATTATGGACTCTTCATTAGAGTTGATGTGTTCTAGGGTAAGTCCTGCGTTCAGCAGCGTTTGACAATTCTCAGGAGTCCGCGGAACTCGCAGACATGGGATGTCATTATAATCTTTCCTTCGAAAGACTTTATTTATTCGTGGGAACATATTCGGTCCACTAGCTTTAATGGCTTGAATTCTCTTGTCCCAGTCTTCATTAATTACTGATCTATAGTTACCACGGATAAGTTTTTGGAGATTTTTAATTAATGGCTTAATTGTTTTTATTTCCTGGCTATTTGGATCGCTGAATTGTCTGTAGGGCAGTTTTAACTTAGAGAGCAGAATACTCTTTTGCCTATACAGCTAGTCGATCGTTGCGTTTCTATACCAGTTTGTGTGGCCCACGGAGTGAGACACTTTCGGGATAGAACGATTCATTGTATTAGTAACAATGTTGTTCATCGTCGAAAGATAATGATCGATTTCGTCATTATGAAGATTTCTGTTAGTTGGTGGATCTATGTCATTGGAGCGTAACTCTTTTTTATTATCCGATCAAAGCGCGACCAGTGTGCTTTTCCGAAATTAAAAGAATGTATCTGTTTGTACTGCTCAAGTAGTGAATGTTCGTTTGGGACATGTATTACAGCACCAAATCCGTAATGATCGCTATCGTACTCGATTGTACGAAGACAATTTCGAGTAGTTAGATCCGTATCTAATAATTGTATTCGCTCGTCGAGCAACAGTAAATCCAAGAAGGAATTTCCTTTTGGATATGACGGCGTACTTGTAGCGTACAATTCTAGTTTATGTTCGATAGCGTTTGTTTGCCACCAGTCGAACAATACATTGCCTCTTATGTTTGTGATAAGGTTACGCCAAGTACTGTGCTTGGAATTGAAATCTCCCGCCATAAAAAAATAATTATTTTCCGAGTCTAACTTGAGACTTCGAAAAGGGTATCAAGTTCATTGATAAACTGTATATACTGTAGAGCTTCGGGAACATAAGCAGAGATCACATATAGATGATTTTGACTTTTCAAAGGAATATCTATAACGCAGGCTTCTAGTACCTGGAACTTGTATACATCTCTACTGTAGACGACTTTGTGTTGTAGACCATTTTTAACTAAGACAGCGACCCCGCCCCCCTGAGTGGAATTTGGACGCTCTCGTCTAATTACTTTATAATTTGGGTAGCCCAATTTGTGCCTTTGATTTAGCTTAGTTTCGCTAGCCAAAAGCACATCTGGGCGTTCAGCTTCCAGCATATTGCTGAGATTATCCCTTCTTTCCATGCGGATTAGTGAATTAACATATACAGCAATCATTTTAAGGGTTAATTCAGTCGCAGTGAACGTTATGATTAGAGTGTGGGTTCGTCTGGAAACAGGGTCGAATAGATAATGTCCGTTCGAGCCACTTGTTCCGTCAGTTGTTTTTTTCGATCTTTTCGAATTTTTTATCAAACGCAGCAAACGGTCCTTGTATGGACAGTAATATTGCTGTTATAGCAGTTTGTGCCTCTGGAGCAGGCGTTTTAATGATATTACGTGATTGTTCTAAGATTGGTGCATTTTTTACTCCACCTGCCATTTGGGCGTATGACACATTTGGTGCCACGAAGTTGTTGTAAGAGCGAGTTTTCATCCTTTTCTCTTCTTCAACTTGCTTCTTTTTGGCTTCCAACTTAGATTTTAGGTGTTGGTACTTGATGACCTGAGTTGTTACAGAGGACACGGGATAGCTTACTTCTATCCGGGAGCTGTTCTTTGCCCAATGGATATTCTCCAATGATATGTTTGTTTAGGCATTTGACGCATCTGAAATGCATATTGCAATTCGCTGCCACATGCCCGAAGCGTTGACAGCGTATACACTGCAATACGCGATCGTACTTATTTATTCTCTCCCAACTTATTGTTTGGTGATTAATGTATTTAATATATTGTGACGCATATGACAATCAGTACTAGAATATTCTAGGGAATCCGAAACAGAGTACTAGAATATTCTATAAAGTAATGGAAAACTGGAGACCGTGAAAAGTAGAACATTCAGGAGTATGGAACGGACGGAAACGAAACGCCGAATCAGAATAAGGAGACGGTATAAATACGTCGCACACAGATCATGGAGATGAGTAAGAAGTAGAAAGTGAAGCAAGCGATAAGTGCGGTAGTAAGAAGTAATAAGTAAGAAAGTGAAGCAAGCGATAAGTAAGCAGTCAAAGACGCGATAAGTGCGGAAGCGATAAGTAAAGAAATCGTTAAGTGTACGGTATAAGTAACGGTTGTTATTAACGGATTAATAAAGTGTTATATTAATTCAAAATCGATTTAACGGCCCTTATTTATTAAAAATAATTAATCCAGCGAACCCTAAGCTCGCTACAATATCTAAGTCCAACAATTTTACTATAGGGGCTTAGCGACACAATGAAGAAAGGCAACCCACGGTTGCGATTTCTAGAGTTTGTTATAGAAAATGCTTTCGCACCTGTAAGGTAAAGGAGTAAAGGAAGGATCAACTCCTTTGAGGAGCATGGAGACAGTTTTCTCCGATTTAGGGGTGTACGTGTAGTACTCGCTTTTGAATTTCCCCAATGCCGATTTAATTTTGTTATACCCTTCTAAATCATCGCATGTTAAACTTATCTTAAAATTATTTATCCGTTTTGTTTTAAAAGTTTTGCATGTCAACTCATCCAATATTATGAGATCCTTTGCCTTCATGTAGCTGATGTAGATAGGAGGTACTTTCTCTCTTTTTTTGACTGGCACCTGCTGAGATGATTCCTGCTATTGTTGTGGTTCCTACTGTTGATATGGTTCCTGCTGTTGTTGTTGATGTGATTTCTGCTGTTGAGTTTCCTTATCTTGTCAAGTTTTCTTTGTCTTCGTGGGTTGCTGTTGTCTTTGTTCTTGCTGTTATTGTTGTAGCATTTTCGTTTTTCGCTCGTTCTGGTTGTTTTTTAGTTTAACAACTTCCTCCATTTGTTTATCCAGTTGTTGTTTTTTAAGACTAATCTCCTGGATGAGTCTGTTGAGGACCTCGATCTGATTGCTAGCGTCTGCATTTGTTTCGCTGACAGCTAGTTCTTTGAATTGGTTTCCAACCCCTGAGTACTAGGGACCATGGGTGTTGTCTTCGTCGTCGCTGTTGACAATCAACGTGTCTGTATCCTTATTTTCATTTGTTCTAAGGCGTTTAGCCTTTAGATTTAGGTCTGTATTTTATTTAAAAATAAATAATTCAACCAAGAAACAAAAGAACCTTTTAATTTTCCTAACAAAAACGGGACAATCACTGTTCCTTCCAAAGAAGGAAGCACGGTGGTGTTACTCAGTGTTATAACAGTATCTGCACGTATTCTTTTCATCCCTGTCCAATGTCTACCTCAAACCTCATTTCCGGTCCGGTCCGGCGTACGCAAAGACGCTATCGCTTGTGTACGTCACTGCGAGAATTACCAACGCTCCATGGTGGGCCATCTGTGAACAAAAAAAAAATTTGTTGTTTCCAAAATAATTTTAGATTGGTATCAGTGTAAGCCGGCAACGCAACATAATATACACCAATATATTTACAGAAAAATGGGTATAATCATGGTAAACTTTTAAAAAGCAACAAACTAATAATGAGGGTGAAGGAATTCATTTTACACAATGTTTTGGAGTATTCGATTCCATTAATGATAATCGAGGAATAGCAGAAGTTGTCGCGCAACGGGGTACTTCTGAACCCATATATGAAGCTATATTTATGGGAGTAATAAGGTCAGATTTAAATGTGGTGTTGCCAACAAAAGGACTGCTAGAATGGAATTTCCTTTGAAAGGAATTCACAAGAGACCGTAGTCGCAAATGTGGTGATGGCATTAAGATATACCTGTATTATTAATATTCTTAAGATATCAAAAGGTATGCTCAAGAAAGAGAGAAGGAGAGAGATCAACACGATTTAATGGTTCATGCCTACGAAAAGGTGTTGATAATGTCATATAAAATATATTTAGGACACAACCATTAAACATGATATACCAATAAACAGCCAGACAAAACATTACGCAAAGACACTTCCTCGAAAGTTTCTTAAAGACAAAGTGCTATAAATGTTATGCCTTTACGGCAAAATGTGGTATTCTGCCAATCAAACGGTCACCCTACTACGATCGCTTGATTGCTTTAGGCTTTGCAGGCCTCTGAATTTGGAAACAAACCGTATCGGCAATGTTCAAGCGAAACACAGTGATTTGAATATATTTTGTATTGTGACGCATATGACAATCAGTACTAGATTATTCTAGAGAGTCCGAAACAGAGTACTAGAATATTCTATAAAGTAATGAAAAACTGGAGACTAGGAACAGTAGAACATTCAAGGCAGTGGAACGGACGGAAACGAAACGCCGAAACAGTATAACTACGCCGCACACAGAGATAGTGATGAGTAAGAAGTAGAACGTGAAACAAGCGATAAGTCTCAAGTTAGAAGTAAGAAGGAAAATACGCGATAAGTACGGAAGCGATAAGTCAAGAAATCGTTGTATACGGTATAAGTGACGGTTGTGATTAACGGACTAATAAAGTGTTATATTAATTCAAAAATCAATTTAACGGCTCTTATTTATTCAAAAATAATTAATCCAGCGAACCCTAAGCTCGCTACAGTATCTATGAGGACATATTCGAGTTCTTGGATCTATCAGTTTAAATTTTTTTGTTCAAGTACAAATTTGCTGTTCTTATTTTTGTTGCTGGTGTTTTACAGAGTTTTTATTTTAGGTTTAGTAATAAAAATTAACGTATATCAGTTATTAGTTGATGGATAGAGACGTATTTTGAAATTGCTCTTCAAATAGCACAAATTAGTGAATCGTATTATAAACTATAAGTGTGGCAATTTTTTTATTATTACTAGTTGACCAGGCAAACTTCGTTTTGCTATATACATTATTTCTAGGGATTGTTTAGGTAGAAAAAATGACTAACTTATTAAAAGTGTATGAGGATTCGGTATATGAGTGGAAAAGGCATGGAGCAATGTCGATGATAACGGAATATAAAAAAAAACAAACCACTTAACATTTATTTTTTAAATTTATTAAATGTATGTACATATCACTAATTATGACAATATTACTAAAAAACAATATCAGTCTCTTAATGCAACAGAGTGTACAATATTTTTTGTTTTCCCATCTTTAGCTAACACAAACAAACTGGATGGTTTGCCCACTCGAGAGCAGCCCCGTATAATTGTCCGTGTGAAAAACATGATGTGCTCAAATCTAAACCACAGACAGGCATCGTTTGGCCTTGAGACTTATTGATAGTCATTGCAAATGCCAATCTAATTGGAAATTGAAGGCGTTTAAATTGAATTGGTACATCTGTGGGTATAATAGGGATTAGCGTAAGTAATATATTTTCACCTCGGAATTTGCCATTTAAAATGATGGCTTAAATAACATTTTTCATTAATATTTTAATAACTAATCGCGTGCCGTTGCACAACTGTGGTGGGTTCAAATTACGAAGCAAAATAACCGGAGATCCAACCTTCAGTTGTAAATTATATGGTGGCATGCCTGGTAAATCCACTGAGTTTAAAAACTCCGTTGGATAATTCACAGCTTCGGTGGTATCGCAAACTGTATCAATAGATTTGTATGACACCAAGTCTCCTGGCAATAAATCTTGTATCTTAAGATTCAATTCGTTGGCGTCCACATTTTTTGCTGCTAAAATTGCTCTTTCTGCCAGCCACTCATGATTTGTGTATTGTCTGTCAACATCGGGAAATATTTGGACAATGAGAGCATCTTGCGAATCAATGATTGTGCAGAAATCGGTCGGTAATTTTATGCATCCAGTTTCATCCGTAGTAACTTTTCCATCGCCGATATCTAATAGTTGTTTTGAGAATGTTTCAGCAGATGGATCTTGAAGCATTTGAACGCGCATATTTACTTTCAGTTGTACTTTTTCAACATTACGCCACAGTGGCGATGATTTTAAGCACGCGTTGATCTCATCAGCGTATGTTGAACGTGGAATGACAGGAAGTGTTTGTCTGAAATCACCTGAAAGGAGTAACAAATTTCCGCCAAATAGTTTGTCGTTATTTTTTATATCTTTCAATGTCCTGTTCAACGCCTCAAGCGAATGTTTGTGCGCCATAGTGCATTCATCCCAGATGATAATTTTACACTGTTTCAGTACTGTGGCCATGGAAGATTGTTTTTTTATGTTGCACACTGCGTCTGGGTTATTTTGAATATTTAGTGGCAGCTTAAATACTGAATGAGCTGTTCTACCTCCATCCAATAAGGTTGCCGCAATGCCAGATGATGCAACAGCCAATGCGATGCCATTATTTGATCGTATTTCGGCGAGAATTAACGAAATAAGGAATGTTTTGCCAGTTCCACCTGGTGCATCCAAGAAAAAGAAACCACCTTGTCTGCCGCAACTGCGAGCATGATACGGTCGTAAATGGCTCTTTGTTCGTCATTCATTAGTGGGACATTGCGAGCAACAATCGCTGCCATTTCCGTAGTATTGTATTGTAGTTCACGATTCAATTCAGTGTTAATTAAATCAGATGCATTTCGATTTGGGGAATGCATACCGAAATGACAGAGAGGTAAGTTGGCAATAATAATGCAAAGATCCTTAATAGCAATCAATGCTTTATTGTACATAGTGTCGCTGAATGCTATCGTTAGATCATTGCATCGTGTACGATGTTGATGCAATATATCATCAGTCATTGAATCTTTGTGCTTATCCCATAATGTCTCTGTTCTGGCCGGAAAACATGTAGTCAACACTATAGCGAACAGTAGACGAATTTGTCTTGCTGTACAGTTCAATCCTGCTTCAGCAAGCATACATTCCACTGGTTGTCATCTTCTAGTAAATCGAGTGCAAGGCATGCATCTTTATATGTGGATACTGTTGCTCATTCACTTTACGTATATCTTGAAATGACAATGGGTCGGTGACATTAACCAACAACAGCCGGAGATAAAAACACTCAGTCTGCCTTGGATTAACTGTAAATACTCGTCCCAAGGTGTTTGATTTGAATAAACCGGGACATGCATCAATTGGTGTGCCTTGCTTACGGGGCATACATTTTTTTGTTGGTGTCCATGTGAAATAACGTGGTACTTCTGAATAGAGTAATGTTCGTGCAAAAGCACCAAAAGCATCCGCACGATTACACAATTCAAAAAATTCGGTGAGTGTAGTTTTTTGTGGATTTATCGCACGATCAATTTCTGTCTCGCTCGTGAAATATACGCGCTGGCCGTTTTCAAGATGGACGGCTAAATGAATGACTGCTGGATCTCGTTCATGAATTGGGAAACCAAAGATACGCCAAACAGCTTCATTGGAACTGACGTACCGGCCAATTTGGTAAAGCGTTATTTCATCGTTGTTATTCACCGGAGGAACATTCACATTGGTATTTTCAACGCGAAATACAGCCATATCACTGCCTTTATTTACATACTTGCAAATGTATTTGATGCTCTTCACTGAACTGCAGAACTCGACATTAATATGAGCATTGAATGTTTTGCTCAGCAAAGGCGAATATGGGACCACCCAACGGTTATCAATGTCAACGTCTATGTTATTGATCTTTTTAACAAAAGATTGTCCGCCATTATCGGGATTTCTTCGACGGTATATTGGATATCCATCAACATTTGTGCTCGTATCGTCAGCGAATTTTTTTGGAAAACTTTTAGTACATTTCCCGTCTGCCATGCAAGGTGATGAACGATTCATATTGCCACATGGGCCATGAATCATATTTGCAGTAACAATATCAAACAGCATTTGATCAGTAGACGGATCTGGAATTTCCGCAGAAATTATACTGTCTATTTCTTCAGGACGTATTTTATAGATTAACCATACCAAAATGTGTGCATGAGGTAATCCGCGCTTTTGCCATTCAACGGAATACATCCACCAACGTGTGGGACCAAATATATGTAACTTTGTAATGAAATCAATTAGAGACTTCAATTTTTGTCTGAAAACACGTGCTGTAATGTCATGACGGTGTATTGCGCTTTGGCCAGGCAATAGTAAGGATGTGATCTCCGGCCATTTTGGATTACATGTGAAGGTGATGAATAAACACGGCCGTCCATATTCTCGCACGTAAGTCAAGGCGTCTTGTATATATTCTTGCATATGACGTGGACTGCCTATGTACGATGAGGGTAGAATGACAGAATTACCAATTTGGGCGGCATCGGCGTTGTTGACAATAGCGTCTCGCAGGTGAATGTACCCTTCCGCACGTAGCTTTTGTTGATTAAATCGCAAGTATCGTAGTCGTTCGCTCTCTATCTTCACATACATGTCGACCATGAATTGTTGACAAAGCTCACGGAATTGTAGAATAACGTTGTCCTGATCACGTCTGATCATCAACCGATACGCATAATAATCCTTCGAACTAACATTCTTGATTGTTTCAGTTCCTGTTGCGGGATCTCGTTGTTTAATATTTACGCAATACCCGTCTTGGCCTTTCCAGAACATTAGCGGATATTGGAGAGCGTCATATGAGCGGTGTGTATCAGCAATGAACTGTAGATTATTATTTCTTATACGAATCACGATTTCCCGCGTAGCTGTACGATCGCCGACCATGATTCCAGCAACATCATCAAGAACAGGTGCATTAAATCTACGAATGTGCTCTCCAGCAGGTGTTTTATCAGGATTGATTACAATAGCGTGATTATCACTTTGTAATTTGTGCATGTGTGATTTGAATATTTTTAACAATTCATTGTGCTCATTCAATAGAGCATCCAGGTCGCCGATGATACGCCTGGCAAAAAGTGAATTAAGGTGATTATAGCCACAACGTGCATCCACGCGTGCATCCTCACCACCCATGAAGTAAATTTTAGGTGATTCGTTTGGCATTGGCAGCAATGAACCCACCTTGTGACAAATTTGGCCTTTGATTTTGAATGTTGAATTGAATTGCTGACCATTGATAGCATTATTGTTAACTATTTCTGTTGCTCCGAACGATGTCATTTGGAAACATGGATTAAATGTTCGAATTGACTTTAGGAACAGATTAGAATCTGGATCCGTACCGATAAGTAAACCATTTAATGGTTCAGGTGGTGTCTCAATTGCTGGTAATTGCACCTTTCCTGACGAACAACTCATCCCGGCTGGCTCGTTTTTAAACTTAAGAGCATGACAATGAGGACATTCCTTATCCATAGCACCAATTACCACTTTCGAAAGAGCATAATATTCAATATCGGGCTCATATTCGAATGCTAGACGCAGGAATGAATTAGATGTAAATGATCGATGGACCTGTTGGCGTTGTTGATCATTTGCTCTGCGTCTGCTGATTGTAAAACGGCGCGCGTGTCTCTGTTCTAATCTTTTTTCTTCATTTCGTTCAGTTCGCGCATCTGCTGATTCATATCGATGCAATCGCGCCATGTTCACACGCACATTAGTATTATCTTGCTGGATTTGGTCTTCTGTTCTTTGGGCTCTAGCGGTTCGCTTGCGTGCATCTCCACGTGTTTGACGGCCTAAAGAAGTTCCTCTGCGTCCAGCTGGCATTGTACAAATTAGTTTAACACAATAGTTGTTGTTGACGAAAGCTCGTGATATGTGTTAAATATTTTTTAGGTTATACTAAAAGAATAAACGTGAGAACTACGCTCAGAAATAATAATTTCACTTACTTTTCAATAAGACAGGAAAAAATTCACTTGAAGATTACACTGAAATGGTAAAATTACATAATGTTATAATATCAGCTTCCTCCTCTTCCCTCCGTTGTTGACAGACAGCGGCACGTTAGTCGCGAATCCAAAGGATAAAGCTAATGTGTTCGCGAATTTATTTTCCGCGAATTCAAACCTCGATCCCGGCCTTTTGGAGCCACCTGTGATCTCGCCGGTACAGTCTTCGATGCGGGATGTGAGATTTCGTCCGCGCACTATTCAACGCATTCTACGTGAACTGGATTGCAGGAAGGCAACCGGCCCGGACGGAATACCAGCAATAGTCCTTAAGAACTGTGCGCCAGAACTATCGCCGGTTCTTGGCAGACTCTTCCGCTTATCTTATGAACGGAGGACCTTTCCTGCCTGCTGGAAAATCGCTCGAGTTCAGCCAATCCCAAAGACGGGAAAAAAGTGTCTCCCACAAAATTACCGTCCGATAGCATTACTGTCTATTTTATCTAAGGTAATGGAAAAGAGCTGAGATGTAGACAGATTGACTCTCTGAACCAAGATCTAGATAAAGTCGTGCAGTGGGGACGGGGCAATCTTGTCGACTTCAACGCAACGAAGACCCGGTAGACATCATTCACAAAGAAAACTGGATCATCGGTTCAACAGCTGATGATGAGTGGCCGGGCCCTCGAGGCTGGGGAAAGTTTGAAATTGCTCGGCGTCACGGTCTGTGGGAATGTATCATGGCATAAACACGTATCGGGTATCGCCAGGTCAGCCTCAGGAAAACTGAGTTATCTTTTTAGAGCCAAGAAATACTTTACTTCGGCTCAACTTCTTCTCCTATATAAATCTCAAATTAGACCCGCGCTCGAATATTGCTCTCATGTTTGGAGCTCGGCTCCTAAACATACCCTCGACCTACTTGAGAGCGTACAAAGACGAGCGATCCGCCTGATCGGGGACTCGGCGCTGACGTCGGGACTACAGTCGCTATCACATCGAAGGCGCGGGGCCGACTTCTGTCTGTTTTACAGATATTATCACGGGTGCTGTTCTTCGGAGATTCTTGGCATTGTTCCACGCAATTCGGTCTATATGCGCTCCACAAGACAATCCGATGGATCGCACCCGTTTGTGGTTCATCTCCCGACAGCGCGAACACCCCTGTATCAGAACTCGTTCCGTTACAGAGCGGGGAAGTTGTGGAACTCCCTTCCCACGCGAGTGTTCCCGGAGCGTTACAACCTGCAACTGTTCAAAAAGAACTGCAACAGTTATTTGATGGCATCTCGGGGCGCCCACTCGACGCTATAGGTTCGCCTCTCCCGAGAGAAGTCTAATAAAAACAAAAATCAAAAAATGCTGGTGGGGATAACTAATCAATTATCACTTACACAGTTATCGACCGAGGTTGAAAATTAATAAATTATTAATATTTATTAAACAATTGCACTTATGAGCATAAAAAATAGATAAAAACCTTAAGACAGGAAAAAATTCACTTGAAGATTACACTGAAATGGTAAAATTACATAATGTTATAATATCAGCTGGTGGGGATAACTAGTCAATTATCACTTACACAGTTATCGACCGAGGTTGATACTCGAATGTTGCACACTGCGTCTGGGTTATTTTGAATATTTAGTGGCAGCTTAAATACTGAATGAGCTGTTCTACCAATAACACCCCCACCCAAAACGGTTATAACAATAGCCTATCCACCAACACCCCGCCGACACTCCCTCCCCAAACTGTTATAATAATGACCTAGACACCGCCCCAAGCTGTTATAACATCAGCCGGAACACCTCCCAAAACGGTTATAATAATAGCTGATGCACTTACACAGTTATCGACCGAGGTTGAAAATTAATAAATTATTAATATTTATTAAACAATTGCACTTATGAGCATAAAAAATAGAGAAAAACCTATTCTCAGACCTACCGAATACATATACAAAACTTCATTAAAATCGGTTGAGCCGTTTTGGAGGAGTTCGAGGACAAAAACTGTGACAAGAGAATTTTATATATATAGAGAAGAGATTTACTGGCCTGTAGGAATCCGGAAGTTCATGACCTCACCGACTCGGCTCCGCCATTGTTCCCTATCCTGTGCGCTCTCCTTCCATGTTCGACCATCCGATCCGATCTCCTCGAGATTAAGTGCGGCAATAACATACAAAACTTTGTATGGTTTGTTGGAGTTGAGCAGTGGAGATAGTGAAGTTCCCAATGACGAATAAATAAAATTAAAATTAAATTTTTGAATAATCTTGTGCACCATCAACAACATCACGGAACTTGTTAAACGAGCATCATTAGTTTATTCAAGAGCGTCCTCTGTCCGTTTGGAAGTGAAAACTGTTGCTCTTACATCTTTCGATGGGAGCGTTCTCGGCCTTAACAAATTTTTTGAATAAATGATATTGGAGTCCACAGACGCTTCATGGGTCTTGCATTAAATCTTTATATGAATGCCTTTAATTGCATACTTATATAATATGCCAAGAAACAATTTTGAAATGTGTGATTGGGAACATCATTCCGTTGCCGTAGCATATACAAAATTTTTATGCATATTCGTTTCTACCAAGAGTTATCATTATTTCCGCTTCAAGTGAAGAGAACAAACAATTAACTCATCTTGGAATCCACTCATAACGAACCTACTTTACCGGCGGAGTCTTCTCTCTTCCGAAGCTACCTCCCTCGATGTGAGATTTTTCAAACACATTCTCCTGTAGAACATTACCGAATAAAACGTATTACACAGAAAGGAAACAAAGAGAAAGAAAAAGAGACTTCATTAAGACTTATTAAGAAGGTGAAAGGAATAGGGACAACAGATAACAGCGAAATTGGTTCAAGGGACAAACGCACACAATATTACTACACAACATTGTTCGAGGTTAATTGCAAAGATGTAAGATACCATTGAAAGTGTTACTTGCTCTCTGTTTTTGTTGAGTTAATAGTTTCTGCCACCACTAACTACTTACACTCGGAAGAATTCCTGGCGAACTTTCGTACTCACAGCGAATTTCAAAATAATCAACATTGTCTGCGGAGGCGAATTACAGAGGACCGCGGTGGATCATATAGGATTGAAATGCCACTCAACACACTGCGATCGCGGATGATACTTTTTTTCTTTTTTTTCTGTCTTACTTGTTTTTGATATCTTTTTATTTTTTATTAATTCTTAATTTTTAATTTTTTATTTTAATAATTCATTTTTAAACACTTATTTTTTCTATTTTTTTAATTCATTTTCTATTTTCCTTTTTTTCTATCTCGAATTTGTCGTTTTAATTAATCACTTTTCCTTTATTTCTTGTATTATCACATTACACTGCTGTCATTTTCCTTTTTCTCTTTTCATTCTTTCATTTTTTCTTAGCCGTGAATTTTCCTTTATAGTTGACGTCGACTCTTTGATGGAAGGCTGCGGCACACCTGGGTGTACCATCGAGACCGGTGCAAACCGAATCCCATGCGGCGGATTATCTAGGAAATTCTTTCATCCATAGTGCACTGGTCTTCGGAGACGAGCCGCTTCGTATATCAATCAGTAATCCCGTAGCTATACTTTATTTTGTGACGAATGCAATAACATAACCCTTTCGCATGTCCTGCTTGCTATAAAATGGCTTAACGAAAATCTCACACAGGCGTCTGCAGATTTTAAGCTCTACCACAAAAAGGGCTTACAGGAGTTCGAAAGACTAGATGAGGAGGTAAAGGCGGCCACTGAACTGTGGGGCAACTTGATTAAAACCCACACCAAACTCGTCGAAGATCAAGTTAGATCTAACTGCGAATCTTTAAAAGCCTACGTAGACGATCGCATTAACAACTTGTTTCGTGATCTTAAGGCGGTATTCTGGTCTAGAATTTTGAAAAAAAAATCGATTTTTTTCTTTTTTTATTTTCTAATAGTTTATACGTTTAAGAATATGCTGTCCAAAAAATTCCAATAATTGGCAAAGTTACAGCTGTTTTAGCAATATTATGTCACTTGAAGCTACTATACCCTAACATTTTTAAACGCGTTTTTCACGAAACCACTTTTTTCAAGTCTATTGACACGGTATCTCAAGTTCTAATGAACCGATTTACTTCAAATTTAGTATATGTCTTCTTTATAGACTTTTCTATTGCATGAACTATCCTCATCCCCAAATTTCAATGTTAACCATTTTTAAAAAATTCGAAAAACTAAAATAAAGTGGTACAAACATAAATTTTTTTTCAAGCAGTCGCCATTTTGTTAAAAAAAAATTTTTTTTCAACTGTTTTTAGTTCCAACGGTAGAGGCATTTCTGTAAATTAATAATCTTTTTTTTCAGATTGCTAGGAGGGTTGAATCGTGGGTATGGTCGCGTGCCAACGTTTTGAGATTCCACTTCATCAGCTGCTAACTTTTTGAATTTTGAATTTTTTACTTTCAATTGTTTTTACTGTATTCTTGAAATATTAATAAACATCCTATAAAAAAATGAATAGTAAAAATATTGATTGCTTTTTTTTTAAAGCACTTCAAAAATTGCGTTAAATTCGTGCGTCTAGACCAGAATACCCCCTTAAAGTATTTTCATTTGAACCAAATGTATGGAAAACCATATTAAAAAAATGTATGGTATTTCAGACTGAATAAACTGGTTATAGCAGGGAAGTTTGACTTCTATTTTCATATGTTGTGTAGTTGCTTAGATCAGCCATGTGTGGATCACATGGTTGATGCAAGTCATCTTTGGCTTTTAAGTTAAGATATTTCACCTTATCTCAGAGACTAATTGTAGTAGGTTCAATTTGTATTTGAATATTTTTATTTTATTTTTTTAATTTTACTTCTCCCAGGAAAGTTGAAAGCTGGGAGTTCTGCGCTCTATTCATTCATTCATTCATATGGCCGAAATTCGGGATAAGGTTACCCCTGCGCTTGACAACGTCTCCTTACTAGCCGATATCAAATCAGTGCGATTCTCTAATACCCTTGAACTGACACTCAATATTCCTCTCCCGGACATGGAAGAATCTACCTTGACTGAGAAGGGACCAACGATTATTATACCCCCTACCATACACACACCTACAGTACTACGGTTCAGCTCAAATGGGACCTTCGGCGAGTGGAACGAGAGGATCCGTAATAATAGCCTATTCCCTTTTATCATTACCGGCATCCCTAAAACCGCTGAGGGTTCTTAGGTATCCAACTTCTTCCTTGACAATTTCGCTATTGGCATCAAAAATGTCAACAAGATCTCAAAAGCCAAGTCATTCCGTTTCCACATCCTATCTCTCTATGAATGGCTCTTCATCAGTCC
Organism: Microdon myrmicae; assembly: GCA_963931805.1. Taxonomy (NCBI): domain Eukaryota; kingdom Metazoa; phylum Arthropoda; class Insecta; order Diptera; family Syrphidae; genus Microdon; species Microdon myrmicae. The sequence continues at coordinate 72,812,908 of OZ007497.1, forward strand.
AGATGGATCCGCACTAAACATGGGCAAATATGCCCTTACTAAAGACGATATCAATGACGATAAAACATTCAACCATAATTATAACTCCACTACTAACCGTCCCAACCCAACCACAATTCCACAAAGCCGTATTTTCCGCCGTTGCCGCTCATCTAATCCACCTAGTTTGTCCGTTTTTACTCCACCCTCAAAATCTCCTAACCGACCCAAGCTTAGAAACCTCCCGTAAATCAGTTTCCTTTAAGCCTAATCTTATCCATCGCGCGATTCCCAACAAAACTCCATAATCCAGAGCCGATGCCCCGCATCTAACTTTTTCCCTCTTTTTGATCTCAGTACAGGAGCAAAATATCCCAATTTGATCGGCCATCAATCTCCTAACCTTAAAATCTCTGCTTTTTTCCTGGCCTAACTCCATGACAAAACAGATACAATCTGTTTCGAAGGAAAAGCTAAAACCAGCGTTATGGTTACCATTCAACAAGAAGACTTACCCACTGATGTCTTCTTCTTCGTAAAATGTTTCTCAAATTCCATGTAAATCGCAACTTTATCATCATGGGCACTACAACCGGGAACCGGTCTTGGCCTTATTTAGCAAGTCCTGAGGCTTGCTAAAATTTTCCATAATGATTTGTTTTTTCCGGGCAAGGTCATTAGTCATGCCACTACATAAAGTGTCTATGGGCCTCCAGACTTGTCGTCAATACGCTTACTTGATGAGGAGTTCACATCTTCAACACAATAGAGCTGATCGTAATACATTTTTTCGACCCTGAACTGTCACCATATCGCTCTCTGACTACAACCCGTCATAACCTCTCTCTTCCCTTCTATTACCAGAATGTGAGAGGTCTTCGTTCTAAGAGTCGACAAATTTTGCAGATGATTCACTCCCTCCCTTTTAAAATATATGTCCTTACTGAAACCCACCTGATCACTAGTATTAACAATCAAGAGTTATTCCCTCCCTCCTTTACTGTATATCGCAATGACGTTGCTTATCGTCCTTTCAATGATTCCCTTTGCCGCGGGGTGCTCATAGCCATCCAAAGTAACCTTGACTCAACGCTGGTTGCTATATCCTTATCGCCCAAGCTCGATTATGTCTCTGTCGAAATAAAATTACCCCGTAAATCAATATACGTTATTTGCTTCTACACCACAGCCCACTGAATCGTATGAACTAGCAATTAAAGCTATCGGCCACATAATTGAGATAAGTGATTATCGGGACGATATCGTTGTGTTTCATCATCATCGGCACTACAACCTGGAACCGGTCTTGGCCTTATTTAGCAAGTCCTGAGGCTTGTTAAATTTTCCATAATGATTTGTTTTTTTTTTTTTTTTTTTTTTTTTTTTTTTTTTTTTGTTCCGGGCAAGGTCATTAGTCTTGCGCCAGAGGCTCCCCGGTGGGGAATCGAACCCCGGTCTCCCGCGTGACAGGCGGGTATACTAACCAGTATACTATTGAGGAGCTATCGTTGTTTTTGGCGACTTTAATTTGCCACATGTACAATGGACTCTGTCAGATAACCATCCCTTCTACGCCCGTGGCGGTTCCGCCAAACGCCAATGTCTACTTGCTCAATTACCCCAAGCTTCCTGTGCTGAAGCACCTCAAACTCCACCGTTTTCCGCTAGTTCGATTGCATTAGCACCTGTAAATGCTTCACGCATCAAGGTTATCTAACGCATAACCTGAAAGCTCCTGGAAGAGAATTCTTACCTTTATGCACCAATTCGCATTCAAAATTCCCCACAAGAATTCTGTCCATCTTATCGGATCATAAATCCAAAACCCAATTCGGCATTTTCGGTTGCCAGGTAAATCCCAATCTTACCATATTCATTTTCCCTAGATCAATTCCTGTAAAGAAACAATTCGGTTCATATATAATGTAACTATCATAACCAGGGATAACGATCGTTGCGTCGTCTATTCCCAGCCTCACCATGTGTACAATAAATTTCGTTACATACACATTTTGCTGGCGACCTTTGTCCAAGGGACAAAAGGAAATACACGCATCTTGCGTTTTAAGGCATAAACCAAATCCTATAGCATAAGCAAACGCAAATAGGAATTGTGTACGTACCCTTGGCAGCGATTCCATAAACACCAATTCTCAGTAAATATGCTAAAACCAATTAGCACCATGTCCACGATGCATTGCGGACTATCAATACAGCTGCAATGCACATCATAGACAATGATCTACACGATCTCTTTGTCTTTCAATATTCCTTGATCCGCTTCTCATGACCTCGCGGCATGAGCAAACAGAAATCCATTAGTACCCAATGAGATACGGCTTGTTTACTTAACCGCACTCACATCTCATTGGTGCCCATTATCCCTTTTGATTTTTCAGCTTCGTTCTCATGGCCTTGTCCCATGAAAGAACCAATGTTCACACATACGTGAATACCATCATGATCTCCTCTATGAGATCCGGTTACCTACCCCGAAGAAAGACTTCACGTTTCTCTTGCAATAGGAAATACACCCTAAATTAAGAGAGCCCTTACCGCCGGCCGAATTTCCTTTCCTAGCGAATTGACATAGCTGAGTCTCATTCCATTCACCGACCGAGCCGGTCGTCTCCACTCCCGCTCCCCGGCGCGCACGGGGACGCGAATATACCCCGTCGAGTAAGCGCGCAATGAAGTTAAAAGTTATTTTTCTGGTGCCTCCCGTACAATGTCATACATTAAGTGCAGTTAGGTTTGTCATCATAATTAAATACCGAAAAGCTCATTGTGAATAAAAGAACCTTTGGTGTAATTCGAATCTGTTTTCTGTAACCTAACTAAACATTGAAAAATTTGTTGAAATAAAAAAAAACCTTTTACAATAGACTAGCCAGTGCTTTTCATTTACTTTCGCTGGGGTATCCTGAGTGCGTATTTCCTTTTTCTTGGTGAACAGTTTTATTTTATTTTTAGGAACTTGTGGGGACGAGGTAGAACCTCGTGTCGTACGCCGGCACCACGACTTGGTACCCCCACACATCGCTACCCCCTCCAATACCAAGGAAAGACGGTACATTGACCACCTAACTGATTCAAACCTATATCAAGTTAGTAATGTCGCAAACTACCTGGGCAGACAACTAGATATTATTTTCACGACGGGCCCTATTAATTCCTCAGCAGTTCACTCTCCCCTGGTTCTGTCTTCCATTAACAATCACCACCCACCTCTTACCATGTCTTTTTTTCCATAATTCCGCAATGCAGCCCATCGCACCCCGCAACCTTTACACATATGACTTCCACAAAGCGAACTTTTGCCATATTAACGATTACCTCAACAAAATTTCATTTAATTTTGATCATGTAACGGTAGATGATGCTACGACTAATCTTTACACCGAAATTTTTAATTCAATTTCACTTTACATTCCTTATTCCAGGTGTAAGCCTCCTACCTCCACGCCTCCTTGGTTTAATCGCAAACTACGTTCGTTACGTAATGAAAGGATCCTTCGTAATTGCTCCGCCTAAGATTACTCGGACTACCTTGGATCTTATCTCCAATTCAACGAACTTTGCAATATCTTCTACCAAAACTAACTAACAAATACCTAGTAACTGACCAAAAAACTTTTATTCAATTTATTAATCACAAACGTAAATCCGATGATTATCTTACCTCCCTCTTATTTAACTTGGAAATCTCAACGGATTCATATGTCATTGCGAACATCTTCTCCTCCTTTTCCAAACAATCCGTCAATGACGACTCTTTCATTCACGTCCTCATCTATTTCAAATAATTACAAAATTTTTCCCATGGTCCATTTCTTCCGCAATTTATTGATCCACCCGACTGAAAACAAACTAACCCAACTTGAACTCGAATTATTGTCCCTGCCCCCTTACACAAGTCGTCTGAAACTGTTGAGTTTGAATCAAATTTTAGAATGTAAACATAACCTTAAAGTCTTATACCAAAAAGAAAAGAGAAAAGTGACAGGTGTGCTCAAAATTGTAATCTAGGACATTATTGTAAAAGATAGAGAGTCGACTGGAAGCGTTGTGAGGAATTGGTTGGCGTACGTCAGAAAAGGTTTAGTAACGGAAAGGTATGCTTGGCACCACGTTTTTTGTGGGTTCAATTTTTCACTCTACGTTTTTGTTCAACGTTTATGAATAAACAATTCTTTTCTACAATTGGCGGGTTCTCTGGTGCTCCCTACCCACTGTAAAACCCCAACAGAAACTAATTAACCTTACCACTCTAGAAAGTCGAAAAATCAGGCTAACATACCCGTCTTATTTCAAGATCGACTATGGAAGCCTTTTCTCCTCTATCTCGTTCTATACCGATCCCCGTTACCTGTGAAACCCTAATCTATTTTATATACCAGCCCATCACACCTCGTATGGCTTTAACGAACAGATCTCACGTATGCTACGCAACGTCAACTCTTCACCTAATTTGACCTCAACCTAACCTCTTCTGCTTTAAAACTCCGTCTACTCACTAGCTCTTCCGAATACCATATGCTTTAAACTCGTAATTTTCAAGCAGAGGTATTGCAAAATACCTGTCGAAATCTGTTGCCCCATACAGAGTTTCAATTAGTTTAAAAAAAATACTTTTATTATATTTATAACGAATTTGGAGCCTGTCATATTTATTATCAATCAAATTTATCCTAGACTTCCCAAACTTTAGGATAATTTTTATTGGCTGCATGAAAATATTTAGTTTTTACCAATTTTGTTTTGCTTATTGCTATCAAATTTAATGAAATGTCACTGTCATTTTTGTTTTTGGCAGTTCAAAACAAATAATGGCGACAGGTGTTTTCCATTTATTTATATTAATTAATTCTAGTTTGATATAACTCTCTTCAAAATATTATGAAAAGATCTTCCATAATGGATAATCTCACATATGAAGTGGCAGTCAAAAAAGGTAACCCTTTGAAAAACAATATCATCAATTTGTAATGTAATCTGTTGCATTGTCTACTAGCCCAGTTAGTCGAGAGGAATCCAGTACCAAGTGGCATCCCCCTCTTAGATCCTAGACGTGTGTCTATGCATGAAGGAAATGATATAATATCATTAGCAACCCAAATTCAACAAGCGGATGTGCATTTACGATCGAATGCTTGTTCCAAGCTCACAATAATTCTTGATCAAGTATGCAATTTATAATAAATGTTTTGATCCTTAAAATAAATTTAATGGATAATTTTGTAGATTAAAATGCTTCAAGCACAAGCAGCTACAATACTCGAAGAAACTGAACAAAGTAGAATACTTCATAATGCTGCTTGTAATTTTTCAAAAAAGCCAGGGAACACCTATCATCTCTACCAAAAAGCTTCTGGTCAACATTACTTTAGTATGCTAACACCAGAAGTATGATAATTAATGTCTCACTGCCTTACCTAATTATTATTTCTTATTGTCAGGAATGGAATGGAGCATGTGATCAAAAATTTGTAGGTAGTTATCGTTTGGAATATGATTCATCCTGGACACCAATAGACAAAATAACAGAGCGGGATGAGAAACTACTTTGGGCTAATAAATTATGTACATCTCATGCAGAGAAGTCAAATTGCCTTGCGATAGAGAATATATTTTCTAATAGCATGGAACAGAGTAGACCTGATTTTTCAAAGTAAAATATACGACAACTCGATCGAATTTAACCTTTAACGGACGAGTGCATTTTTCTAGAATAATAACCAGATCGATGGATTTTTAAGATAGTGCTTAAGAGTACTTTATTTCCAGATCGAAAACAAGTACATAATTAATATTGCTTTATTGGATTTTATGGAAATTTTCGATAGTAATAAGTAGTGTGAGGTATTTTTATTAACCGCTTAATGCACACCTCCGTGACATATACAGGCAATGTTTACCGTTTACCGTTTAAATGTGCATTAAGGGGTTAACTAGATATTTGTACTTACTTGGTGGGAGTCTTTGTTGATCCCTTTCAATCCCAGGTGTAGCTTGGTTGAGTTGGAGGCGCCTTTTCACCGTTTTTTTCAAAATAAAACAGTGCCGGGTATTTTATTTTAACTCGTCTTATTTTCCTTACTTTAAAATATTGTACATCACTTTAGTCGTTTACTGTATTCAGTTTAAAAGGTTATCATCATCATCGTCGGCAGTACAACCGGAATCCGATCTTGGCCTTATTTAGCAAATCTCTTCACTGATCTCGATTTCGAGACAATGTCATCCAGGTTGGCACTCCAATGCCTTGGGAGTCCTGGTCTACGCCATCTCTCCATCGCAGACTGGGTCTGCCGGGTCTGCCGCGCTGTCGCCTTCCATAGATCCTGCCACAAAAGACTTTCCAGGCAGGCTCTTTTGAGCTAGGTGTCCATCCCACCGGAGTGGGCTACAAGGTAGATCGCGTCCAGAATCGTCCTCCCTCACATATGGGGCCAACAATTCTCCTTAAGACCTTCCTCTCGAACGCGGCTAAGAGTTCAGAGTGCCTTTTATTGAGCACCCATGTCTCTGATTCATACATGAGTACTGGTAAGACCATGATCTTGTACAGTAGTAGGTTGGATGCTCTGGATAAATTTCGGGATTTAAAGAGCCTTGATAGACCATAGTAGGCTTTGTTGAATTTGATCAGCCGTCCGCCTATTTCTTCGTCCATATTGTTATCGGGTGATACTATTGACCCAAAGTAGTTAAAGTTGAGTTGGAGGCGCCTACACTACTTCAAATCCGTTCTTCGTTACCCTTATAGTTTGACCAATGTTAGGTCTTCTCTTCCCGGAAGTTGCCACCATGTGCTTTGTTTTTCCCTCATTAATGTGCAGTCCTAGTTTTTGTGCCGCCTGCTCGATATGGGTGAAGGAGTCCTGTACAGCCGATTCGGTTCTACCGATGATGTCGAAGTCATCTGCGTAGGCAAGTATCTGGCCGAACTTGGTGATAATAGTCCCTCTACTTGTGACGCCAGAGTCACGAATCGCTTCCTTCAACGCCAAATTGAAGAGGAGGTAGGCCAAACCGTCGCCTTGTCGGAGTCCATTAAAGATGTTTATTGGTTTGGACAGCAATCCCGCTATTTTTACTTGGATAGTTACATTGGTCATGGTCAACATATAAAGTCGTATCAATTTGTTTGGAATGCCGAATTCTCTCATGGCATTATATAGTTCTACCCTGGCTATGCTGTCGTAGGCGGCCTTGAATTCTATGAATAGATGATATAATGGAATCTTAAATTCCCGACATTTTTCTATCGCCTGCCTAAGGGTGAATATCTGATCAATCGCTGATTTTCCTGGGATGAAGCCACACTGATTTTGACCAATGATGACTTTAGCGTATGGGGCTTATAGTATCTTAGAGAGTATCTTATAGGCGGCACTACAACCGGGGACCGGTTTTGGCCTTATTTAGCAAGTCTTGAGGCTTGTTAAATTTTCCGTAATGATTTGTTTTTTCCGGGCAAGGTCATTAGTCTTGCGCCAGAGGCTCCCCGACGGGGAATCGAACCCCGGTCTCCCGCGTGACAGGCGGGTACTCAGCAATGCTATACACCTATAGTTGCTGCACAGTGTGATAACTCCCTTCTTATGTATGGGGCAAATTATTCCACGACGCCCATCTTCCGGCATCTCCTCTTGATCCCATACGTGCACCACGATCTCATGAATTGCGTGATGTAACGCTGTCCCTCCTTGTTTGATCAGCTCAGCTGGTATGCCATCAGCTCCGGGGGCTTTATTTGATTTGAGCTATCTTATGGCTTTTACTGTTTCCTCAATGCTTGGTGGCGGGTGCATTTGGTCTTTATCTTGCATTGGTGGAGCCTCCAATTCTTCTGTGAGGTGACCATTTAGCAATTCATTGAAGTGCACTTCCCATCGCTCCAGAATGCCTTCAGGATCAGTGATCAGATTACCCTCTTTATCCTTGCACTAAGTGCAGCGTGGTGTGTACCGCTTCATACTGCGGATTATTTGGTAGAACTTCCGCGCCTGGTGCGGACCTCGCTCTCTACTTTTCTCTATTTCACAGACTAGATTTTTTCCCAGGCACTTTTCTTTTGTCTATGGAATCTATCTTCAGATCATCTAAGCTCTTTGTATTTCTCCTCGCGTACCCACGTCCTATGAGACTGCTGCATTGCCCGGTATGCAGCATTCATACGTTCAGTCGCTAATTTGCACTCATCACCAAACCAGTCGCTCCGATCTCTACGACTACTGCCTAAGAGTTGGCAGTACTAATGACAGTATTCTTAAGGCGTGTCCATTTCTCTTCTACGCCCGGCATTCTGACCCTAGCACTTTCTCCCTCCATCGAGCTCTTCAAGGGCGAGTCTTAACGCATGAACGAAGGTGTTGCTGGTGTTCTCAATGCATAAGGCTGCCGTGTTGATCCGCATCCGATCCGCGGATGCAATACGTCTCTGTAAGGCAATTCGCGCTCGGAAACCGATGCCAACAAGATAGTGATCTGAGTCGATGTTGGCACCTCGGTACTATCAACACGTGGTAAATTTGTTTTTTTGTTTTTTTAAGGCGGGAGAGGCGGACATATAGCGCCGACACGGCAACCCGAGATGCTGCCAAATAATCGTTGTAATTCTTTTTGAACAGTTGCAGGTTGTAATGCTCCGTGAACACTCGGGCGGTGAGGGGAGAATTCCACAGCTTAACCGGTCTGTAATGAAACGAGTTCTGATGCAGGGATGTTCGCGCCGTTGGGGGATGAACCGCAAACTGGTGCGATCTCTCGGATTGTCTTGTGGAGACAAGAACTGCAACAGTTATTTGATGGCACCTCGGGACGCCCACTCGGCGCTATAGGTTCGCCTCTCCTGAGAGAAGTCTAATAAAAAAAGAAAATGTATATAGACCGCATTGCGCGGAATAATACCACGAATCTCTGAAAAACAGTACCCGTGATAATGTCTGTAAAACAGACAGAGGTCGGCTACGCGCCTTCGATGTGATAGCGACCGTACTTCCGATGTCAGCGGCGTGTTCCCGATCAGGCGGATCGTTAGTCTCTGTATGCTCTCAAGTAGGTCGAGGGTATGTTTAGGAGCAGATCTCCAAACATGAGAGCAATATTCGAGCGCGGGTCTAATTTGGAATTTATACAGGAGAAGAAGTTGAGCCGGAGTAAAATATGTTTTTGGCTCTAAAAAGAGAGTTCAGTTTTTCTGAAGCGGACCTGGCGATGTTCGGCACGTGTTTATTCCACGATACATTCCCACAAACCGTGACAACGAGCAATTTAATGCTTTCCCCAGATACGAGGGCCTGGCCATTCATCATCAGCTGTGGAACCGATGAAACACTTTTCTTTGTGAATGTTGTATGTTGTGTCTTCGTGGCATTGAAGTCGACGAGATTGGACTTTCCCCACTGCAGGACCCTACTCAGACCCCGATTCAGAAAGTCGATCTGACTACATCTCAGATGGTGTGACTAATCGACCAATCACTCGAAAAAGAGGAAACAAGCGTACTATCATCCGCGAAATTGAACATTTTGTTATCCGTTGATTCCAACAAATCATTTATGTGAAGCAAAAATAATGTTGGAACTAAAATAGAACCTTAAGGCAGTCCGGAATTAACAGGATACATATCCGAAGTCTTGCCGTCCACAGCAACCCGGATCGATCGCTTCTCGAGGAAGCTCTTCGTCCACTCCCAAAGCTGCTGGGAAAGTGTGCTTAGCAATGCCCCGTGCCAAACGCGGTCAAAAGCCTTGGAGATATCCAATGCGGCCGCCCTTGACTCACCATGCCGTTCAATCGCAGATGTCCATATATCGGTTATAAATGTCAAAAGGTCTCCCGTGGATTGCCTGCTACGGAATCCGTATTGACGATCATTCAGAAGTCCGTTGCCCTCAAATATTTAATTAAGTCGGCGTTAATGACCTTTTCCATTACCTTAGATAACATAGACAGTAATGCTATCGGCCGGTAATTTTGTGGGAGACACTTTTTTCCCCTCTTTGGGATTGGCTTAACCTGAGGGACTTTCCAGTGGGTAGGAAAGGTTCCTCGTGCATAAGACAAGCGAAAAATTCTGGCAAGAACCGGCGATAGTTCTGGACCACAGTTCTTAAGTACTATTGCTGGTATTCCGTCCGGGCCGGTTACCTTCCTACAGTTCAACCCACGTAGAAAGCGTTGAATAGTACGCTGGCGGAACCTCACATTTCGCATCGAAAACCGGACCGACGCGATCACAGGTGGCTCCAAAAAACCGGCATCGAGGTTTGAATTCGCGGAAAATAAATTCGCGAACACATTACCTTTATCTTTTGAATTTGTGACCAATGTGCCGCTGGCCGTCACTAATAGAGGAAAGGAGGAGGTAGCGAAATTTCTGCTGACAGCCCTTGCCATTGACCAGTTGGGCACTCAAGGAGTTTATTGGACACTCTGTCGTTGTAACCCTTCTTCGCGGTATCAATCGCCTGGTTGCCCGCGTTTCTGATTCGAACAAAATTTGTTCTGTTAACCGCGGTGGGATTGGAACACCACTATTTAAAAGCTCTATTTTTTGCCGCTGCAATCTGCTAGCATTTTCGTCCCAGTTAGCAGTACCATACCTCCATACATGGCAAAGCTGCTTAGGTCGATTATTCGCTTGAAATGCAAGTAGTTGGGCGATCAGTACCAAGCAGTGATCTGAGTTTTCCAGTGGCGCAGCAATCTCCATGGTATAAATGCTCAGCTCGGATGTACAAAACAAATCCAGGGTGTTCGCATAATCGCCTCGGGCATCCGGCACTCGCTTAGGTTCTTCCACGAGTTGAGCCAGCCTCCCAGTCTTGTCGGTTCTGTTAGAATGCACCAACCAGTTGGAATTGTGCACATTAAAATCGCCAAGGGCGACAATTTCCGAAGCCGGGTGGTTGATCTGTATCCAGTCGAGGGTACGTTAAACATGTCCCAAAAGTGTGGCTGATCGATTGTCATTCGGGGAGCGGTAAAGACAACAAAGAAATTTAACAGAGCTCCTCAAACAACTCTCAACCACATGATGTCCATGTTATTGGGTTCTAACGCATCCATTCTTTGGCAAGCCAGATCGGACCGTGTGAAGACGCAGGCTCCACCCTTAAAACGGAATCTCGGATGTAAGTCGTATCCAGAGCAACGAAGATATGTCGAATCAATTGACGAATCGACCTGGGTCTCAGTTAGAGCAAAGATATCAGGGTTCGTTGTTTGCAAATATTGGGGGACGGCGATTACATTCGTATTGGTGAAACCGATGCCTCTGATATTACAAACTGCCGTTGTTTGTTGATAACTCTACGTAGTCCGCTCGCAAACCAATAACTTTGTCGTAGGAGACAGAACAACAAAAAGGCAGAAGTTAACTTGAAGGCAGCTTTATTAATAGACGTGTTGATGGACAATTATTGACCGATGGTGTTTATTCGGTGAATGTTGACTGTAGATGATTGTAACGAGCCCGTTGAAGGTTGATTGCAGACTGACGAATTGGCATAACTGCCAATTCAAAAAGCGACGCTATGACATCATCGTGGTGACAATGATGGCCAGTTGGTGCCAGCTGCTGCGCAACTGGTATACATGCGAATGTACTAGATTTCTCCAGTACATTCCAGCACATTTAATTGCCAATCCGCAACAGCCGTTATCAGTCGAACATCGACAGAGCCCCGAGAAAGAGCCTGTATAAGCGATGACGAATTTCTTAAAGGTTGGTCATTTGTCATAATATCTTCATATTTGATTACGAGTGGCTCCATCAGGTGATACACAGGGGACTTTGTGGATGTCTTTACGCGGAAACCTGGTACTCGCAACGACCAAGTTCTTTAATGCCGCCAGTTCGATGAGTCGTAGTCCATTGTCATTCATGCCTGAAAACCGACTCCCGACCTATTTTGGCATTCAAATCACCAAGAACGATTTTATTTATTTATATTATCGTATCTTGGGCAGGCATTAAGGGCCCGTTCGACGTTCTCGTAGAATTCTTCTTTTTCGTCGTCGGAGGAATCCTCTGTAAGTCCGTGAACGTTTATGAGACTTATACTCCCAAACTTGCCTCGCACGCGAAGAGTGCATAGCCTTTCGTTTATTGCATTAAAGACGATGATGGCAGGCTTCAGTTTTTGGTTGACTAGAAAGTCTACCTCGAGCACATGGTGTTTTGTATGGCAACTATAATAAATCTCATACTCGTTTCTTTGAATAGCGTCACTTCTCGTCCATCTTATTTCTTGTAATGCTGTTATGTCAGCCTTATATTCGGTCAGGACATCAGCTAACTGTTGTGCAGCTCGAGCTCTGTATAGTGAGCAGACGTTCCACGAGAAAATTCTTAAATCGTTTAGCCATTTTCGTTTCCGTGGTCGTCATCGTGTATCCGGTCCATATCCGATGGTTGCTAAATTTTTCATAATAATTTTTTTTTTGGGAAGGTTATAAGCCTTGCGCCAACCTTTCTCAGGATGTCGGTGTATGCATTGGTTCACTACTTGGCGGGTGCCAAACTAGCTATCCAGGGATGACACGTGGAGACTGCATGTCAACTTGGATTGAACGGGGACAAGGATCGTCCTTGCCTCCGCCGGGGTGAAATACCACCCCATTAAGATATAGGCTTCGTAAAGTGGTTGGGAGAAATCCTTGACCATCTTTCGGAGCTTGGCTGATGAACCTGGCCGAGAAAAAATATCATCTCGGGCCCCTGACTCAGCGCTATAGGTTCATCTTTCTTGGGAGAAGTAAAATAAAAAAAAGTAAAATAAAAATATTCAAATATAAATGGAACCTACTACAATTAGTCTCTGAGATAAGGTGAAATATCTTAATTTAAAAGCCAAAGATGACTTGCATCAACCATGTGGTCCACACATGGCTGATCTAAGCAACTACACAATATATGAAAATAGAGAAACAGTGTTGAGATAGAAGTCAAACTTCCCTGCTATAAGCAGTTTATTCAGTCTGAAATACCATACATTTTTTTAACATGGTTTTCCATACATTTGGTTCAAATGAAAATACTTTAAGTACTAGAAAGAGAAGTCTTCAAGGTGTATCAACTGCTCTAGGACTTCTCCCCATTATCCCTCTATGAACACTTGTTATAGTCTGCAAACAATTACCACGAAAGTAAAAAGAATAACAAAAATCCACATGGGCGGCAATCTTGTGTTTTGGATCCTTCTTTCCTCCAAACCCAACCACATCGGTACCTTCTGTGGTATGAAACTGAGGAAAGCATACGTTTTTTCTACTATATTCCTCTTTTATTATAGAAGATAGTTCGAACTATCTTATGAAACAACCAATTTCTCACTAACAACACTATATGCACAATATGTAATATCAAACTTCAAAGACGCCCGTATTACCACATTCAAACTGATCGGCTTTACATAATTCCCATAATTTCCCACTATCACCAAATCCTTACAACCAAAGTGCTTTCTTTGCAACTAGTCCAGTAGAAAGTATTTGTTAAAACACCACGCACGGGATGTCTCAGCAACACCACCGCCCACTCCAGTTCCGAAAAAACGATGCTCGTCACGTACCTAGCGTATGATGTTTAAAGTCGCAAACGTACAACACTTGTACATTGAGTAGATATCAAAAAATAAACATGAATATTTCCAGTATCATCATCCTCGTCCTAACATCAGGCGTTTCCAATAACACGGACCACATTCACAACAATGCGTCATGTTAAAGGCAATTGATCCACAGTATACCGTCCAATTCTTACTGACAACCGAATGTCGCATAATCTCGTCAATTCGAACCATCTGCAGACGCTATGGTCTTTGGTCCGCACACTTAATGTAAACATCTTTGATCAGAGCCCGGTGGATCCCCGGTTATGAACCAAAGGAAAATATTTACAGTCGCGTTGTTCCTCTTCTCCTGCAGGGGAAGTATACTTAAAGTCGTCGGACTGGAGTGTTGTGCAGACATCCCGGTGCTGCCCAAGTTTTCTTTAATTAGAGGAAGAGCATATCAGTTAATGGCGTTGTTTAGAGAAGAACTCGACTTTTGACTCATGATTTTAAATCCGTTCAATAGATTCGTTTTTGTTATTTGCAAGTGGCACCTATCATTTATTATATCGTAATAAAGTAATCATTAGATATTAGTCAGTCGTGTTGAGATCTAGTGAGATTTGTGACACCTGTCATTGCACGCGTTCGCTGTATAAGCCGTTATAAGAAAGTGAATTACTTTGGAGGGTGTTGGCTCGTGATCTTAAATAGGGCCTTTGAAATCATGCAACTGTGTACCAACAGTCCAGTCATGATCATGGCAAACAAACGATCCACCACCCAATCAATTTGTCGGAGATGTCAATTCGGCGCATTCGATGTCTCATCATCCAATGCAATATTCTAACCTAACAGTTTGCTACATTATCTTCAACCTCATCAGCAGCAGCAACAAGAGCCCGAGAACAACAGTGCGACAGGGAAAGACAGCAATCACAATAATGTCGGCGATACATCGACTGCTGAGATCTAACCTTCGCCACCGATTACCGAATCTGGAAGGGAATTGTCTAATCCAGGCGGTACTGCATTATCGTTGTCTCCACAAGCCAATATGAGACCTCTAACATTAAACAAGATTAGTACCGGCGTCAGCAACAATACAGACATGAGCAGTCCTTTCTGCAACTGGATGGGAACCAACGTCTTCTTCCCATCCTAGGTCAGCGACAAAATTAACACGTGAGTAATTCCTACCTAAACTTCTGTATAACACATGTAAAACTAACACTAACGCGCGCACAAAAGGGGATTTTGAAGTACCCTTAAATGTCAGAGCACAGTGCGAGCGGATGGAGAGAAAGTGGCTAAGGAAAGGAGGCGTCGATGTATATTGGCCTTGAATGTCTGGACATCACAACGGCCAGGAAACACATGATCAGGCAGAACATTCCACATTCGTGTGGTTCGGCTAAAGAATGACTCTATGTTTATTTATGCGCCTAAAGTCCTTCACTTTCACCGCAAATGATGCGCATTCACAGATTGACGGGTATCGCGGGAAAATGTCTGTAGGGGCGGAACACATTCAGCAAGTTCAGTTGAGCAACGACCGTGGTAATACCTATAGAAAAGAGATAGGCAAGAGACGTTGCGCCAGGTTAAATGGAGTAAAGTATCTTTTGCATCTCTTAAGGAACCCCACACGTTTGGCTGCACTTTTCGCAGCTTCAAATATGTGGTCATTCCATTTAAAAGTCGAATTAATTCGAGTGCCGAGGATTGATAATTCCTTGGCTTCGTCGATGCAAGTGCCGATTATAGACAGTATATTTACTTTGGGGTTCACCTTTCTACTCGGTTAGATATTCCCTACTGATATATCTTGTTGAGGTCTGAATTCAACATGTTAACATAATAGTTTTAATGTATTTAACCTTTCCCCTTTGCACATATTCGAAGACCGAGCTTGACATTCTCTGGTTCTGCTAATGCTGGGGGTCTTGCAAATCGGAAGTTCCGCATGCGCAACAGAGATAAAGGGAACTCTTTTTATCATGAGAAAATCTTAGAAGAAAGAATAAAGAAATGAAATGTATTGGAATTTGAAAGCAATTGTTGTGTATTTGCCATTTAGGGAGGCGCATGAACCATCTGTCGGTAAAGCAAAAAAAAAGTGAAAAGAAAAGAACACAGTCTACTACGTTCCGACAAAGTGTACGGGGGACAACCCTGGAAGGCGCTTCTAATGGCACGTCAAATTGATCTCAAAAGTACATTGAGAAAAGCGCTTAAGTCTGTTTTCCAAATATTGGTTTTAACCAAAAAGTGGCAGAAGGTGGTAAAACAAATGGAAAGAGTTCTCTTATCAATTTATATTAAAAAAGAGGGAATTTTTTTTCTTAACCTAATATGTAACCAAATATAATACTCATTAAATTTAATGCTTGATTTATATTTATAATTAGAGAGTGCATAGCAGATTACATTATTTTATGTAAATTGCATTATATTACGAAATACAAATACATCAAATTGTATAATATTGTGACGCATATGACAATCAGTACTAGAATCAGTACTAAAAGAAAGTCCGAAACAAAGTATTAGAATATTCTATAAAGTACTGGAAAACTGGAGACTATGACCAGTAGAACATTCAAGGCTATGGAGCCAACGGAAAGGAAACACCGAATCAGAATGTGAGGAAACGGTATAAATACGTCGCACACAGATCATGGAGACAAGTAATAAATAAGAAAGTGAAGCAAGCGATAAGTAAGAAATAAAAGACGCGATAAGTACGGAAGCGATAAGTCAAGAAATCGTTGTGTACGGTAAAAGTAACGGTTGTTATTAACGAACTAATAAAGTGTTATATTAATTAAAAATCGATTTAACGGCTCTTATTTATTAAAAATAATTAATCCAGCGAACCCTAAGCTCGCTACAATATAAATAAAGTGAACCGCTGTTCAACGAACTATATAATTGTAAAACTCTCTAACTGGAATGTAAAATTCGTTATTGATCATTTCTTTTTCTTCTAATTTACCTTGCTTTAATATTTGAGGTTTCGGCAAAATTCTTTTTATCACACGAATCGTAAACTATTTAGTTTTAACATTGATAAACATTAATTTCGTGTATAATACTCTATAATAATATAACAAAATATTATTAAGTACTGCGAGTGTTATAATAATGGTTGCGTTTTACTTATACTGTATCAGTGTAACGGAATCTTAACGCCGAGTAGAGGTTGTGGCATTAGATAAATTTAGTTTCTCTAGTGTTCACTGGGCACATTTTTAAATAACAATTGTTCATTATAATTTTGAGCAAACATCCAGTTTTATCCATTCAAATGAACTTAACACAACGACTTAATACTGAAATAATAATTGTTATTTCTTTTATACTGTATTATATAAACGTTGTTTTTGTTAAAAAACATTCTCGAAAATTTTAGGTGCTGCCACCTGTTCATATAATTCACCATATGCTCTCCAACTGCTCACTTAGTTCGAACAAAAACACACCAATACACCATTTTCTGTCGAGCGGCAGTGACAAAACGTCGGGCGAATTGTCAATGAACTTAACTTACCTTTATGATGTTAAGTGAATTTTCCTGGAATTATATCGCTCTATTAAATCGTGTGCATGAGGGAAAGTGATTGTACAATATCAATTGTGTTGAAAAATATTGTATTATTCATAAGTGTAGTGTGGAATAACCGGAAATTTGTAATAACATATCTCTTAATAATTATCTCGTATTTGTAGTTAAACGTTAAAGAAGTGTCAAAAAAATTTTTGTGTACTCCTTTTCCGTAGTTTGCTTGGTGTGGTCGTCGTCGTCGTCGCCGTCGCCGTTTCCCTGTTTTATTTTATTCGTAGTGCAGTGATTCATATAATTTTTGTACATACATAAGCACGCGATACGCCGCGAACAGGAAGATGAAAAAAAATCCAAAAGGCATAGTTTTATATGCACATATTTATATGTAACTTTACGAAAACCAAATCGGTTGCGACTTTTGCAATTTTCCTGTGAATTTTCATATAGACGAGCCAACTGCCTTTTTCACCTGACTGGTATCAGATAAAGAAATACTTTGGAAGCAGACTAAATACGGAGAGGAAATATGTTTCGCTAGGTGAGTCCGGCTTATGTTTTTTAGTCTAAATTAAATGGATTCGTGCTTGGTTGGGTTCCTGGTTATATTTTCGCTTATCGCCTGAAATGATAAAAAGAGTGAAGTGATTTGAGGGACAAGAACCGAAGAGGTGTGATTTCATGTGAATGATTTTGATATGCCATCATTATAGCGCATATCTAGAAGGTGTGGAGAGCGGAAAAAAGATATACTTATTGTTTTGTTTTGATACGCTTCCGCTCAGTTATATATAGCACCTTTTGCGAGATGCTACTACATCCGACAACATGCTACCTTGCTATATTTTTTGGTTTGCAGATTGAACTTAAGAAATTAGTGTTATTTTTTCCTAATGCCGTTGTAGTGATAAAAATGGAGTCGGATAACAAGATGCCTTTTGAAGTTAACGCAGACATAATTGTAGTCCACAAAAGAATGATTGCATAGTAAAGTCCACGTAGTTTGGAATGTTGCAAGAGTTTTTTAGAAATGATTGGTGCCACCCACGTAGTATAGTTTTTTTTTAGTTTCTTATCGACATGGGAAATATCCGGGTAGTGTGTTAACAATGGTTTTCCACGGCTTTGTCGGTTTAGTAGTGGGCTAAAGTACATTTTATATACACACCTCGACTTCGGTCGAGGATTGAGTAGTAGTAAGCGGAATGAAGTTGTGCTTGGAGGAGAAATCTAAATTTATGCGAAAAGGAATTATTACTTATGAAGTTAACGTTAAACTACTGGTCTTTCACCCTTTATGTTCTCTTTAAAAAAGTGTATACTGCTTGAACTCAATTTGGAATATATTATGGTTTATCCTATTTTTATACCATTCAATTCGCCATATACGAGGGTTGCCTTTTATATTTAGATTAGAGAACAAAAACAAATATTGATCATCGAAAATCACTTTATTGTTTTTCAAAATATTCCCCATGAAGATCTATACACTTTTGCATGCGTTTGAACCAATTGTCGAAGCACTTTTGCCACTCTGATTGAGGTATCTCCAACACATGCATTCTGAATGCAGCAACCGCTTCTTCAGGTGTCGAAAAACGTTGACCTCTCAGTTTGTTTTTTACGTACGGGAATAAAAAGAAGTCATTCGGTGCCAAGTCAGGACTATACGGCGGATGACCCATCAAATCGATGTTTTGGGTGCTCAAAAATGCAGTTGTCGCAGCCGATGTGTGAGAGCTCGCCTTGTCGTGGTGAAGAGTGATCCGTCTTCGGCGGTTGGTTTTCCTGATTTCTTGGAAGACAACTGGCAAACAAATACAAATGGTTGTGTACCACTCAGAATTGACTGTTCTGCGTTGTTCTAGTGGTACGGTTGCGACATGTCCAGTTTTTCCGAAAAAACAGGCGACCATTTGCTTGGAAGTGCTTCGTGCGCGAACAACTTTTGTTGGATTTGGCTCATCTTGAAACACCCAGACAGTCGACCGCTGTTTACTTTCGGGCTCATACGCGTAAATCCACGATTCATCACCTGTCACGATGTCATAGACGTGTTTCGAAGCACCGCGACCGTATTTTTTGAGCATTTCTTTCGACCAAAACGTTGACCTCTCAGTTTGTTTTTTACGTATGGGAATAAAAAGAAGTCATTCGGTGCCAAGTCAGGACTATACGGCGGATGACCCATCAAATCGATGTTTTGGGTGCTCAAAAATGCAGTTGTCGCAGCCGATGTGTGAGAGCTTGCATTGTCGTGGTGAAGGGTGATCCGTCTTCGGCGGTTGGTTTTCCTGATTTCTTGGAAGACAACTGGCAAACAAATGGTTGTGTACCACTCAGAATTGACTGTTCTGCGTTGTTCTAGTGGTACGGTTGCGACATGTCCAGTTTTTCCGAAAAAACAGGCGACCATTTGCTTGGAAGTGCTTCGTGCGCGAACAACTTTTGTTGGATTTGGCTCATCTTGAAACACCCAGACAGTCGACTGCTGTTTACTTTCGGGCTCATACGCGTAAATCCACGATTCATCACCTGTCACGATGCCATAGACGTGTTTCGAAGCACCGCGACCGTATTTTTTGAGCATTTCTTTCGACCAATTGACACGAGCCTTTTTTTGGGCGATTGACAAATTGTGTGGGATCCTACGCGAACAAATTTTTTTGACAGTCAAATGTTTATGCAATATTGAATGTATGCTGGTCCCACTAACGCCTAAGGCTGTCTCAATCTCACGATAGGTCACATGACGATCTTCCAATATCAGTTCGCGCACAGCATCAATGGTTTTCGGAACAACAACTGATTTTGGACGACCTTCACGAAATTCATCTTGGAGTGAACTACGACCATGATTGAATTCACCATACCATCGATAAACACTGGTCCTTGATGGAGCTTCATCGCCAAAAATTGAATTAAGTTCATCCATGCACTGTTGCTGAGTTAATCCACGCCGAAAGTTGTAAAAAATAATCGCACGAAAATGTTGACGATTTAATTCCATTTTTGGGCCGAGATGAATCTTTTAAGTTACTGTAAACAACACAAATAGCGCTCGTATGTCAAAACGTTCTGAGTGCGTATAACCTCAAAAATGTCCAACTTTACGACAGAGCTGTCAATTGCCGGATTGCAACACTAGGGTTGCCAAATCCCGAAACATAAGAGGCAACCCTCGTATATGTTCTTTTATATGATGTGTATAACATGAAAATAAATAAGAAATTTCGAAAATTATGTTACAACATTTAAATTTGAAATGGCGTTTAGTTTTACTTCGCTGTGCAGTTTAACAATTCGGTTTCTCATGAGCTTCATTTCATAAAATCAGTTCAGTTTTTTAAGATGGGAGCAAAATAATTCAGCATTTTTTAGTAAATTGTTAGTAAATTTTTTAGAAAATGATACTCACTTTCCAAAACACTTTTATTTATTGAAATATTTGACAATTTTTTGGGTAGTACCATGATTTCTTTATTGTAGAATTTAGGACCATGGACGTGGAGTTCATCATCATCGGCACTACAACCGGGATCCGGTCTTGGCCTTATTTAACAAATCTCTCCACCGGTCCCGATTTCGAGCCGATGTCATCCAGTTTGGCGCTCCCGGGCTCTGGTTGTCCTGATCTCCATCGCAGACAAGGTGTGTCACGCTGTCTCCTCCCATACATCCTGTCACAAAGGACTTTCCGGGCAGGCTCATTCGAGCTAGGTGTCTCGCCCACCGGAGTCTACCGAGCCTGATTTTTCTTATAACATTAGTTTCAAGGTAGATTGCGTACAACTCATGGTTGTAGCGTCTCCGGAATCGTCCTCCCTCACATACGGGGGCCAACAATTCTCCTTAAGACCTTCCTCTCGAACGCGGCTAACTGATATTTTGACCAACGTTAGGTCTTCTCTTCCGAGACGTTGCCACCATGTACTTAGTTTTCCCTCATTAATGTGCAGTCCTAGTTTTTGTGCCGCTTGCTCGATCTGGGTGAAGGAGTCCTGTACAGCCGATTCGGTTCTACCGATGATGTCGAAGTCATCTGCGTAGGCAAGCATCTGGCTGAACTTGGTGATAATAATCCCTCTAGTTGTGACGCCAGAGTCACGGATCGCTTCCTTCAACGCCAAGTTGAAGAAGACCGTCCCCTTGTCGGAGCCCATTAAAGATATTTATTGGTTTGGACAGCAATCCCGCTATTTTGACTTGACTAGTTACATTGGTCATGGTCAACATACATAGTCGTATCAATTTGTTTGGAATGCCGAACTCTCTCATGGCATTATATAGTTCTACCCTAGCTATGCTGTCGTAAGCGGCCTTAAAGTCTATAAATAAATGATATAATGGAATCATAAATTCCTGACATTTTTCCATCGCCTGCCTAAGGGTGAATATCTGATCAATCGCTGATTTGCCTGGAATGAAGCCACACTGATATTGACCAATGATGGCTTTACCGTATGGGGCTATCCGACCTTATTGGATAGTGGAGAGTATGTTATAGGCGGTACTCAGCAATGTTATACCCCTATAGTTGCTGGACAGTGTGATATCGCCCTTCTTATGTATGGGGCAAATTATACCACGACGCCAATATTCCGGCATCTCCTCTTCCTCTCATACGTGCACCACGATCTCGTGAATTGCGTGATGTAACGCTGTCCCTCCTTGTTCGACCAGCTCAGGTGGTATGCCATCAGCTCCAGGGGCTGTATTTGATTTGAGCTGTCTTATGGCTTTTAATGTTCCCTCAATGCTTGGTGGCGGCAGCATTTGGTCTTGATCTCGCATTGGTGGAGCCTCCAATTCTTTTGTGAGCTGACCATTTAGCAATTCATTGAAGTGCACTTCCCATCGCTCCAGAATGCCTTCAGGATCGGTGATCAGATTACCCTCTTTATCCTTGCACTAAGTGCAGCGTGGTGTGTACCGCGTCATACTGCGGATTATTTGGTAGAACTTCCGCGCCTGGTGCGGACCTCGCTCTCTACTTTTCTCTATTTCACAGACAAGGTTTTTTTCCCAGGGACTTTTCTTTTGTCTGTGAAGCCTTTTTTCAGAACTTCTGAGCTCTTTGTATTTCTCTTCGCGTACCCGCCTCCTATGAGACTGCTGTATTGCCCGGTATGTAGCATTCTTACGTTCAGTCGCTAGTTTGCACTCATCATCAAACCATAAGATGGAGTTGGCAGTACTAATGACAGTATTCTTAAGGCGTGTCGATTTCTCTTCTACGCCCGGCGTTCTGGCCCCAGGACATACTCTCCCTCCGTTGAGCTCTTCGAGGGCAAGTCCTAACACATGACGAAAGGTGTTACTGGTATTCTCATTGTGTAAGGCAGCCGTGTTGATTCGAACCTGATCCGCGGATATAAAACGTCTCCGTAAGGCAATCCCCGCTCGGAAAACTGTACCAACAAGATAGTGATCCGAACCCATGTTGGCACCTCGGTACGTTCGTACCGTCATCAGGCTCGAGGAGTGGCGCCGATCTGTCAACACGTAGTCAATTTGGTTGCGAGTGGCTCCATCAGGTGATACCCAGGTGGCTTTGTGGATATCTTTACGCGGAAACCTGTTACTCGCAGCGAACAAGTTCTTTAATGCCGCCAGTTCGATGACGCGTAGTTCATTGTCATTAGTGTTCTCAGGCAAATTATGGGAACCTGCGTAGTGCCTGAAAACCGACTCCCGACCTATTTTCGCGTTTAAATCACCAAGAATGATTTTCACATCGTATCCTGGACAGGCATTGCGTCGCCAGGGAACTCCTCTGTAGGTTCGTGAACGTTTATGAGGCTTATGTTCTTAAACTTGCCTCGCACGCGAAGAGTGTAGCCTATCGTTTATTGCATTAAAGCCGATGATGGCAGGCTTCAGCACCTAGCCTACCCAGAGCACATAGTGTTTTGCATGACAGCTGTAATAAATGTCATATTCGTTTCTTTGAATAACACCACTCCCCGTCCATCTTATTTCTTGTAATGCTGTTATGTCAGCCTTATATTCGGACAGGGCATCGGCTAGATGCTGTGCAGCTCGAGCTCTGTATAGTGAGCGGGCGTTCCATGAGAAAATTCTTAAATCGTTTAGCCATTTTCGTTTCCGTGTATCCGGTCCATATCCGAGGCTTGTTAAATTTGCCATAATAATTCGTTTTTACGACATGGTTATTAGCCTTGGGCCAACCTTTCTCAGGATGTCGCTTCAAGCATTGGTTCATTACTTGGCAGGTGCCAAAGTAGCCATTCAGGGGTGTCGCGTGGAGACTGCATGTCAACTTGGATTGAACAGGGACAAGGATCGTCCTGGCCTTCGCCGGATTGAAAACAATCAGTGACTTTGCGCTGTACGTTTGTTCCCATCCCCCTTGGACGTGGATTTGTGTTCCTTCAATTCAGTTAACAGTTAGTAGTATTACATTTACATCTCAACTTAATGCTTCAAGATTCGGTTTTGTTGCCTTACCTTTCGTAAGCAACGATACTTTGTCTTGAAAAGCATTATAATATCTTGTTGTTAGCACGTATTCTACTAATTGTAGCATACTTGATCAAAACTTCCAGACTTCAAACTCAAGCAACAGTGTATGGTAAGTTCATTGAACTCCGAACTCAGACCTCAACAAGATGTTCCGATCGGAGAAGTATTCGGTGTTTCGTAGTCATAATCGATACAATTTTTTTTATTTAAAAGCATTTTTATTTATCCAAATATCATCTTCTTTTTGACTATCTCCTGTTGGCTAGAACCGTTATTATTTTATTGTAGAATTCTGGGGTTTTATTGTTGTAAAGAAGACAGACACTTTTTACAGTCCTCTGCTGAGGTAGTTTTTAATACAGCAATATAATGTTGCAGAGATCGAAACAAATAATAATCTGACGATTAATTGTGAGAAGTACGCGCTGGATGTATCAAAACTTCCCACTAATGCCCTTTCAATATCTGACGGATCATCGAAAGACGTGTCGGCAGCTCCTTTTGATTCATTGAATCTGGTCTCTTTTTCTTCGATTTCTTGCTTCAAAACATTAATTGCTCGTATTCTAGCAATTTTTTTCTCTAAATGCCACTCTTATTAGCATTTCAAACACTCAACATAATACACGAATCTCGATCAAATGTTGACCTATAATTACTTAGCTGGTCTGTTAGGTATCAAAAGTAGTTGCTGATAGTCACAAAATAATGAGACTTTAATGTCAAGCAAACAAAAATGGCTAATATTTTGTCCACAACAATAATTTCATGACAAAATACATTAATTTGGCTTTTACATTTCAACCCTCAAAATACCAGGTATTCAGGGGCAGCCAGGCTGAAGCAGGAAATTCTAAATTTCAGAGATATAACATTAATTTTTAAGACTCTCTAACAATAAAGTGCTACGGTAAATTACTTTCCGATATCAGTTCCTTTTTGTACCATTTTCATTGTTATACTGTACGTCTACCATTATTGGCTTTGCGCCGGAAACGGAAAACCACTTCGGTCATTAGGATATATAGCACCTCCTCTGATGGTATCCTGGATCGTAGAACGACAGTCAAGGTCGGTTTTACTGACCGCACGACCCCTTCCCACGCTCCCCCATATTAGTACACCCAGGTGGAATGAACTTCCACTTGATCCCATTCGATGCCCGATTTCTCCAGTTCCTTGTTCGGCCATCCGCCGCGGAGCCATGATCATGGAACCGGCGCTGAGAGAATTAGCCAGCTCCAAGTGTACGGCTCTCGTTAGGCATGTGAACAGGACTCTACCGCGTTTCTCGATTCTTCTTCCGACGGTAACCTGCATTGATCCGAAGTAGTCCACCGCGGCGGCAGTGAACGTGTGTTGATGGTGGTGCAGTCTTTCGATAGGTAGATCTACGGGTCGCACTTGAAGGGCGCTTTTATGAGCTCTGCACCATTGACATCGATGTATCGCTCCTTTCGTCGATGTTCGTGGCCCCAAGATCCAGTATCTGCCGAATTTCGTTCATTACAGTTGTGGTGTTGCCGTGAGCGAACTTCCTATGGTAGTGGCCGATCAGGAGGCGACTCAGTCGATGTTTTCTATCCAGCACGATGGGATTTGATTTCCAGCCGTCGATTTTTATTTTTCTCGCTCGAGACCTCAACTTTATTACGTCTTTTTCGTCAAGGTAAACATCTATTTTGCGTAGTCGACTCGAGCCTTCTACTAGTCTTCTCTTCCTCAGGCGAGCCACATCTCCCACGAGACTGTCTTCTTGGCTTATCCTGATCAGTTCCTCTTCGCCCCTATCTAAATATTTTTTATTCACGGGTATGAATGTCTTGTCGTTGGCTTTAGGCCATGTGGGTGTTTGTTGCCTTCGGGACTTTGAAATTTCGGCTGACTTTCGCGACTCTCTTCTCTTTCAGCGCGTCTATAAACTGAAACACGCGTGCTGTAGTTCTCAATACACGCAGCCAAACGGAGAATCGTTCCAGGTTCGGTGTGCACGGTTCGATCGCCCTTGCCGCGGCTACCACTTGAGAGCCCTTTTCTTCTCCAGTGGTTGTCTCCGTACTGGTCTCGAAGTGCTGGTTTAGCCACTTATCTTCTTCGTACAAGAAGGTGGGTCTTTTGAACCACCTTGCCGCGCTGGTGATCTCGTTGGGTTTTCCTCTAGTAGAGTCGTCTGTTGGGTTTTCCTAAACCTCCATGGCACTTGGGGCGTCGTGGTTGCACTCCTATTGCTACGATTGCAAAGTGATTCCGTCTCGCCTTTCTTTGTCCTGCCGAAGTTGACAAATCTCACTGGCGCGCTGTTTCTGGCCCCGCACCCGTGCAAGATCCATCCCAAACTGGTAGATGAAGCACCTGGTTCGGTACTTCTCCCGTTCCTCAGCCTCCTTGTAACTTTTAGGCCCCAGTTGTCCTGACCGATAAGTAATATAGGCTCTTGTTGGGTGTAGGACAACTGGTCTCCGGGGTCTCGTAGGTGGTTGCATCCTTCAATCGTCTCTTTCCTCACCTCTTGCTTCGAAAGTTTATAATTGGGGATGGTTCTTACCTCGAACAAACTACCAATTCGTTTATGGGCTCGGCTGATTCGCACTTGGACTCTTTGCGAGTCGTCGTCCCTGATGCCCGTGACCTCCCTTCTCTTCTTGGTGCCATCCTCGGTGAAAATTCGCTTGGGTGGAGGATGGCGTGGTGCCTTCTTGCGCATTTATCATACGGTGGTACCTTGCGATCCCATATCCGGTGTTTGGAGCGAAGGTATTTAAAGCAAAGCCTTGCCTTTTTCGCCAGATCCCATAACTCGCCAATATTGGATCCCTCAAACATGGGGCATCTGGAGACGTCGTCCTCTTTGAGGCAAACTGAACATTCTAATTTGTGTCCGTTCGTATGTGCGCTACTTTCTCGAACGGCATGGATTGCTCTCCTTCCTGAGTCGCTCCCTCCCTGGGATAATGCATGTTGATGGTAGCCTTCCCTCGGCTCCCAAGATACTTCCGATGGAGTGAAATCATCACACATGTCAGCCTCCAGTATCACGAAGTCGCGGAAACCCTTATTTCCGGCTGGCCCTCCTTTCGATGGCCGTGGTGATACATGAGCCACGTATACCTCATGGGTGACGGCATCTAGGCAATCAGTTCTTTTACCGTCTCGGGCGAGTTCAAATACTGCTCCTTGCCCAGCGCCCTGGTGGTGGCCACGGAGTTAGTCACCCGACTGACAAAGACTCCAATCTCTTTCGGGTCCTCCGTGACTCGGGGGAAGTCCCTTAAATTCCATGGCTCCGCCTGGGCTAACGCTCCCGGTCTTCCAAAGCGAGCCCCTTCATTATCTATTGTGGGTCCTCGGCAATGAATAGGGGATTTCTAACAGCTTCTCTCGCTCTTATCTGAAGGGCTCTCCGAACCTGCGCCAAGTTCGGCGCGTGTGTGAATCCAACGGCCGTATCTTGGACCGATCTCCTGAAAGCCAGCCACTCTTCGCTGGCATCGTTGAAATGAAATAACTCGATCATTTGCCTCCAGGTAATTGCTCCGGGGAGTGCTCGCGAGAGCCTGGCTATGGCTTGGGCCAAATCCCGGATCCCGCTCCGAATTGACCGGTTGCATATAGATTTTCTTTTTTTCAATAATGTTGATAACTGGTATGCCATCAACTAAAAAACAAAGGAATGGATGATGAGATAGAGCATTTGTGATTCTTCATATACATATACCGCGAAATTTGTTCTTTCTGTGGGAGAGTGTGAAATTTGTTGTTGCACTATCTGGTCGTGCAAGAACTCAGAAGCGCATTCTAGTCTTTCCTTGCTTCTTGAATCTGATTTCCTCTTGTGTTGTTCAACTTATATAATATGAAGTTTACTTCTCTACCCCTAGTATCCTCTCTATATGTAGAGTCGTAAGACAAATTGGACTTGGATTTGATCCCCTTTATTCGTGTAGAATTAAGATCAGTGTATCAAGTAAAATCACATACGTAATTGCGTCAGCTATAGCGTTAATATCGTTATTGACCAAGAATGCCGACTAACTGAACTAACCAAAATTAGCATAATTAAAAAGTCCCTGTTGGCTTTTTCATAGATCTCTAATATTCCTTGGGAACCATTTTTGATAAGTGCTGTGGGTGTGAGGAGTTTTAATTGATATAATGCAGTGGTTTAAAGTCCCCAAAACGAAGAATTTTGGACAGTGTAATTATTATTTAACACGTTCCAATAGGCACACTTTCGAAGTCTATAAGCCGGGCATGCACGGAATGCTGTTATTTATTTATTAACTTTTTTTTTTGTTTCGGTAGGAAGGTAAAAATCTTCGAAAGATACCTCTGGACCGATCCAGAGGCATGCCGGGTTTTTACCGATTTAAATCACCTCCCGCCAGGCACATTCCCGTTGATCCCCGCGGAACTTTCTTTTAGATATTCCATCGCGGAGCGGGATGGAGTTTACCTGTACTCCGCTTGTCGCGCCGCAACTGCTGCATCATGTCACACAAAATACCATTTGCTACGGACCATGCCTCTTTTGAACTCTGCATATATTCTATTACTTCTGCCGGGGTAACTGTCCGTCTCATATTTGTCTCCAAAATCGTTCGCTCGCTCTCGAATCTCACGTACTCTGTGAGTACGTGTTCCGCATTTTCTATTTTATTTATTTATCTGACGTTACTTGTTTGTCTCACTGCTTGTTTCCGTTATTACTTGGTTACGTATAGTTTGTCCCAGGAAGTAAATGCCCAAATTAGTAGTTAATAATAGTTGTGTGCAATTATCAGAAGGTGCTTATAAAACTCTATTTTCTAAATTTGAAATATAAATATTTGTCATTTGCCCGTTAGTATTGTGGCGTTAGACGATGATTTAAACATTCGGAGAAATTCATACAGAAAAATTCCTAAAATCTTATATTCTTCTGACTCGGAGGAAGATTCTTCTAATGCAGAATAGGTAAATAGAGGGGTTTAATCCATGTTTGCTCAGCAAGATTGGAGCCCTATTATAAAGGATCGTTAAGGTACCTGAAATCCGCTTATTAGTCGAAGGAGGATACCATGTTCAGTAATGAACATATCAAAAATGCAAATTCAAAAATAATTTTGGATATCCGTTTTTGGGTATTTTTCTGACAGCGGTCAAGTTTGTTCCGATAATCGATTACATGAAATAAGTATACCTGTAGAAAAGATGAACAAAAACTTTCAGAAAGTAATGAAACCTGGGAAAGAATTAACAATAAATGAAAGTAAAATACCATGGCGTGACACTTTATAGAAGGATGTAACTACAGGTTAAACATTTACTCTGGGAAAAATCCAAGGGCAATAACACAATCACATCTGGATGGTGTCGTCATGGAACACATGGATGTTCTATTGTATGGGAGAAGAATTTTGTATGCTGACACTAGTATATCATTAGCTAAAGAGCTAATGCAGAAAAAAAAAATATTTTTGATGGACACTTCCAGCAAAAAGACCATTTTTGCGAGTAGAGACGAAAGTAACACAAAAAAGGGCGATAAAATTAATGTACAAAAAAAGGTATGAACTTTATAAAATGGACTGGTAAAAGATCAGTATTGATGTTAACATGTAAATTCCACAAGTGTATGGAGGTCACTACTAGAAAACACAAATCTGTGCAAAAGCTGGACGTTTTTCTAAGCTATAATGTAGCTAGAAAAGGAGTCGATCTTTCTGCCCAGATGTCAATCTATTATAGGTCATAAAAAACCGTTAAATGGTACAGGAAGATAGCATTAGAATTAATCTGTGAACGGGAATGTGTCGATCTTTGTAACATTCAAGGCCTAAGATGTAATTTCTCCTCTGAGTCGGTTCGCGTTTCTCTCCGGAAACCAGGAATCATTTCACTTTGCGAAACCCAGGTAATAACTAATACAGATATTTCCGATTTCAATCGACTTGGATATAACTTAGTGCCTCTGTTTTTTCCACATCGTGGTCTAGCCAAATACATACGAAATGATATTGCTTATTAGCTACTGCCACAATATGCCCTCTGCTCCAATCCCGAATTTAATTTCTCGTGACTAAAACTTTACGTTTGTAAGCATATCGTACATCACTGCTTTCATCACAGAAGCTCAAATTTGGATAGAAACGCTTCCTTTAACGAATTTGATGTTTTAACTGATTCTATCGATAGGATCTGGACCCTATATCCTCACACTGAATTTTTATTGCGTATGATTTCATTGTGCATTATTGCCAGTGGCCTCTCCATTCCGGACACACAACACCTGAAGGTCAGTATGTCCACCACTTTGCTGTTTCAAATAGTTTCACTTGAATCGTTAAAAAGCCGACATCAACACCAGACATAGATGGTCATTCAGCCAACACACTCTCCTCCCGCCCGAACAAGTACTCAATTGAAGTTTCTTCGCCCTTGGGCACTGAAGACTGTGGGGGTTTAAGTTTGTGTGCCGGCGCACGACATGGGGTTCACTCTCACCCACCGACAGAAATCCGAGGGACGACGAATAGTTACGGGCAATGGCAAACCAGGGAACAGTCACCACTGGGCCGGTTTAGATCGTTTGCAATTATCCCAAAGGTTTGATTGATTGGGTCATACATTGAAGTTATTCACTGGCGGCCATCCACTAGAAGATCGCACTTCGGGCACGTTCGAGCACCTGAAAACCTAATGCAAAACCGTTATCCGCAAGGAGGAAACACCACAAATGAAACACCCGGGGTTCGTTGAACTCACTCTTATATCTTCAATTTCTCAAGTATTTGGTTAACAATATCAGTTCTCTACACACATATTCCTGTACATACATACGATTGTCCTAGATACACGCAATAGTCGTCCGAAATATTACTTGTGCGAAATTTGTACACTATAAATTAAATACATCCAGTTAACAATATTAGTTCTCTACGACGGACTCCCGAAATACACCACGGCAGCACCGACCGAGTGGACCGAATGGAAATACCGGAAACCGAACAAAATGGCTGTAGGCGGGGGTGTGGCACTGGTGGCGATTGGATCTCGACTGACTGTGTTGTGGACGCAACGGTTGATGTATCACGACTCAAATGTATGTGTGCACCTCGGCCGTTGGATATCGACTGACTTATGAATGGAAAGAATCCATTCATCGCGTCGTGGCGGTTGCGTCATAGCAAAAATAGACTCGCTGCCACTTACGAGGAATTTCGAGTAGAATTGCTATGCTTGCATAGAAATTCAGTTCCAGCGAATCCTCGCCGTACAAGCTGCGTTGGATTCGTTGGTTGTGTATACCGGGAAATTGGAATTGCTTGGGTGCACGCGCTGTTAGCGGTCACGGTTGGTTGGAATTGTGGGTTGGTTCTCCATGTGGTGTAGAGAACCCCCACAAGACTACTGTGTCGTGTCAGCTAAATTTACTCTAACCAACAGCAACGTTAATGAAAAACCTCCCAAAAGAACAATATGGTTCTATGAGAAAACCGATTGGGAAGTTAAACTGGTCGTTATTTTTCCTCAATAAAGATGTTGACATTGTAGCGCACACATTGACAGGCACGATTCTATTTGTTAAGCGGACCTTTATTCCACACAAGTTAAACAGTATCAAATCCAAGAGAAATATGTCATTCGATTCCGGTGGCAGAGAAGCCATTAACGCTAAACAGTTGAACTTCCGGTTGCATAAATTAAAAAATACTGGGGAAAACTAGAAAGAGGAGAGCTAGAAATGACTGCAACAGGTTTTGTACTCTCACCCATTTCCTCATCTTTATAAATTATCTCTTGCCCACTACCTACAACCCAATTCACTCATTTGCAGATGATAGCACATTGAGTTTCTCATACTCATTCAAGCATTCCCGGCCAAACACTATGAACATTATTATAAATCAGCAAGTTATGCTTAATACATTGAATTCCGACCTCAATAAGTTATATCAATGGGAATTATCTAACCGAGTAGAATTCAATACCTTAAAAATAATGTGCTGCCTCTTCTCGTCAAAGACGAACCACAAAGTAAATATACTGTCGATGAAGGGTACTTGCATTCAGGAAGTCAAGGAATTACCAATCTTCGAAACTCGAATTAATACTACTCTTCGATGGTGTAGCGCAAGAAGGGCCAATCTGCATCAGTTTGGCCCTTTTTGGCGCTACACCATCGTCTTAATTGGAACGAACACATATTTGAAGCTGCGAAAAGTGCGGCCAAATGTATGGGGTTCCTTATGAGTTGCAAAAAATACTTCACTCAATCCAGCGACATTCGTCCTAAAATGGAGTTCAACTCCCTTATTTGACCAGGCACATCCGAAACTGCGCTACATGTGCTCGGTAAGATACAAAAACGAGCAGTGAAACCCGCGATTCCCGTCAATCTGAGAATGCGCATCAGTTCACATTGAAAATCAACTTCAGGCGAAGAAACAAACATAGGGTGTCATTATTTAGCCGAACCACACGTTTGTGGAATACTCCACCTGATCATGTGATTCCTCGTCGTTGTAATGTCCAGGCATTTAAGATCAATGCACATCGATATATCCACTTCCGTTCGCACTGTGCTCTAACATTTAATGGTACTTCAAGTCTTTGTGCGCGGGTAAAAAAAAGTTAGTGAATGTACTTTATACTACATTTGGCGCTCGTAAAAATGTATGTATGCTGAAATTTTGTAAAACAAATGAAGCTCTCTTGGAAGTTGAAACTGAATCTTTTTTGCTCTTATTCACCTTCTGACTCTTATTCACATTCTGACGAAATATGATGGATCTCTAAGAATGACAGGGAAACGATTTAAAAACTGCTATCGTTTCTTAGCTAACAAAGAAGGAAGGAAGAATACTATCAATAAGACTTAAAAACAACTTGTACAACAGATTGCTTCTAATTTTTTGCAAAACATCGTAAATGAGTTAAATTCTTCAATTATAATTATTGTTAATTTTGACTAAAGTAAACATTTTATTTACTTTTTAAAAGAATTCTACTCATAAGATTAATATTTTCTGCCCGTATGGGAATAATTTAATCTTTTTTAATTTTAGGATTCAACAATCAGGAGTTCTTTAATCCATAGAGAGAATATAATTTTTATAACTCGATATGGAACCAGTACACCTTTTTTGTTCTTCGAATAAATGGAACACTGGCCTCTTACAAACGTTTTGATAAAACAATGGGTCAAATAATAATTTATTCTCGTAGCTTGATGGCAACGTGTCTTGAATGAATTAAATAAATTAGCGTTAAACCGAATTTAGTCGATACTAAAAATGGATTTGAGTATGTGTCTCAATTCAATAAACGTGCTGACCATTCAGTATTTCTTCAAGCGCGCATTATTATTAGCAACGTTTTGAGGTGGGACCGTAAGAACATTTATTTGTACCTATAATCCTATACTTCCGTTTTTATAAGCTTAAAATGGGATTGAGAAGTTTATTAGTTTCAACAATTACCACGGTGATGTCAACATATTAGGCTTCACACCGACACATAACTAGACGCCACGTTTTTATTTGAGGAAATTAGAAGTTTAACTTATCTTTTAAATATCAAACAATACGTAGCTAAAATATTTTCTTTTACAGTATCACAAACTAGGGCCTAAATAATCGTTAAATATTATTGCATTTCTTGTTTTCTGATTTTAAAAGGAATACTGCCAAACTATTATTGATGAATTTGCGTTTAATATGACAGAATGTATGGCGCAAGACTAATGACCTTGCCCGGAAAAAACAAATCATTATGGAAAATTTAACAAGCCTCAGGACTTGCTAAATAAGGTCAAGACCGGTTCCCGGTTGTAGTGCCGATGATGACGATGACAGAATGTAATCATTTTTATCAGAATAAATTTCGTGTTGTAGTGCCGATGATGATGATTAAATTTCGTGTCTAGTTGAGATGTCCACGATATGACAAGTACCAACTTGGAATAGTACTATTAATGGCGAAATACAACTTATTTTGAATGAGTCAATTGTAATTTTCGTTAATGGGTTTTCTTAATTCTGCACGACAACTGTGACTGTTGCATCAATGGTTTTAAGGATGTCGTTTGAAAACCAAAGGCAAGTAAACATCAGTTAAGCGTCGGGACTATTTCCACATGAACTACTAAACAGTATTTCATCTACTGAACGATATTTCATTGGAGAACTGCTGAAGGTTATCTTGTATTATTACAGTCCTCTTGCTTAAAGCCTTGTAATCTTAACCCTTTATACTTAAGGGGTAACTCTCACTCACCACATGATTTGATGTCGCAACTCAAGAGATGACTCTAGCTCACCACTTGGTTTGGAACTCGATTTTTCTTTTATTGAACTTCTCTCGGGAGAGGCGAACCTATACCGCCGAGTGGGCGCCCCGAGATGCTATCAAATAACTGTTGCAGTTCTTTTTGAACAGTTGCAGGTTGTAACGCTCCGGGAACACTCGCGTGGAAAGGCAGTTCCACAGCTTCCCCGCTCTGTAACGGAACGAGTTCTGATGCAGGGATGTTCGCACGGTCGGGAGTTGAACCACAAACGGGTGCGATCCGTCGGATTGTCTTGTGGAGCGCATATATGCCGAATTGTGTGGAACAATACCACGAATCTCCGAAGAACAGCACCCGTGATAATATCTGTAAAACAGACAGAGGTCGGCTACGCACCTTTGACGTGATAGCGACTGTAGTCCCGACGTCAGCACCGAGCTCCAAACATGAGAGCAATATTCGAGTGCGGGTCTAATTTGGGATTTATAGAGGAGAAGAAGTTGGGCCGGAGTAAAATATTTCTTGGCTGTAAAAAGATAGCTCAGTTTCCCTGAAACTGACCTGGCGATACTCGACACGTGTTTATGCCATGATACATTCCCACAGACCGTGACGCCAGCCTCGAGGGCCCGGCCATTCATCATCAGCTGTGGAACCGATGATCCACTTTTTTTTGTGAATGTTGTATATTGTGCCTTCGCTGCATTAAAGTCGACGAGATTGGACCTTCCCCACTGCAGGACCCTATCTAGATCCTGATTTAGAGAGTCAATCTGTCTACATCTCAGCTGATGCGACGCAGATGCACCAATCGGCCGATCACTCGAAAAGGAGGAAACAAGCGTACTATCATCCGCAAAACTGAACACTTTGTTATCCGTTGTCTCCAACAAATCATTTATGTGAAGCAAGAACAGGGTTGGAGCCAAAATAGAACCTTGGGGCACCCCCGAATTAACAGGATACAGATCCGAACACTCGCCGTCCACAACAACCCGGATCGATCGATTCTTGAGGAAGCTCCTCGTCCAGTCGCAAAGCTGTTGGGAAAGTCCATATGAACGAAGTTTGCTCAGGAATGCTCCGTGCCAGACGCGGTCAAAAGCCTTGGAGATATCCAATGCGACCGCCCTTGACTCACCATGCCATTCAATCGCAGATGTCCATATATCGGTTATAAGTGTCAAAAGGTCTCCCCTGGACCGCCTGCCACGGAATCCGTATTGACGATCAAAAGTCCGTTGCACTCCAAATACTTAACTAACTCTGTATTGATGACTTTTTCCATTACCTTAGATAAAATAGACAGTAATGCTATCGGCCGGTAATTTTGTGGGAGTCACTTTTTTCCCGTCTTTGGGATTGCCTGAACTCGAGCGATCTTCCAGCAGGCTGGAAAGGTCCTCCGTGCATAAGATAAGCGGAAGAGTCTGCCAAGAACCGGCGATAGTTCTGGAGCACAGTTCTTAAGGACTATTGCTGGTATTCCGTCCGGTCCGGTTGCCTTCCTACAATCCAGTTCACGTAGAATGCGTTGAATAGTGCGCGGACGAAATCTCACATCCCGCATCGAAGACCGTACCGGCGAAATCACAGGTAGCTCCAAAGGGCCGGGATCGAGGTTTGAATTGGTGGAAAATAAATTCGCGGACACATTAGCTTTATTCTTTGAATTCGTGACTAACGTCCCGCTGTCTGTCACCAAAGGAGGGAAAGGGGAGGTTGTGAAGTTACCGCTGACAGCTTTTGCCATTGACCAGAAGGAGCGCGAACCAGTTGTTCACCGAAGGAGCTTATTGATCACCCTGTTGTTTTGAGCCTACTTCGCGGTATCAATCGCCTGTTTGCACGCGTTTCTGATTCTACCAAAATTCGTTCTATTAACATCGGTGGGATTGGAGCGCCATTGCTTAAAAGCTCTATTTTTTGCCGCTGCAATCTACTCGCATTTTTTATCAAACCAAGGTTTATCAGAGGAATTCGTTTGATGGAATGTGGAATATACATCTCCATCCCCAGAAGAATAATATCTGATACCGACTCCGCGCAAGTGTTAACATCGAAGTTTCCGAAGCACACCTCGGACCATGGAAAGGATACGAAGAAATCTCGCAAATCGTCCCAGTTAGCAGCTCCATACTTCCTTACGTGGCGAAGCTGCCCAGGCCGGTTATTCGCTTGATATGCAATTGCTTGCGCGACAGATGCCAAGCAGTGATCTGAGTTTCCGGTATAAATACTCGGTTCGGATGTTAAAAACAGATCCAGGATGTTCGCATAATCATCCGGCACTCGCGTTGGCTCCCCCACCAGTTGGATCAAGTTGTGGCTTACGGCAGACATC
This sequence comes from Microdon myrmicae, assembly GCA_963931805.1. Classification (NCBI taxonomy): domain Eukaryota; kingdom Metazoa; phylum Arthropoda; class Insecta; order Diptera; family Syrphidae; genus Microdon; species Microdon myrmicae. Next base: position 72,849,120 of record OZ007497.1, read on the forward strand.
TCCGCCAGCCTCCCAGCCTAGTCGATTCTGTTAGAATGTAACAACCAGCCGGAATTGTGCACATTAAAATCGCCAAGGACAACAATTTCAGAAGCTGGGTGGTTGATCTGTATCCAGTCGACAGTATGTGAAAGATGTTCGAAAAATGTCGCCGCTCGATCGTCATTCAGGGAGCGGTAAAGACAACAAAGAAATTTAACGGAATTCCTCAGCACGACCCTCAACCATATGATGTCCAAATTATTAGGATCCAACGCCTCTATCCTCTGGCAAGCCAGATTGGACCGCGCGAAGACACAGACTCCGCCCTTAAAACGGAATCTCGAATGTAAGTCGTATCCTGAGCAACGAAGATATGTCGAATCAGTCGACGAATCGACCTGTGTCTCAGTTAGGGCAAGAATATCAGGTTTAGTTGTTTGCAAATATTGGTGGCCGGCGGTTACATTCGTATTGGTGAAACCGATGCCCCTAATGTTATAAAATGCCGTTATCAGTCGACCGTGGGCAGAGCCTCGAGAGCGAGTCCGGCTATGCGATGACGAACATCTCAAAGTTCCATTATTTATCATGATATCTGCATGATGTTCCCCCTGAGATCCGAATGGGAGACTAGTTTACTTCTAGTGGTATCTCACCTTGGGACCGACTACCACGTAACCAACCTTTTCTCGAACCGGTCCATCAGCCAAGCTCCGAAAGATGGCCAGGGATTTCTCCCGACCATTTCACGGAGCCTAAAGCTTGATGGGGTGGTATTTCACCGGGCGCACAGGACGGTGGGACCCCGGCTACCACTCGGCCTTTAGTCGCCTCTTACGACAAGCCGGCCTAGTTGTGAGTATATTCTAACGCCCTATTCACAGGAATAAGAACTATTAATGGCGAAATACAACTTATTTTGAATAAATCAATTGCAATTTTCTTTAATCGGTTTTCTTAATTCTGCAGAACTGTGACTGTTGCCTCAATGGTTTTAAGGATGTCGTTTGAAAACCAAAGGCAAGTAAACATCAGTTAAGCGTCGGGACTATTTCCACATGAACTACTAAACAGTATTTCATCTATTGAACGATATTTCATAGGTGAACTACTGAAGGATATCTTGTATTATTACAGTCCTCTCTTAGCTCAAAGCCTTGTAATCTTAACCCTTTATACTTAAGGGGTAACTCTCACTCACCACATGATTTTATGCCGCAACTCAAGAGATGACTCTAGCTCACCACTTGGTTTGGAACTCGATGTTCGGTGATCGCTGTTTATTTTTTAAATTCTTTGAAGTGGGGCCTAAGCTCTTTCTGTATAACATTACGAAGCGAAAAATGACACTCCTTCAAATGGAGATAAGATTTTGTTTATAAAACCACTAAACAGCAAAGAAAAGAACAGCCGCTAATCACTTGCGGTACGTGAAAACCTTAGTTCACCAACTCACTGGAGATTTTCCCCAGACACGTGTCCGGGCTTCAACTTCAACCTTTGATCCAAAAGATCCACCGGAATGGAAAGCTGTGTGTGCCCAAAATCATATTACTGTGATACTTGTGTCGACAAACTAAGTATGCATCTTGGCAATTGTAATATCAAATATCATACAAAGCGAAATTACAAAGATTAATTTTTGAGAACTTACCTTCGTAAAGGTTTAAAGATACATATAATGTTAAAGTATAAAGTTTTATACATCAATTTAGTTGTGTAATCATTTTTAATAAGAGGAAAGGGACTGACCAAAAATACTGCGAAAGGTCCGGAGTTGCTAGTTCGTCCGGGCGAAAACACCTCGACTACAAACGGTTCATACTAATTGCGTGTTCAATACCGACATACGTTGAATTTACTACGATCTTGATAAATCTGTTTCCGGAATGTTGTAACGGGTGATTCATTTGGAGGTACTGCGGCGTTCATATTTTACACTGTAAAACATTCCATGCAAACTTTTTATATCAAGCCTTGACGCTAGAGATTTTATTTATTATATTTCGTCATCAAAATTTACTTGGCAAGCGCAATTTTTAACTGGGTTCAGACTTAAATCTTATAATAAAAACTTCACGTGAGAAATTATAATAACCCAATATTTTAAAAATAGTTATTTTAGTAATTACAAAAAGTAAAAGTCGAAATTTAGACTGTGGGCAAAGAGAGCGTTGAAACAAAGAAAATAATTGGATTCGAAGAAAGTTGAATAAAGACAATAATTTTACGACATTTTAAAAAAGATATAAATAAGAAATATTAATACGAGGGTAGCTGAAAAGAGTCCTCAGCGTGAAGTTAGCAGCACTCGTCAATAAAAGCTAGTTAATGTGTGGCGGTTCTACGAACCACACAATCCACTATTGGTCGAGATATCGTCGTTCCACCAAGGAACACACTCACCTATAGAAAAATTACACGTGCCCACAGACACGTGCCCCCAAAAGTCCTCCACCACACCTGAAACGAAGGTAACATACAACTGGGAGGCAACAATCCCACGTGCCCGCAGACACATGGGTTACAAGTCCGACCAATCTTCCTACGCCTGCACGGCGATCGAAGGACACAAAAAACTGGCAAACATTGCCTTACCAAGGACATGTAACGCATCGTTCTAAATTCCTGAATGCGTTAAATGTCCTTGGTAAGGCAATGTTTTTTATTTTCTTCCGGTTTTGTGAGAGCCCATGTTTCGCATCCGTATAGAGCACTCGCCATGATTGTGGTTCTATAGACACGGAGCTTTATGTTATGTGATGACAGTTTGGATTTCAGCAGTTTACTGACTGCGTGCCATCTAGCGTTGCAGGAATGCAGTCTTTTGTTGATTTCCTTCGACATTTCGTTACTGGTCGTCAGTATCGTTCCCAGATATTTAAATTCTTTAACTTTTTTAAATATCTTGCCTCTGACGTTTATATGTGTTCCCTGAGGTCCACCTGCTCTCGCCGTAATCATGTATTTTGTTTTGTCTTCATTTATTTCTAGGCCCACCTCTTCTGCCGCTTGCATGATGATTTCACAGTTTTTACTTACAGTTTCTAGATTATCGCCCAGAACGGCGATGTCATCCGCATATGCGAGCACTTGTGTGACCCCGTTCAGGGATGATCCGACCATGTTGTCGTCTTGTACCTTTCTGATGACATACCCGAGGACAAGGTTAAAGAGACACGGTGATAGACCATCTCCCTGCTTTGGTCCGTCCCGGATTTCAAATAGTTCTGAGAGGTGGTTTTCTATTCTGACTCGCCCTTTGTTTTCGTTCATGCAAATTTGAATGAGGGCGGCATATTTTTTTGGGACTCCCAGCTCAACTAGAATATGGTAGAGTCTCTGCCTTGCGACTGAGTCGTAGGCTTTTTTGAAGTCAACGAACAGTTGGTGAACCGTCTCCGTATTCCCACTTCTTTTCCAGCAGTTGTCTTATTGTGAACATTTGGTCGCTTGTTGACCGGTTCCTACGGAATCCGCATTGGTAGTCTCCTAGTATTTCTTCTGCGTACGGTGTGATTCTCGCCAGTATGACATTTGTTAGTATTTTGTATGTGGTTGGGAGCAATGATATTCCTCTGTAATTTTGGCAGTCAGATCTGTCGCCTTTTTTGAAAATGGGGATGACTATTGAGGTTTTCCATTCTTCCGGAGTGACTTCCTTATCTCATATTGTTTTAATCAGTTGATGGATCTTTCGAGCGGTTGCCTCTCCTCCATGCTTCATAAGCTCTGCCGGTATGCAGTCGACTCCGGGAACCTTGTTGTTTTTCAATCGATTTATTGCGTCTACAACTTCGTCGAAACAGGGCTCTGAGGTCTGAGGCTCGGCTACATGTACGTCTGGTTCGTTTATTTGTGGTTGATGGGTGCGCACATTCGGCAGGTTTTCAAAGTACTGCTTTCATCTTATCACGATACTTTTTGTTTCTGTCACCAGACAGCCGTTTGTGTCTCGGATTATTTTGGCTCTCCCTCGGTAGCCATTTCTAATTGAATTTATGTCGGCATACATACCTCTGATATTCTTTGCTCTGGAATTTTCTAGGATTTATTCGATCCGAGTCTTCTCCCATTCGCGTTTTTTGCCTTTGAAAAGTTTCATTATCCCTTTCCGAATTGTCGCGTATCTTTCTGCGTTGATTTCATCATATGTTTCTAAGTGGATCACTCTGAGATGTTTACGTTCTTCGATCTTTGCTCTGCACTCATCGTCAAACCAAGGCTTGGACTTAATTGTTTTCTTATATCCTAATACCTTTTGGGCTGTTTGTTTGATTGTGTCTCTGATCGACGCCCATTTAGTGCCCAGATTATTGGTTTCCTCTTCCTCACTACTCCCATTCTCTAGGATGCTAAATCTATTCTTTATAAAAAAAGAAAATTTAACATCTGGCACAGATGTTCATTCGAGAACTTCTTATTACCATCAGCGAAAATCGCTACAACCCGATAAAAGCACATTGTGGCACATTTTTGGGCAAGAACTTGGCTTGCACCCTTAGAGCACCAAATTAACTTAGTAACGAAAGGCTTTTGATAATTTGAAACGCTCTACAAAATATCTTGTTATGCCTCTATTGAAGTGTTCTATACAATGTGCACACTCCAAAAGGCCGTTATTATGAGGTATCAAATGGTATAAGAAAGTAGGAACCGGATAATACGGATAGGGACGTTAATAAAGTAGAGGAAAAGAGGGAATTTGTACCATTACTCTTTGGTTCTATATATCTCGAAGCCGTTTCGCGAGAAAGCAAGATACGCCATTTGCCGTCTCATTATCAAAACCCAGACTTTTCAAGTCATCATCGCCTCCGACGTTTTAAGACGACGGCCTTTAGTCGCTTTTTGTGATGAGTATCCGACCAACTAATTTCCTGCTTTCTACCAAAATTGGTTTTTGTTTCTAGTTGCATGACATATGTTTGCCCATGTTCGAAATTAAAGATTTAATCGATTTCAGTTTTATATAAAATGAGATTTGAAAAGATATCACTTCTCATACAAACTTCTTTCTTCTTCTTATCATTAACTTCAACGTATTAATGGTTTCCAGTTCCTAAAAGCAAATTTCGCATGGACCACCTAAATAATATACAGCAGACGATTGGCCTCTTTTACACATAAGTATACTTGGTATCCGTTTGTGGGTGAGAAACACTTAATTGCATAATTGTTCTTTGCATGTAATTTTGTTTAAAATCGACTCAATTAGAAAGTTTTGTGACACAAAATTGATGAAATCCTGTAAATGAACTCATGAGTCATATTCAGAGGGACTGAGGGCAATGTACTTCCGATTTAGTCACAAAATGGGAGGAGGAAAACGATAAATTTATCTCTATCTATAACCGCAATGCTATTCAAATCCAAAAACATAAATATTCCTTTAATTGACATGTACAATACATTTCCAAACTTACTTACGTAAGTGACACAGTTTTCATATGACACACAATGCCATGGGTGTAAGGTGGGCTTACAGAGTTCAAACAGTCTTTTAAGGTCGTTGGCTTTTATTTTGTGTGTTAAATCCCGACTGGCTTATTAAATTTTAACAGACTTTTAAGTTCATCAGATTTTACATTTGTGCGTTAGATCCTTTAAAATTCTTAATTAGGGCTTGAAATAGTTTGTATGGCGAATTAATGTTCAACGAAAGGGGCGCCAATGGAAAATAAAAGTCCTAAACTAGGTCGGCGTCATTAAACGAAGTATATTGTGGGTGTAATTTGCTGAACACATCCTTTCACTGTTGGGGGGAACTCAAAAATTAGCTAAATTACTGGAGTGGGTAAGGTCGTTTGTCAGTGGTGAGCACTCAGAATAGAAATATTCGAGGCAAAGTCGAAATGGTAGGGAGGGCAATTTTTACATTTGGAAAAAGGGGGTATTTTTTAAAAGTGAATAACACCAATCGGTTATCCTGTATTAATGATAATTATATGTTCATTTTAATCGAAAAGTTGAGAATATTCCAAATAATATATATATATCATTAAGAATATTTATTATATAACAATTTCATATTTTAATTTAATAACTGCGTGATATACAGTGCGGCACTAATTCGGCATTAGAATAGTTCGAAAGCCAATCGCCAACCCTACGGGTGGACAAATGACTAAAAAACACATCACGGGTAATTACTTACGTTCATTCAGAAGGTGTATGAAATAAGTCACTTTGTCGTATAGGTAAAACATTTAGAGTAATTTGTGTTTTGGAATCTTTCAAGTTCATCTTTGCGTAAAGTTGTTGAATTAGTGTTTTTTGGGGATTGTTGTAACAGGTTTTTCGGGATACACATGAAAAATTACGCATAGATACCATTGAAGCTTCAGACACCAGTCAGTGCACAATCCGCCGTTGAAAATTATAGTTACAGTGCTGTCAAAAATTTCACTTTTCTTGGAATTTAATTTAATTAAGTAAATTTTCACTTTTCTTGGAATAAGTAATAAACTTTTATAACTCGTTTTGTAACAAAATATTGTCAACCGACACCAACTCAGGGAAAACCTTTTAATTACTTAATCGCTTTCTTACCAGGAATGGTAATTAATTTTCTGAAAAAAACCTCAAATTTCCCATGTGAAAAAGTATAAATGTTACACATCATAATTGTCGCATGTCACCAAAACACGAAAACTGAACACGTGTACGCCACTCGTCACTACAACGCAACGATATGTTAAGTACCTTTCCCCGAAAGGTTCACACTTTAAAATATATGTTAGTCCTACGCAGGTAGACATTTTGTGTGCGACCCTATTTTTCGCAACTACCTGAGGTACATTCTGTTGTACACGAAAATGTTAGGTGTTAAGTGAAATAGAAATGTAAGTTAGTCTTAAGTTAGATTCCGAAGCGGCAAGTGCCCCTCGTCAAATAAATAATTATTATATTAAATAAGAATTTTAAGATAGATTCAAACTGAAGTAGTCATAAGATTGACGCTTCCAATAAATATTATATTAAATAAGAGTCTTAAGATAGCCTCCGAGAAGGAAAGATCCCCTCGTTATTCAAAATAAATAAAGACGTCCCGCGGAAGATCACGGGATGACAAATAAAAAGAACATGTTTTTTTTTTAATTAATATTTTAACTTATAAACTCAGACCTATTTGTCGATCTCAGGCTTAGTTGTAACGCATAACTTGATATAACAAAAGTTCTTAAAAAACAGTGCAGACATTCTGGAGTGATAATAAACAGATTTTTGTTTTACACAATAATTTTTTTTTCAATTCTGAATATGTCACGTGGGAAACAATTAACGATTCACAAAATAGTGGAATGACGCAAAAACAAAGTGCCAATAAAATAAATCGCTGTTAAGGTGTAGTGAAGAAGTTTCTACAAGCCGGTATTGAAAATTACGAAAGAAATAAGCGATCTGAAAGACCAACAAAATTTTCGCCGACAGTAAAACGAGCCGTTCTACGTGAATGGTCCAAAAGAAGCTACTTCGTCCCAAATGGTTCGACGTTTTAATTTGGACTGGGGTTCTGGCCTCATTAGAAAATGGACAATAGCGTGAAGCAGCTTGAAGTATCGAAAGTGCTTGTGCAAACCACCATTCAAACAGTGACATAAGAAAGCCCGTATCCGCTGAAACACACATCCAACATAGTGAAACGTCTCATGTAATCTTCAGTGATGAAAAAAATTTTAATCTGGGCGGCCCCTACGGCTTCAAGTACTCTTGGCATGATCACAGGAAAAAAGGGAAAATCATATTGCGCAGGCCTTTAGGAGGAGGAGGAGTTATGGTGTGGATAGCTTCCATTGTAAATCTGAAAACAAATTGTTTTTATTTCTGGAAGAATGGACTCCAAAAAGTACCAATAAGCGTTGAAAGAACATCTTCTTCCTTTAATAACTCTTAACAGAGGACGATCAAAGAGCACGAACAACAACAGCGTGGTTTCAAGAGTATGGCATTAAACTTTTACGATGGCCAGCTTTAAGCCCAGACATAAACCCCATTGCGAACCTGTGGGGTATCATGGAAAGGGCGGTTTACGATCAGGAAAAGCCATAAATTCAAAACGTGGAATAACCTAAAGCAAGAATTGTTGAAGCATGGAATAATATACCGGACGATACTTTAAACAATCTTATTTTCAGTCTACCACGAAGATTGTAAAATATTATAAGAAATAACGGACAAAGCATTCCATATTATATAAATGAGATGATATGAGAACTAAAAGGGCTCCTCGATAATATAGTGGTTAGTATACCCGCCTGTCACGCGGGAGACCGGGGTTCGATTCCCCGTCGGGGAGCCTCTGGCGCAAGATTATTGACCTTGCCCGGAAAAAACAAATCGTTATGGTAAATTTAACAAGCCTCAGGACTTGCTAAATAAGGCTAAGACCGGTTCCCGGTTGTAGTGCCGCTGATGATGATGATGAGAATTAAAATATAAATGACGTGAGTTTGTGGCGGTTCCACGGACAGCACAAATCACCATAGTTTGAGACACCTCCGTTCCACCAAGGAACGTACTCACCTATGACTAAACTTCACGTGCCAACAGACACGTGCCCCCGCCCCCAAAGTCCACCTTTTCACCTGACCAAAGGTGACATCCATATTGGTGTCAACAACCCCACGTATCCACAGATACGTGGGCCCCAAGTCCCGAACAATTTCCCGTTGCCTGCACGGCGATCGTAGGACACGACCAGTATGGAAAATGTGTGTCGATCCATTAGCTGGATAAACACAAGTGGTTGGCACAGCTGCGCCAGATGTCGACAAACATCAAATCCCCGGCGACAAGCAAATTGCCGTAAAATAAACCGTCGGCTGAACCTTTGACCCTACCGCAATGCACTTCACCAAACAAAGCCATTGCGGAGAAACGGCAATAAACTAAAACGCTGTTCCCATAGGGCAAAGCATATGTAATTGTCGACCGAAGATAATTATTGCGGCCAAAAAGGTATCGCCAGGAATAATAAACCACACCAAAGATACACAGATCGATTCGACAGAAGGTGTGAACTCCGGGATCACAGGAAGGTCTTTGGCCACACAGGCAACATCCGCGTCTGTGTGTGTGGGTGCAACCGCACATCTGGCCTGCGACGAAACAGGAAACTGCAGGACCAAAAAAGAGTACGATCTTCCCTAGTGGAGAGATTCTCGGGTAAGAGGGAATTTCGAGTAAAAAGAGAAATGAATGAGAACCTTCGAGTTTCGTTTTTGGATCCCTTTGGGAAAGCTTTATGTTTCGAACCAGTTAGTCTACTTCAGGCATCTCAACGACGAGGTTGAGACCGAACACGAATACAGGAAAAGGAAACGAGTCGACCCGAAGTGTATAAAGTCGTGAAATACGCGAGTTCAATAATCAATTGTAATTCCAAATACTTATCCTAGCATAACGTGCACAGTAACATATGTCAACTTCCAGTCATAAACATTTCCCGTAGCATAACCTGTGTAATGTGTTATCGGCAGTTCTGATGTGTAATCACTTTCGGCTCTCCAGGACGTTTTAAATAAAAAAAAAAATAGTAATAATAAAGATAATTCAATGTAAAAGGAAGAAACTTGTTTCCTTTTTGGTCCCTTTTTTTCATTTTGTCGTGAGTTCACGTTGTGCAGGGTGCTCGGCGGAACGCCACTGCTACCAAAGACAAGCCAAAAACCTAATAATACTAACACCCAGCAAACTGATCCAAACCTAACTAATCCACCGCCAAAAGTTTATATTCTTTTTTTGTCACAAGTGGAATTTGGGTTTTTTTTTTCAGAAAGTAAATACAATTCCTCCTCGATAGTATAGTGATTAGTATACCCGCCTGTCACGCGGGAGACCGGAGTTCGATTCCCCGACGGGGTACCTCTGGCGCAAGACTACTGACCTTGCCCGGAAAAAAACAAATCATTATGGAAAATCTAACAAGCCTCAGGACTTGCTAAATAAGGCCAAGACCGGTTCCCGGTTGTAGTGCCGATGGTGATGTGTGAATTATTCGGTAGGCCGATAATGTGGATTTTTCGTTCATTGCACGAAACACATTTCTCGTATAACGCTGACTATCGTAATACCGCTGAATAATGTATAAATATATTGCTGTACCTGGCCAAGTCTTTCCACGAAGTACTGAAAAAAATGCTATGACAGTTTGACTTGCCATGAAATTCCTACAGCTATAACCACCTTCAAATGAATAATCCTATATTTGGACAATGTGCACACGTACACTGTGGGCTAACAAACGCAATAATAACCTATTTTCAGAAATGATCGGGATGACCTGAATTCGATCAATATGAATGTTTTAAGGGTGGAGATCTTCAACATATGCATGTGTAAGTAAGAGCAATAGGCAGTGAAAACGATTTTATATCGTGAGCATACTATCCCAATGGCATGTATCTGGAGAGTGCGCTCCAGAATGGGTTTATTCCCCCAGAAGCGTTCCCTTTCTTTGATAAAAAAAGCCTTATCCAAGACAAACATGAAGTCCATATTATTTACCGAGCTTCCCGTGGTGCTAGGGATAAACGTATTCTCCATAGTAGTGAAATCTCTAACGCCCCAGATCGCCTACGTTTCAGTATGGTGATCAATGAAAGATATAAATCCATAAAAGATAGAACCCAACCAAAGAGATAGCTCAGTTTTCCTGAGACGGACCTGGCGATTTGCGATACGTGTTTATGCCACGATACATTTCCGCAGACCGTGACGGCGAGGAATTTCATGCTTCGAGGGCCTGGCCATTCATCATCAGCTGTGGGACCGATTATCCACTTTTCTTTGTGAATGTTGTATGTTGTGTCTTCGTTTCATTGAAGTCGACGTGATTGACTTTTCCCGCCTGCAGGACTCTATCCAGATCCCGATTCAGACAGCCGATCTGACTACATCTCAGGTGGTGCGACGCAGATACTCTATTCGATCGATCACTCGAAAAAGAGGAAACAAGCGTACTATCGTCCGCGAAACTGAACACTTTGTTATCCGTTGATTCCAACAAACCATTTATTGAAGCAAATATAAGGTTAGAGGCAAAATAAAACCTTGAGGGACCCCGGAATTAACAGGATACATATCCGAAAACTCGCCGTCCACAACAACCCAGTTCGATCGATTCTGGAGGAAGCTCTTCGTCCAGTCGCAAAGCTGCTGGGAAAGTCCATATGAACGAAGTTTGCTTAGCAATGCCCCGTGCCAGACGCGATCAAAAGACTTGGAGATATCCAATGCGACCGCCCTTGACTCGCCATGCTGCTCAATCGCAGATGTCCATATATCGGTTATAAGTGTCTCCCGTGGATCGCCTGCTACGGAATCCGTATTGACGATCATTCAGAAGTCCGTTGCACTCCAAATATTTAATTAATTCGGCGTTGATGACCTTTCCCATCACCTTAGATAACATAGACAGTAATGCTATCGGCCGGTAATTTTGTGGGAGTCACTTTTCTCCTCTTAGGGATTGGCTGAACTCGAGCGACTTTCCAGCAGATAGGAAAGGCCCCTCGTACATAAGACAAGCGAAAGAGTCTGCCGCCCACGTAGAAAGCGTTGAATAGTACGCCGGCGGAACCTCACATCCCGCATCGAAGACCGTACCGGCGAGATCACAGGTGGTTCCAAAGACCGGCATCATGGTTTGAAATCGCGGAAAATAAATTCGTGATCACATTAGCTTTATCTTTTGAATTTGTTGCTAACTTCCCGCTGCCCGTCACTACCGAAGGAAAAGAGGAGGAAGCGAAGTTACTGCTGACAGCCCTTGCCATTGACCAGAAGGGACGCGAACCAGTTGGGCACTCAAGGAGTTTATTGTTCACTCTGTCATTGTAAGCCTTCTTTGCGTAGGTTCCTCCACGAGTTGAGTCAAATTGTGGCTAACAGCGAACATCTCCGCCAGCCTCCCAGCCTCGTCGGTTCTGTTAGAATGCACCAACCAGCCGGAAGTTGAGACCTGTGCGTAGGTTCAATTGATAATAGCACAGTCATTAAAGTAACTCTATTTATTTCTGTACAAAACTGATTATTTGAGGATCTTGAAATTAATTATACAAGTATGTGGCTCTGCGTCATATGGTTAAAATCACTATTTTTAAAATTTATTGTTAGCATATTATCTATAGGATGCCATGTAGCGAAGTATTTATGCTACAATATGGAAGAACAGTCGATTATTATGGTTTCCTAATCAGCATTTGATATCGGTCTAGAAAATATAATACAATTTTGAGATTATTTATCTTTATCTGTCGTTGGAAATTATAGTTAACTCTCTTACATTGGGCGAAGATTGTTGGGAAAAAATTGGTCCGTATTATCATGTCATTAATTTCACTATATTATTGTTTTAGTAAGTGAATGTGAGTGTAAACATTTTTCTTGATTCTTTCAGAGTCGATACTTATGTCTATTCGAAATGAGATATAGTTATAATCATTATTGTGATTAATTAATTTACGCTGATCCAAGGCGTTGTAAAATAAAAACTCAAAATTTCACATTAATGTTTAAGGAGAATTGGAAATTACTTAATAATGTAACGAGCACATTTATTCTTTCATGGCTTAGTGTTGACTTTCGGAAAATTTGTTTATCAATAATAATAAACTCGAATTACACAAACAGCGTATATCAATTAATGCGATTATTTTCCTCTATTTCAGACAAGATTTTTCGTCAACTATCCCAGTGGTTTGACGTATGAAATATAAATGTATATACTTGTGATCCAGCTCGACTAATCGGAGAATTTTCTGTAAAAGTGGAAAGAAATAACAACGAAAATCATGCGAGAACGTTATCAATTGTTTATAGTGAAGGAGATTTAAAGCGACACAGCAAAAATACAATATAGTCTTCTTTGTTACGTGGTATTGTAGAAAAACATCTAGAAGAAATGACTTCAATCCTACCCGGCATTCGAGTGGTAAGGGGACCGAACTGGATATGGCAGAATCAAGGTAATTTTTTTAAACATAATACAATTTTCATAATAATATTAATAGTAATAATAAATATAATAATATTAATAATAGTGGATTTGTTCGCCTATATTATCAATATTCCCTCGTGGCACTACTTGGGTAAAGCTGTGGCACTAGATATTGTGGGCGGTTTTTATTTAGTATCGGCAAGGATAGGGGTTCAATAAAAACTTCACTGTTGAAAAACACAAGAGCACTAGGTGCACTGGTGAAGATGTTAGAAGTAAACACGGCTGGAAGTCCTTTGTTGACGATACTCCACTATCGATACGTCCGTAATTCGTGGTGCGCCCAGTCGTCCTATTGCTAGCAGCAGCTTTTGGTCCAGAAGAAATAAATAATACAACGCTTTGTGTTGGTGTTGAGCACTGTTTTTTTATTGTCACAAATTCCTTTTTTTCTTTTTGTAACAAGTCACAAATGTTAATTACGACTAAAACATCTTGATATTCAAGGAAAGTCGATGCACTTGTACAGTTGAATTATTCTAATCGCGACACTGTTCATTTATTTCCAAAACGTTCGATTCGCCGTGCAATCGTCAGAGACCAGAAATGGCAAAAAAGGATTTTTTTATACTTATGATATAGCGCACTCCAACCGAGAATTAATGGACGGCAAGCGAACTCCACGGAGGATGGATTTTGACTCCAGGTGCAATCCACGTCCCATCCGATGCAACCGTGGTGGATCACACCGAGGTGGGACGGGCGAATCGGATCTACTTGGCGATGACCAATGGGCGATCGAAAAGGAGTTAAATGCGAGGATTTCCCATATGCCCCTATAGGACAAGTATGATGCCCCTTCGCCTGCAATACAGACAACGATCGGTCCTGCACGCGTTCAAACAAATGAACGAGCATAAGGGGCTGCAGGCATTGTTGTCATAAATCATCCATGATGCACGCCTGAGAACGAAATAGGTTTCTGCGTCCTAAGTAAACAGAAACGCTATTTCGCGGGTCGTACATTAGATGCATTGTGTTTGGTTCAGCCGTATTGTTTTGGTGCATGATGTAGGATAGATGTTTTGTTGACATTAAGTCAACAGAAACCTCGCCGACGATGGCCAGGGACCAGACTGGATGGCTAAACGTTTAGTTTGTGCAAGCATCGTAGGGCATGGCCATTACTATGATTATTTACTTAGGAAACGATACTTGAGACATGACCAGGGTATGATTGTTTAAGTAGCAATCATGTTCATATCTAGTCCCTCGATCGATTGGTAGCCGATAGTGGGAAATTGGTTGCAGCTATTGCGAACCTAAAGATATGGGGGCAATATTTAATTACTGAATGGTAGGGAAACTATCGGCTGCAGTTGTGTCAACAAGTACGTTGGTCGACGTGTCTTCTGGACCAACGGATTGTTGTTCGGACGATCGACCGATGGTTCAGCCGATAAGGCGAGGATGGACATGTCATGCATGTGTGTGAGAAAGTGCTTCTGAGCAATGCGCATTGACATGTTCAGGAATCAATGTCGGTTACATGAAGAGGTAACCGAATTAGATATCGAAAACATACCCCGGGGTGAAAGTTTGATGCCACGATAAGATGGTAATCTTGCCGTGGGCTTATGTTTTCAGGTGGAAGGTGATGCAGAGTAGCTTACGATACTCATTTGCAGGTAAGTATAATGACTTGCCTGGTAAGTGGGAGGCGGTTAATTCACAGGGAGCGGGTGGTTCTTTGGGAATGCCTTACAGAACCCCCACAATATCTCAAAGCCCTTCGATAGATATGACATCCAGCCCCGTAATTGAAATTGCTTTTCTATGGAGTGGAATCACAAATATAATCGAGTGATTTCACTTTTCGATAGGGTAGGCCATCTGATCTTCCGAGAACCCTGTAATACGAAACTCATATTGGTGATCACTACTGACATCGTAAGTTTGCAGTTATTTCTGTAGTTGACGATTGACAAGTAACGCAAAATAGAATAAGGAAGATGAAGAATATGTTAATTAGTTGAAATTTCACCTTTTTGGAAAATGGCCAGATGAATAGAACAGAACAGAATTCGCACCGATTTAGTGAGCGAGGAAGAACCTCATTGAAGTTTTGCGTATATTAAAAGTTATTTGTAAAGTTCACAATTATTGTTTTTGATATTTTTGTTTATTTTCTCGAATTCACGAATTGAATGCACTTTCTAATTTTCTTTGAGCACGAATTTGAATTTGTACAATATTTCAATTCCTTGTAGACCATATCTTTGGATAGAGATTTGTCAAAATAGAGACAAATGTTGCCAAATTATTTGTATACTACTAGTCTCTGAAACTTCAAGCCAGTTGCCAAGGGAGTTGCCAGTGCTTTATCGACAAAACTCTGAAGAGATTCCTTATGGTTTTTTATAATTAAAAACACTTAATTTAACGGGATCAGTTGTTTAGTAATTTTTAAATAAATATATTTTCTGTCCCCCAAATATTTTCCCATTCTGCCTTGATTGAAGCAATTTTGAGCAGATCGTTCATGAATTTATGCACAGTCAATCTACTGTGTTTCATGAAGGCACACGAAATACTTCCAGCTAAAAATAAATATTCATCGCTGTTTTGGTGTGTTTTAAAATTAAGTTTATGGAAATAAATCTTAAACACATATCCCCAAATATTAGTGAACTACAACAATTTCACTCTTATGAATGGAAAATATATAAATGATGTGCCTATTTTAGGAAAATAATTCATTATAAAGAAAGTTGAGAGGAGAAACTACATATTTATCAGATTTTTTCATTTTCTGAACGATGTTTTTAACAGAAATGATTTTTCTAGGTGTAAGACATCAAAATAAACTTTTAGACAGCAACCACTTACACAAAGACTAATTTGTAACCCGCAGCGCCACTTATGGAGCGATAAACATACACAGACATATTCATGTTTACCTTAATATGAAAATAACCTTCTGCAAATTTGATTGTGAACATAACTCCTCACATATTTCTTTATTTGTTTATTTGTTTTAAAACATCTATTTATTTACAAATTCTTTTGTATCTGGACATACAGCGAATGTACATTTTATTTACGTACAACATAAAAATACTACCACACCAGTCTTGATTATACGATAAACTGTAAAGCAATTAAGCCATTAAAGGGTTTTCCCTGAGCTGGTGTCGATTGACAATATTTTGTCACAAAACTAGTTATAAAAGTTTATTACCCATTCCAAGAAAAGTGAAAATTTACGTTTGAGTCTATAATTTTCACAGTCTATATTTTTGAGTCTATATGTTCATACCGCTATAAGAATACACTTCGTTTTTCGAGATAAAATAGATCTGCCCAAGTTAGACATCCATGGTAAATGTACATTGTAGAAGCTCGCCGCTATTGTGAATTGTATCGTACTTGGAAAACTACCTGTACCAAGTAGGATTCGGTGCCCACTTTTCTGACGAATGTGTTGATTAATCACGGAGATATCTAAAAAGATATAATATTATCGTCCTTTCGAAAGTATAACGCCAGGCCTAAACAATTCACCTTCCTCTTCCTCGAAAAGTACCCGCTGGATTGCTTAAGCTTTCCTTGGACCCATCCGACTCTCTGTTATGGTAGCATAATGATGTTCTGCATTGACGCAGGACAGCCCCTCAGCTTATGCACATTTCCAAACAGCAAGAAGCTGCTCTTTAAAATGCTTCAAAAACTATTTGAAATTCATTCTTAAATTTTTGGTATGTTATTTTTAAAGGTATGGACTTTCTAAAAATGAAGAAATCATTTTTTTTTTTTATTCAAAAGTACCACACTAGTTGTACCCCATAGATGATGTTTTTATTATTATTTATTATTCAATTTATACATTATCAAATTTCCTCATTTAATATTCGCCCGCCTAATCCTTGAGTAGGTAAATTAAGTATGATCATCATACCACAGTTAGCATACTCGCAAGATGTGGACTTCTCTGTACGGGTTCAGTATCACTTTCCCATATGTAAATATACTCTTGTTGTTTGCATTCGATTTCAGAATAAGAGAAACGAGAGTATCGGTATATTATCAATTACTGAATGGTAATATTGATTGTCAACGACTGAAGAGAAATATTGTATTTAACTTCCATAAAATTATTCCTCCTTTGCATAAAATTATATCTTATGCTCACCCTTCATCTTAGAATTGAAATTAGAATTATCACAATAAATTAATATGTAAATATTTAACATAAACAATACTGATTTTTTTTTATTACACTTCCCTCGGGGGAGGCGAACCTAAAGCGCCGAGTCGGCGCACCAAGATGCCATCAAATAACTATTACAGCTCTTTTTGAACAGTTGCAAGTTGTGACGTTCTGGAAACACTCACGCGAGGAGGGAATTCCACAGCTTTCCCGCTCTGTAACGGAACGAGTTCTGATGCAGCGATGTTCGCACCGTCGGGCGATAAACCGCAAATTGGTGCGATCCGTCGGATTGTCTCGTGGAATGCATATAAACCGAATTGCCCGGAACAATACCACTAATCTCCGAAGAACATTACCCGTGATAATATCTGTAAAACAGACAGAGGTCAGCTACGCGCCTTCGATGTGGTAGCGACGTAGCCTCGACGTCAGCGCCATGTCTCCGATAAGGCGGATCGCTAGTCTCTGTATGCTCTCAAGTAGGTTGAGGCTATGCTTAGGAGCGGAGTTTCAAACATGGGATCAATATTCGAGCGTTGGTCTAATTTGGGATTTATACTGAAGAAAAAGCTGGGCCGGAGTAAAATATTTCTTGGTTCTAAAAAGATAACTCAGTTTTCCTGAGATAGACTTGGTGATGTTCGACCCGTGTTTATGCCACTATAAATTCTCGCAGACCATGTAGCCGAGCAACTTCATGCTTTTCACAGATTCGAGGGCCTGGCCATTCATCATCAACTGTGAAACCGATGATCCACTTCTCTTTGAAAATGTTGTATGTTGTGTCTTCGTTGCATTGAAGACGACGAGATTGGCCTTTCCCCACTGCAAGGCCTTATCCAGATCACGATTTAGAAATTCGATCTGGCTACATCTCAGCTGATGCGACGTTGATACTCTTGTGGGGGCTCTTTAAAGCCTTCTCCAAGAACCACCCACTTTCTCAAATTAACCTGTCTTTTACCTCATCCACAAGACACCATACCTACCTGCAATTTTGGGCAGCGCAAGCTCCCAGCAGCATTTTTCATACTTGAAAGGAAATCTCTCCGACGGCATACATAATTTCGAACTTTTCTGGTTCATACTCCATGAACCAGTTTACATCTCCTATCGGCTCAGCTTGTTATCAATTAACGGTAAACAAACGCTGGCCAGCGTATTGCGGACCCAGCTGCAACCGATATTCCCTTCTACCGTATATAATTGTATATTTTATCTATCCCCTAAGGTTCGCTGAGTTGCGACCAATTTCCTAATTACTATACAACCGAGCATTTGATTTAGGCATGAACATGATCATTTGTTTACCCACGTTCATGCCCCATGAAGACCCATCATCTAACCCAAACAAATAACCCATAGCCACTGTCGCTGAGTTTTTTGTGGACTTAACGTCCATGAACAATGTTTCCTATTCTACTATAGAGCCATTCGGCTAAAGCAAATAGATTCCCAATCTCTGGTTGAACTATCGCCACCAGCAGATATCGCCTACAACGGCATTTCCCTGGAATCTTTAGTAAATACGATGACGACCCTTTGCAACATAGGCACATCATGAACATTGTGCATCCCATCATTGGACCTGTGAAATAGCGTTTTTGTTTACTTTGAAGCAAAAACCTATTTTCGTTCCCAGGCGTACATCATCAACGATCTATGGCCACATCGCCGGGGCCCCTGATGATGGTGCATTGTATGATCAGGTGTCCGCTGATCATTGTCTGCATTGCAGGGCATCGAACTTGCCTATACGGCATATGAAAATTCTTACATGCTCGATCACGATTGGCCGCCGCCAAGTTGATGGTTTTGCTCCTCTTCCATCGAGGCAATTCACCTCCATTGAATCTGACTGATGTGAGTTGCATCGTGGAGTCAAAATTCATCCGTCGAGGAGAGACGTTGAGTCTCTGCTGTTGTGCTATTCGTTCTGTTGTAAATTCAAAAATAACGGGTCAGATTTTCGTGTCGAGTTCTTGTGGCAAAACATATTTTCTATGGGAGTGAATTTAATATTTTATAGGAATAAATTTACTTAAATAATGATTGCCAAATACGTATGTGACGTTGATTCATAGAGTTCGTGTACCACACCGTAAATAACAAGTGCACAGTGAAAATTAAAATCGAGTCTACAGAACAAATAAAGGAACATTAAAATTAATCCAGTTCGTTTTATTTATTTTGCTTGATGATGAATGTAACATCGGTTGATTGACTTTTCGGTGCTTTCCCAATGCTCCCAATAGTGTTGTGTAACTTTCTCTGAATCTGCTCCCTTGCAGGAGCACAAGTAGAAAACACCTACACTCTAATTGCCCAATTACTCGAAAAAGAGATAACCAAGCTTACTATCATATGCAAAACTGAACATTCGGTTATCCGTTCACTCCAACAAATCATTTATGGGAATCAAAAACAAGGTTGTAGCCAAAATAAACCTTGAGGTCCTCCGGAATTAACAGGATATAGATCCGAAGACTCGCCGCTTACAACAACCCGGATCGATCGATCCTCGAGAAAGTTCTTCGTCCAGTTACAAAGCTGCTGGGAAAGTTCATAGGAACGAAGCTTGCTCAGCAATTCTCTGTGCCAGACGTGGTTAAAAGCCTTAGAGATATCCAATGGGACCGCTTTTGACTCACCATGCTTCTCAATCGCAGATCTCCATATATCGGTTATAAGTGTCAAAAGGTCTCCCATGGATCCCCCGCCACGGAATCTGTATTGACGATTATTCAGAAGTTCGTTGAACCCTAAATACTTAATTAACTCGGCATTGTGACCTTTTCCATCACCTTAGACAACATAGATAGTAATGCTATCGGCCGGTAATTTTGTGAGAGACACTTTTTCTCCTTCTTTGAGATTGGCTGAACTCGAGTTACCTTCCAGCAAATATGCTTCAATTGCATTCTCATTTATTTCACGCTAAATTGTGCCCAGTTTTTTTCTCTGAATATTGTTTTATAAACTCGTTAAATTACATATTTTCGTGGATTAGAGGCATTTAATGGAAATTAAGTAGCAATCATTTTTGATAATCTTATTGATGATACGTTTTTGCGGGTTCTTATATGACGAGCAAGTAGCTACTGCTCATTCAGAGACTTCCTGGCCGACATGGCTGCATTTCGGCTTTTTTTTAAATCTAAAATCGTCCTAGTTACTGGAATATCAGCTAAAATTGGAAATTTAGGGATCCACGAGGAGGAAACTAGTGTTCTTCATCATGTTTTTATGTATATCGTATAAGGTTTCACACAAATTTTTGTTTTATTTAAGAATAATAAAATTAAAAATGAAATCTATGACACTCCCTGATGTTTGGTATCATCTACCATATTTCCCTCAACGTTTATTTTTAAATCACTCTAAACGATTCCCGGTGGAAGCCCCAAAACTATAATTGCCCAGTAACACATGTCTGCTGCGTTGGCTCATACGTTTCAACGCATTTTCTCTAAAAATACTTTTATGTGTAATACAGCAGCATAAAAAAATCATATGTCGCGTGCTGGAGATATATTTATATTAAAGGAAGAGGGTGATATTCTAATATTCGCCCATCTCCAGATTCTCGTGCATTCCGAACTCACCTTTTTCATATCTAGACTTGAAGAAACAGACGTATCTGGGCACAAGCGGACTGTGTACACATGGCGTGTGGCAAAATGAAGTGAGATTTCCTTCAGGCATCTGAACGGCCGATGAACGCGAGAATAAATTTATAATTAGATTAACAAAAACAAAGTAGCCGACGACGGCACGACTGAAACTGCGCCGCTTCGCACTGCGTATTACAGAAGGGAGCCCGCGTGTCCTATATTGAATTAACTACTCAACAAATCGAGAATTGATGTGCACACCCTGAATTTGAGACTCATCGCAAGAGAAGTCGAGTCTGAAGCACTGTAGATATTTAGTTGGAACGGGCCTGCCATACAGCTACGTATCATCATCAAACTGAACGTGCTTCTCTCAGATATATATACACAACAATATCTTTGCTGATGTAGTTGCATCTGTTTTTAACCAAAGTGCCGTGAATATCTTTGTTTTTGTAGATGATGGAGAAGGTCATGTCGGTACAGTTTGTGAGATAGGACGCTTTGGATCGGCACATTCCCCTGAAAAGACAGTCGTTGTGAATTGGGATTTTGGCCACAGAACAAACTACAGAGTTGGATACCAGAATCAGTACGACCTGATAATTGTAGACAACGCACAAGTTGGTAAGTAGTAGTCCATCTAATGAATGTCAACCCCAAATTCCATCCCCCCATCTCTTATTATAATCTATTACGAGATTATGTTATATATAAAATAAACTATTCGTTGCTCCTCAAATGTGGGTGTACGGGTTTTCACTTAATTATATTTATCTTAATTATTTTCGTAGGTGTACGCCATTCGAACGTGGTATGTGATGGCTGCTCAAAGGGTGGTATAGCAGGAATAGTTTTTAAGTGTGCTCTGTGTTCTAATTATCATTTATGTGCCTACTGCTATGGGAATGACCTGCATGATATAGAACATCCATTTATTCGTTATACCACTCCCACGTCGCTCGGGTAATTTATTAGTTTGTGAATTGAAATAAAATGTGTTTAAATATTTAAATGAAAAAGCTTATTAATTTCTCTTTTGTAGTGTAAGGGTTCCACCCAGAAAGGGATCGACAAAGATACAATTGAAAGGAATATTTGTTGGAGCCAAAGTTGTTCGTGGTCCAGATTGGGAATGGGGAGAACAAGACGGAGGTGAAGGTATGTTTTTTAATTTCTACTCCTAGTGTATTATGTTCAAGATTTAATAAGTTATGGATTTATAATACGAATTTGTTTTTTTAGTTTAAAACACTACCTTAATACAAAGCTTTATGCAATTTCTTATGATATCGTAAATTCTGTATATTAGAATAATCTATTTGAATCAATGTTAAATTTAACATATGTAATGTAATAACGTACCGATTCCTTTTAAATGTAATAATCAATTTTAATGAGACCAATATTTGGAGTCCAACGTATTGGCTCGTTTCAACAGTTTATTCTCTGAATTGGCTTATCGCAAATTAAAACGGTTCCAAGATGAATGGTTGCATTATGCGGCAATTGTCGTCATTGACACCTTTGGTCATGATCATTATCTATTTTTATACGGTCTTCAATGGGTGGTACTTCGTGTTTTTTAATGGCATTTCTTATTTGCGTTTCGAAGGTGTAATTTAAATAAATCTACACAAATACAAAAATACTTTGTTGGGGAAAAATATGCTAAATTTAGTTTCTAGTTTGTAGAGTGTTATTATCGAGGGTATTGTAAAATATTACCTGATCTTCAACTTCACTTATTGCTACATTTTAGTTTTATAATACATAACAGAAATTACTTCAACTAGAAATGTTCAAACCAAATTTTTGATTTAAAAATAATTTTCTTTGTTCTTCTTGGTATAAGTTAATATGAAGAGAAATTCCAGATGTGTTTTTTTATATTTATGATGCGATTTACTTAATGCTTTTCTATTTTGAGGCAACCAAGCCCATACACATTCCATTTATGATTATTACAGAAAAATTTTAACGAATTTTGTTTATGTGGAATGCTGAGAAACTCCAGTTCTATTCCACAAGCGCCGTACAATTTCTTCGTCTATTTAAAAAATTGTAAAACAAGAGTTGTTGCGAAACCAATTTATTTTTGGGGCTGCATGGGGAGAAAAACTAAACAAACATGCCGTTTAATAATCATTAGCCATTTTCGTTAGAAAAGATTGCTTTGCTTAGGTGTTAGGTTGAGATAAATGAAATCGGCGTTTTTTTTTAAGTAAACATTGACAAAGTTTTTCCTATTTAAAAACCGTTTTATTTATCCGAATATTTTCCTTTGTTGTAGAGTTTAAGATTTTACTCTTGGAAAAATTGGCACATGCATTTTTCACCGCCTCTTTTGAAGTCGCTTTTACGCATGTAACATCGGAACAAATTATAATCTGACGGTACAGTCTCAGGACTGTATACAATGAATGTGAAATTACCCAGCCAAAGTCTTTCACTTTCCGCCGGGTCATCAACGATGTGTGTAACTTAGAGTTGTTGTGATGAAATACTTTGCAGTCAATCTCGTTAGTTTGTTAGCGAGCGAATAATTTTCTGGCAGTTGATTGCTATAGAGTACCTTTACCGCAAATACCTTCTGAAAAAAAATCGTTTTTTGTTTTAATGCCACTAATCTTAATTTTTCAGCTGTGAAAAAGTAGTGACAGACGCAACTAACCGCTTCAAAGTTATGATACTTAAAAATCAAGCAAACTGAAAAATACAGATTTTTTTTTCTTCAAGCTAATATATCTGGGAAATAAAAATGTGAGGTGCAGTTTTTATAATCGTGATAGACTAGATTCTAAGAATACTCTGGCACAAAAGTGTTGAAATAAATAAAAAAGGCGTTAACCCTTCGTTCTTTCGTTTAACTTATGTCCGTGTGTAAACAAGACTCCCATATTTTATGGCTCTGTCTTATAAGTACCTGGCCTTGAATCACAATATCGCTAAAGTTTGGTCTATTGAAATAGCTGTAATTCACAAACTGAACGGCCTAACAACTTAAGAGAACGACAGTATTGTTGTGGAATAAAACGTTTACGAAAAATATCAGCTTTTAAACACTAACATTACCATATCTGGCATAGGCCAGGTGCTTACCATACTGTACTCATATTTTTCCATTTAAAAGAGTTTTTATGCAGACGATAAAATGTAACATACATTTTCTTTTAACAGGTAAGACTGGGCGTGTTATGGAAATACGAGGATGGGACAATGAATCCTGTCGAAGTGTAGCAAACGTATCGTGGGTAACTGGATCAACGAATGTTTATAGAATTGGTCATAAGGGTAACGTCGATTTGAAATATATAGTTCCAATGCCTGGAGGCAATTACTATAAGGATCACATGCCTGTTTTAGGTAAGTTATAACATCTGGTCGCCTTCCGGTTAAATTTATTTACAAGCAAAAGATGTGAATCGGATCAATATAGCTGTAGCTGTTGTTTATAGTTTATTTATTTTCTTATTTTATTTTAATATATTCTGACTTGTTGCTGTAAAGATATTTGTTTCCATTCAATGTTGTTTAACTAGGTATCCTTTTATACCGTCTCATTCTTCTTTCTCCCGCGCTGTTCACCGAGATTTAAGAGTATCACTAATTCGCGTTTGTGCTCACATGATATATTTAGAAAAACAAATTTATCCAATAACAAGTCACAATAAGAGAATAGAAAATATTTTAGTCCAAATAATCTTTTCTTTTATTGACTTTTGTTCAATTACAATTTTGAATTTGGAGATCCGCTCAGGTAAAAACTTCCAATATGCCCCTTACTCATGAATGTTATAATTTTCATATAGTCAAGTATCTAAAACTACCCATAGTCTTCTCCGATTCTCTTTAAAGGGGCATAACCTTTTTGGATATGATTACACTTTTTTCCCATACATTTAAAACTATCAAACACTAAACTTTCTTCTATTGTTTTTATCCAATCGATATTGATAATACTTCGGCTTCGTTGGAATTCCGATTACTGCTTATGATAATTGTTTTTATAGTCTTCAAATTTACCCTCTTATAAATACATTTTTTATGCTGTCCAAGTGGTGGCGAACGATGGCGAATGTACTAGATTCCTCCAGTACATTCTTTTTCGAATCCGCAACACCAAGCAATAAATTATAAAGAACGTTGTCCATTTTAGATAGTTCAGACAGTACTGCTTGCACAGTAGTGTCCATATAGCGTTTTGTGGCGAGTCTTTCTCTTTGCTAATAGTAATTGCTATTTTTATATTTAAAACCTTTTATTTTGTCCTCACGTTTGTACAATTGAAAAAGACCAACAACGATGGTGTGTGCCATTGTATCTAATCTAGGAGCAACATTTTAAATTAATTCATCGTTAACCACGAATAAATAAGTTAATTGCCCATGTGCTTCCGTTGCACGGAAGAATCAATTTAACCTATGTATGCTTCAAAGGATTTGAATGAGGCGGGTCAAATATACTATTGCAGGGATCTAATTTTACAACCACCACAGCGAAACAATCCTTTTAAAATACCACTGAACTCATTCTCTTTTCTGGATAATAAAATTTATTTGTCACTGTCATTAGAATTGATTTAAAACTAACAGTGCACCCAACAAATAAGGAAGGCTGTAAAATGCGGTAAAAATTATAGGTTTTTGTACTTGATGCATATTTCAAAGTATGCATTTTGATTGAAGAATGCATCCAAACTCAAACAGTGTTGTCGAGAAGTGAACTCCGACCTTAGGTTAATATGGGTCTTGTTATATTTTTAACCTTCCTACATACATTTGCCGAACTGTTCGCATCATCCTAAGTGCCTTTATTTTATTGGTAATTTTAGTTTTTGGTTTTTAAATCGTATACGCGAAGGAGATTTTCAGATACCACGAGAAAAAGATCATAGAAAGATGAAGTGTCGTTGTGGATTGTTGTTGTTTGTCTACAGATTGACATCGCGGGGGAACACATATTATTCGCGCAGTTCAGATGGACAACATTAAGATTATCGAGAGAAAAAGTTCCAGAATAGTTCTTGGTATACCAGGTATATGCATAAGTTCCGTCCGGTTCTTTGGTAAAAAAAAAACGTAATTTTCTAGGAACAATTTTTTTTTATTCAAAATATTGGCCATTATTCAAAATATTGGCTACACATTTCGCCCATCTTTCAGGTAATTTATGAAACCAAACCAATCGTTGAGCCATTTCCCAACTTCCTCGAAATCGCTGAAGTGCTGCTCTGCGAGCGCGTGCCCCATTGATGCGAATAGGTAATAGTCAGATGCCGTCAAGTCTGGGGAGTACGGCGGATGTCCCATGCAAGCGATTTCAAGGTGTCTTTCACTAGTTTTGCTGTGTGAGACGGCGCATTGTCGTGTAACAAAATCACTTTGCCATCTCTTCTGGCCCATTCCGCTCATCTTTCGATTAATGCGTGGTTTAAATTAAGCATTTGTTGACGATAGTATTGTGTATTAACGGTTTCGCCGGGCTTCAAGAGTTCATAATGCACAATACTGGTCTGGTCCCCCCACACACAGACTACGGTCTTCTTGCTGAAGCGATTTGGCCTTGGTGTTGTAGGACCGGCTTCGCCAAGTGAAAGCCACGTTTTTTCCGCTTCGGGTTTTCAAAATAAATCCATTTTACGTCACCTGTCACAATTCGATGCAAAAATGATTTACTTTCGTGGCGCTGAAGCAGCATTTCACAAATGACTGCGATTTTCGATTTGACGTTCATTCAAATCGTCTGGGACCCATTTACCAAGTTTATTGATCTTCCCCATTGTTCGCACACATCTGCTGATTGTTTCTTGTGACACATGTAATGCTTCTGCTAATTGCCGTTGAGTTTGAGTTGGGTCATCATCCAATAACTCCTGTAATTGCTCGTCTTCACATTTTCGTGGTCTACCAGAGCGTACACTGTCTTTCGCATCTTTCACATACTGAGTGATAGTAAATTATGCTTCTGACGGCTTTCACCGGCTACTCTCCACTAAGCTGACTTCCGATTTGATTCCGGAATGAAATGGTAAATCCATGTTTCATCCATTGGCACATACTGACGCAATAAATCAGTAAACAGTACTAAACACCGCTCTGAATCATCAATGCGATGTTCCAATGTGAGCAAACAGTTGTAAAAATAGCGTCATTTAAATTAATACAACTCAGCATGTTATTGTTCGATTATCATGAAATTTTGGCACATATCGTCTGAAGGTTAATATTTCCCGTCATAAAGATTTTTCAGGCCCCATCCCTTGGTTAGTCTCGGGACTTTTTGGACGATGTGTTCTTATCTGTTAGAACCGCCACAAGCTCTTAAGACTCCGAACGCGAGTACCTGCTTAATCCATTCACTGCCAACTACGAGATATCTCGCAGTTTGCGTTACGAGGTTAGATTGATTTTCAAAAACACATTTCATGCCACTCGTTATTATCCAAATAATAACGTAAACATAACCAAAAAGAACTTAACTTTTATTTGCGGCCTCAATGGCTGAGTTGGTAAAGAGGTTTGATTGTGCAAATCTGGGCTCAACTGACGACTCCTGCTATTGTGCAGTTCGGCAGTATTACTGAGTGATAAGTAGGGTCCCAAACCCCAGCCGCCCGGTGAAATACCACCCCCATCAAGAAAATATTCGGTTATAATATATTAATTATATATGTATATATTTGTATGTATTAGGTCTGGCTTTTCGGGGCATATTGGGCAAAAATCTATCTTTTTTACGTCAGTTTTGGTTTCCAAGTAATGAAAATCAGACAAATTTCTATTACATATCGTGCTTTCTCCTGCATTACTGTCGTCGCCATTAACTCATTGTAGACTCATTGTACCGGTATGAAATAAACAAGCCGAAGAAAAGTCGTAATTCTTTAGCGTTGGTATCTTTCCATTCTCGCACCCGGGACGATCGTGATAATGGAAACTGCTATTTCTTGGGCAGAAGAGCGTTTGATTTTTTGAAAAATCTTATTTAACAACTTGCCCCATGAGTTGGGCGACGATTGTGAGCGTCACTTGCGATGCGCGATATTCTTGCGCCATGATAAGGAGCATACTCATGACAGAAACTTTTGCGCAAACCACTGGACTGTAATAGTACTGGATTTATTCTTTAATAAACCTACAGAAAGTGATAATTATATTTTTATTGTTTCATTTCGTTTTTATGAAACAATATGTTAACGTTTTTATTTCATTTAATATTTGTATGGTTATAGAAAACGTAAAAATGTACAAACGTAAAAAAATGAAAATGATCACGTGGTCACAGAAAAAAAAAACGTGTGGGTCACGGTCTTCTCACTTTTGGCCCAGACAAAGGCTAACGTGTCGAACAAGTTGTTGTAAAGCAAAGGGTTAAAGAAGATTTTGTTAAGAACATACATTTTTTTACTTCCTTACGTGGTTTTTATTGAAAGTGATTAGTTAACTCTGATCCTACCCTTCGTAGTATTAGATGCTACTGTATGTTTCCGCTCATGCCCCTAGAACTTAAAATTGTACACTCACTACTTGGTTTTATCTGCTGATTTTTAGTTGTCGTTCCAATTTTATTACTTAACACCTCTTAGTAAAGATTGTTGCCTTATGGATTTTTTCCAGAGAGAATCATTACACATCTGTATTATTGGCTGTTGCCAAATAAAATTACGAGACGAGCTTGTAAAATCAACCAAAACGAAAAGAAAACTATAAAAAAGTTCATTGGTAAAGAAACACTACGAAATATCTCGTAAATGCCACAGAGTCGAGGACTTTTATTTAGTAACGCCAGCTACGAGTTGACTCTCTATCTAAAATATTCATATTTTGTGTAAAATCTGTTATATGGAAACGCCAACGTAAACTATCAGCTTCAGTCGATCCACACGACCTTGATAACCTCGGTTAGGTCATGTGTTCCCTTCCGATTGTAATCTTCGGGAATTTAAGTAAAATTCTCATGGACACCGTTCCCAATACGCTCGCCCTTCTTGTGAGAATATTATGCATTGACCAGGTATCAAACAATCCCCTTTGTGGGCGCATATTATAAAAGATGTTACTGTTGAGAAGTCGGCCATTACGCGATTGGGATTGCCCTCGATTCAGTGGAGACTTCTCAAGGACTTTATTAGTAACGAAGTTGTGTCGGACGTTTGATTGTGCATACGTACATTGTTACATCGACATTTGGACAGAATTACTGAGTGCTAGGTTGGGTTCCAATGTCCAGCCGCCTGCGAAATACCTCCTCATTAAGATAGAGGCTCCGTAAAATAGTTCGGAGAAATTCTTGACGATCTTTCAGAGTTTGGTTGATGGACCCGATCGAGAACAAAATAGCATCTCACGGTACCGACTCAGCGCTATCATCATCTTCATCGGCACTACAACCGGGTACCGGTCTTGGCCTTATTTAGCAAGTCCTGAGGCTTGTTAAATTTTTCATAATGATTTGTTTCTTTTCCGGGCAAGGTCATTAGTCTTGCGCCAGAGGCTCCCCGACGGGGAATCGAACCCCGGAGTTCAGCGTGCTTTTTATTGAGCGCCCAGGTCTCGGATCCATACGTGAGTACTGGTAAGACCATGGTCTTGTACAGTAGCAGCTTAGATGTTCTGGATAAATTTCGGGATTTAAAGAGCCTTGATAGACCATAGTAGGCTTTGTTGGATTTGATCAGCCGTTCGCGTATTTCTTCTTCCATATTGTTATCGGCTGATACTATTGACCCAAGGTAGTTAAAGGATTGCACTACTTCAAATTCGTGTTCCACTACCCTGATAGCTTTACCAACGTTAGGTCTTCTCTTCGTAGATGTTGCCACCATGTGCTTACTTTTCCCCTCATTAATGTGTAGTCCCAGTTTTTGTGCCGCCCTCGATCTGGGTGAAGGAGTCCTGTACAGCCGATTCGGTTCTACCGATGATGTCGAAGCCATCTGCGTTGGCAAGTACCTGGCTGGACTTGGTGATAATAGTACCTCTAGTTGTGACGCCAGAGGCACGGATCGCTTCCTTCAACGCCAAGTTGAAGAGGAGGCAGGCCAGACCGTCCCCTTGTCGGAGTTCATTAAAGATGTTGATTGGTTCGGACAGCAATCCCACTATTTTTACTTGACCACTTACGTGGATTATGGTCAACCTACAAAGTCGTATCAATTTGTTTGGAATTCCGAACTCTCTCATGGTATTATATAGTTCTACCCTGGCTATGCTGTCGTAAGCGGCCTTAAAGTCTATAAATAGATGATATAATGGAATCTTAAATTCCCGACATTTTTCCATCGCCTGCCTAAGGATGAATATCTGATCAATCGCTAATTTGCCTGGGATGAAGCCATACTGATATTGACCAATGATGGCTTTAGCGTGTGGGGCTATCCGATCTTGTAGGATAGTGGAGAGTATGTTATAGGCGGTACTCAGCAATGTTATACCCCTATAGTTGCTGGACAGTGTGATATCTCCCTTCTTATGCATGGGGCAAATTATACCACGACGCCAATCTTCCGGCATCTCCTCTTGCTCCCATACGTGCACCACGATCTCATGAATTGCGTGATGTAACCCTGTCCCTCCTTGTTTGATCAGCTCAGCTGGTATGTCATCAGCCCCGGGGGCTTTATTCAATCTCAGCTGCCTTATGGCTTTTAATTTTTCGTCAATGCATGGTGGCGGCAGCATTTGGTCTTGATCTTGCATTGGTGAGGCCTCCAATTCTTCTGTGAGGTGACCATTTAGCAATTCATTGAAGTGCACTTCCCATCGCTCCAGAATGCCTTCAGGGTCGGTGATCAGATTACCCTCTTTATCCTTGCACAAAGTGCAGCGTGGTGTGTACCGCGTCATACTGCGGATTATTTGGTAGAACTTCGGCGCCTGGTGCGGACCTCGCTCTCTACTTTTCTCTATTTCACAGACAAGGTTTTTTTCCCAGGGACTTTTCTTTTGTTTGTGGAGTTTTTTTTTTCAGGTCTCATGAGCTCTTTGTATTTGTCCTCGTGCACCCGCGTCCTATGAGAGTGCTGCATTGCCCGGCATATAGCATTCTTACGTTCAGTCGCTAGTTTGCACTCATCATCAAACCAGTCCCTCCGATCTCTACGATTACTGCCTAAGATGGAGTTGGCAGTACTAATGACAGTATTTTAAGGCGTGTCCATTTCTCTTCTACGCCCGGCATTCTGACCCCAGGACCTACTCTCCCTCCGTCGATGGCTTCGAGGGCGAGTCTTAACGCATGACCAAATGTGTTACTGGTATTCTCATTGCGTAAGGCAGCCGTGTTGATCCCAACCTGATCCGCGGATGCAATACATCTCCGTAAGACAATCCGCGCTCGGAAAACTGTACCAACAAGATAGTGATCCGAGTCGACGTTGGCACCTCGGTACGTTCGTACCGTCATCAGGCTCGAGGAGTGGCGGCGATCTATCAATATGTGGTCAATTTGGTTGCGACTGGCTCCATCAGGTGATACCCAGGTGGCTTTGTGGATATCTTTACGCGGGAACCTGGTACTTGCAACGACCAAGTTTCTTGATGCTGCCAATTCGATGACTCGTGGTCCATTGTCATTAGTGTTCTCATGCAAACTATGGAAATCTGCGTAGTGCCTGAAAACCGACTCCCGACCTATTTTCGCATTCAAATCACCAAGAACGATTTTCACATCCTATCTTGGGCGGGCATTGAAGGCCCATTCGACGTTCTCGTACTGTTCTGTTCCTATATAGGTCCGTGAACGTTTATAAGGCTTATGTTCTTAAACTTGCCTCGCACGCGAAGAGTGCATAGCCTTTCGTTTATTGCATTAAAGCCGATGATGGCAGGCTTCAGTTTTTGGCTGACTAGAAAGCCTATCCCGACCACATGGTGTTTTGCATGTCAGCTGTAATAAATGTTATATTCGTTTCTTTGAATACACCACTCCCCGTGTCATCTTATTTCTTGTAATGCTGTTATGTCAGCCTTATATTCGGACAGGGCATCGGCTAGCTGCTGTGCAGCTCGACCTCCGTATAGTGAGCGGACGTTCCATGAGAAAATTCTTAAATCGTTTAACGATTGTCGTTTCCGTGGTCGTCGTCGTGCATCCGGTCCATATCCGAGGCTTGTCAAATTTGCCATAATAATTCGTTTTTACGACATGGTTATTAGCCTTGCGTCAACCTTTCTCAGGATGTCGCTGCATGCATTGGTTCACTACCTGGCGGGTGCCAAATTAGCTATCCAGGGGTGCCACGTGGAGACCGCATGTCAACTTGGATTGGACAGGGACAAGGATCGTCCTGGCCTTCGCCGGGTTGAAAACAATCAGTGACTGCCCTGTATGTTCGCTCCTATCCCCCCGACTCAGGGCTATGGATTTGTAAAATAAGCAGTGTAAGAGATTTGGTGGTTAAATGGCGATTAAAGCCATATTCGACTTTTGGTGTTATTAAAGACCATCGCACATATAAAATACTTATATTTTCTACATTTACGGTTTGAGATAAGCTTATGATTAGTTAGATTAAGATTAGAGATGTAACATAAACGCATATTAGATTTATCATTTTAATTGAAAGTCTAAATTTATGTTTGATAAAAAAAAATCGGGCAAAGTGTTTTTCGAAAGTGTTTACGAGAATCGTTATTGAAATAAATTAAATCCTAAGGGCAGTACCATAACATGATAAAGTGACTTAGAATGTCCGCACAGTATGATAGATCCGGCTGAGTTAAATGACCTAGCCAATTTAAGTCTAACTAATAATTGTTTAGTATAAATTGAGAAAATAAAACATAAAAAAACAATGATTGTGTGTTCTACAAATTTCTTTAACTTGCATAATAGTTGAAAATTGTGTTTAAAATAATAAAGAAAGTTAGAGAGGATTTATTTATATAGTTAAAACCGATTTATTTATATATTTAATTTTTGTAATTTAATTTGGTGAAGGCTTTTTTACAACAAGCAATATAGATAACTTAAAAAACTAACTTAAAACTAGGGTGACATACGAATCAGTTGTAATTAGATTTGTTAAACATTTACTAGTTGCTTCTATAATAGAAATGGGTAGACATTTTGGGGAAGGGACAAGTTTAAATTTGGCGTTAAGTTGTGTGTGGGGTGTGAAAGTGGGATTCAGGGAGATTATAAGGAGACGGAGTTTAAGAGTGAAAGTGTTAGGGTAGAAATCAAAGGGGGTGATGTAAGAGTTGGCCTTCCGTAGCATTCGTGAGATGGTTTCGTTCGTTTTTAATAAGAAGTGGTAGCTTAGTTCATTTATGATTTAATTTACTGAAGGTTAAAGTAAAATTTCATGAAAAAAAACGCGTGAACTATAGACTCCATTGTACATGGATGATTAATTTATTATTGGGAAAGGCGTTTAAACATACAAGCTAGCCATATATGTGAGACGCCTACGTTCGACTCTAGTTGTGTACATCTCATGGTGTTGTTTTTCTGTTCGAATATATAAAAAAATTATTAATTAATTTTAAATTATATTGATTTGAAATTGCCATTTATAAAAAGAAAATACTTTCTTAGGTCAACCAGAGGAGCAGCAACCTGTTGCTCCCACAGTCAAACCAGTTTTCTCGGTTGGAGACCGAGTCAAAGTATGTTTAGAGGTAGATGCTCTAATGAAGTTGCAGCAGGGACACGGTGGTTGGAACCCTAGGATGGTAGAACATTTACCCAAATTGGGCACAGTCCATCGAATCACTGAGAAAGGAGATATACGGTATGTAGGGAGATCAAATGTCATTTATTAAATGTAATGAAATTTTTTTTTTAAATAGCGTCCAATATGATAACTGTCATAATCGTTGGACATTTCATCCAGCCGCTTTAGTAAAAGTGTGTTCGTTTCATGTTGGGGATTTAGTTACTATCATAAATGATGCTGGAAAGGTGCAACTGCTTCAAAAAGGACATGGAGAATGGATTGAGTTAATGAAATATGTAAGTAATAAACTTAAAAAAATCGCTAAAATCTGTCTCGTAATACTAATTAAGTATTCAGCTGCAGATGAGTGCGAAATGTTTTACTGTTTAGTAGTAGTGGAAAAAAACGGATATCCTATTCATACCTCACAGTTCCGTGATCTACCTGGTTCGAATGTTCGAAATGTTTGTACTATTTTTTTATTATAGGGTTATATTACGCATCTTTCAAGATAGATGAGTTCTAAACTTCGGTAAGGCATTTTTTACGGTTGAAAAATAATATTTAGATGTCGATTGATAGTCAATCCTATATTCTTTAAGGGATTATTCCCGACTTATGCAAAAAAGGCTTTTTTATGATTTTTTTGCAGACATTTTATATGAATGGTATACAAATAATATATCATTGGATTAAGCAGCTCTTGAAGTTAGGAAAAAAAATGTTTTTATTGGAATTTTTTTACAAAATGGTAGCTGTACAGTAGTTAGCGTAGACCACTACTTCATAAAGGCTTTCCGCGGCCGGGAGTAGAAGTCTCAATCAGCTGAACCTTTTTATTTTTTTTATTTCACTTCTCCCAGGAAAGGGAACACCACAGCGCTGAGTCAGCGCCCCGAGTTACTATTTTTTCTCGACCCGGTCCATCAGTCAAGCTCCGAAAGATGTCCAAGGACATCGTCCAACCATTTCACGAAGCCTATAGCTTGATGGGGTGGTATTTTCCCGGGCGGCGGGGGTTTGAGACCCTACCTACCACTTATTAATTGTGCCGAAGTGCACAATAGCAGGAGTCGTCAGTTGAACCTTGGTTTGCACAATCAAACGCAAGACACAACCTCCTTACCAACTCAGTCTTTTGGGCGGCAATAACAGAGATGAGGCCTAGAACAAAAATATTTTTTTTTGTGTTATCTACCTGAGTTTCGCTACTGAAGTACATGTGATTATATTTTTAGAATTTTTTTTCGCGAAATGACAATTGTTTTAACAACAACTCGTTCATAACATTTTTTTTCCTGCATTTAAAGTTTCAAAATGCGTCTGTTTTCAAGCAGAATTCATACATATTTGGCCCGGAAAAATTGATTTTAAGAAATTTTGAATATAGATCGGTAATTGGGGGTTGTAGATTTTGATTCTAGGGATGTTTTGGCATGATTTAAGCCATTAAAAAAATAATGGAAAAGAAGTGAAGCCGAATTTTTTTTTTATTCATTATCATGTTAAAATTAATAAGTCTACAATTCCGTGGCGCCCGTCCTATGCTTTATATCAGGGGAGAAATGCTGCGAAACTTTCTTTTACAATGCGCACGGACACAAAGGATTGTTTGATACCCTTAAATGTCAATGCAGAGTGCAGAGAGAAGAGTCAGGAAATTGAAAAAGGAGATGTGGTCACTTATTGGCCTGTGTGCCGCGTTGTCTGCTTTCATACATCCTGCCACTATGAACTTTCCGGGCAGGCTCCTCTTCGCTCATTCGAGCTAGGTGTCCCGCTGATCGAATTCTACCGAACTTGATTTTTCTTACAACATTAGGTTCAAGGTAGATTGCGTACAACTCATGGTTGTAGCGTCTCCGAATCGTCCCCCCTCACATACGGGGCCAACAATTCTCCTTTAGACCTTCCTTTCGAACGTGGCTAAGAGTTCAGAGTGCCTTTTATTGA
The DNA here is from genome assembly GCA_963931805.1 of Microdon myrmicae. NCBI lineage: Eukaryota > Metazoa > Arthropoda > Insecta > Diptera > Syrphidae > Microdon > Microdon myrmicae. The sequence goes on from OZ007497.1 coordinate 72,884,489, forward strand.
CCACCCAGGTCTCGAATCTATATATGAATACTGGTAAGACCATGGATGTTCTGGATAAATTTCGAGATTTAAAGAGCCTTGATCAGCCGTTCGCGTATTTCTTCTTTCATATTGTTATCGGCTAATACTAGTAACCCAAGGTAGTTAAAGAATTGCACTACTTCAAATTCGTGCTCCACCACCCTGATAGTTTGTCCAACGTTAGGTCTCCTGTTCGCAGAAGTTGTCACAACGTACTTAGTTTTCCCCTCATTAATGTGCAGTCCCAGTTTTTGTGCCGCCTACTCGATCCGGGTGAAGGAGTCTTGTACAGCTGAATCGAATTTACCGATGATGTCCTTTGTGTCGTGTCAGCTAAATTTGCTCTAACCAACAGCAACGGTTACGAGAAAACTCCCAAAAGAACAGTATGGTTCTATGAGAAAGTCAATTGGGAAGGTCTGAACGACATTTTTGGGAAGTTAATGGGTCGTTATTTTTCCTCAATAATGATGTTGAGTCTATAGCGGACACATTGACGGACAAGATTCTGTTTGGCATGCGAACCTTTATTTATAAACCCAAGAGAAATATGTGGTTCGATTCCGGGTGCAGAGAAGCCATTAAGGCTAAAGAGTTGAGCTTCCGGTTGTATAAATCAAACAATATTGAAGAAAACCGGAAAAGTTTTAAGAGAGCTAGAAATAACCGCAATGCGTATATTCAACGCGCAAAGTTCTTCAACTCAACGCTGGCTGATATCACATCAGTTCCGGCTCAATTTGAGTATAACCAGTACACCATGAGCCAGATTCGCTTCCGAATGCGTACTGTTGCCCGAGCACTCAAGGAGCTAAACGCACACAAATCCTCTGGTCCAGATGGCATTCCCGCAATTCTCTTGAAGAAATGTTCCTCTTCACTCTCTAAACCACTGCGGGAACTCTTCCATTTGTCTTATTCTACTGGCTGTTTCCCAAATAGATGGAAGTCAGCGAACATTCAGCTAATTCCCAAAAAGGGTGACAAATCATCTCTTTCTTCTTATCGACCCATAGCATTAACTTCTATTCTCTCCAAGGTAATGTAATCTCTTATCAACCGTCAACTTTCGAAATTTCTGGAATCAAATGACCTCCTTAATGAGCGCCAACATGGCTTTCGTAGCAACAGGTCCACAGGTGATTTGATGGCGTACCTTACCGAATTGTGGAGCCATTCCATCCACTACTTCGGTGAAAGCAAGGTTGTTGCACTGGATATCTCTAAAGCCTTCGACAGAGTTTGGCATCCAGCCCTTTTATCAAAATTACATTCATATGGAGTGGACAATTCCCTGATCCAATGGATAAGAGACTATCTTTTTGGCCGTTCAATCGAAGTGGTTCTTGATGGTGCCAAATCTGCCTCCCATCAAATTAATGCAGGTAAAGTTCTGTACTCTCACCTACTCTCTTCCTCATCTTTATAAATGATCTCTTGTCTATTATCCAGAACCCAATCCACTCGTTTGCCGGTGATAGCACATTGAGTCTCTCATACTCATACGAACATTCCCGGCCAAACTCTTCGAACGTCAATACCAATCGGCAGGTTATGCTTAATAAACTGAATTCCGACCTCAACAAGATTTATCAATGGGGATTATCTAACTGAGTGGAGTTCAATGCCTTAGAAACTCCTTGCTGTCTCCTGTCGCCAAAGGTGAACCCCAAAGTAAATATACTGTCGATGAATGGTGCTTCCATCGGCGAAGCCAAGGAACTATCAATCCTCGGCACTCGAATTAATTCGACTCTTAATTGGAGCGACCACATTTTTGAATCTGCGAAAAGTGCGGCCAAATGGATGGGGTTCCTTAGGAGATGCAAAAGACACTTCACTCCATCCAACCTGGCCACTATTTACAAGACGTGTATTCGTCCAAAAATGGAGTTCAACTCCCATATTTGGTCTAGCGCATGCAAAACTGCACTACACGTGTTCGATAGGATGCAAAAAGTGAAATTTATTGGGGACCTAGCTGTGATTCGATCAATTCCGTCATTCGAACATAGGCGCAACGTATCATGCCTATCTCTCTTCTATAGGTTTTATCACGATCGTTGCTCAACAGAATTTGGTGAATGCGTTCCGCCTCCTCAGACATTTTCCCGCGATACCCGTCAATTTGAGAATGCGCATCAGTTCACGTTGAAAGTCAGCTTCACGCGGAAAAAACAAACATCGAGTGTCATTATTTAACCGAACCACACGAATGTGGAATACTCTACCTAATCATGTGTTTCCTCTTCGTTGTAATATCCAGGCGTTTAAAACCAATGTACATCGAAACCTCCTTTCCTTATCCACTTCCTTTCCATCCGCTCGCACTGTGCTCTGACACTTAAGGGTACTCCAAAATCCCCTTTTGTGCGCGCGTTTGTGTAAAAAAAATTTTTTTTTTCGATGTCACTGCGTAGGGAAGTATCTGACTGAACTTGGTGACGATAGTCCCTCTAGCTGTAACGCCAGAGTCACGGATTGCTTTCTCCAACGCCAGGTTGAAGAGGAGGCAGACCAGCCCATCCCCTTCTCGGAGTCCCTTAAAGATGTTTATTGGTATGGGCAGCATAGACAATACACAACCATATCTTTAAAGGCAGAAGAGAGTACTGTGTTTTATTTGGATAGATAGTCCCCATTATTGATATCGAGCGCTTTGACAGCACAAGGGTCTGACACACTTGTGATTGAGTTCGAAGTCTGAGAAGTCATCCCTAGAGTCATCAGGAAACCAATGAATTAGGTTTTAGGTAATGGACGATAAGTCTTGAAAAACAGAAAAATGATGATCGACTGAAAAGGACCCCGAGCGACCCCGGGATTAATATTATAAGATGAAAATGTGAACTTCCAAAAAATAACAATTTGTCCATTGAATAATGTTTAGACCTCGTATTAGCTCATTTAATGACTGAATGAAGTTATTTAACTTGGTGAAGAGTGTTCAAGTTAATATTTCCACTCGAAATTAAGTACATTGAAATTACCTGCAAGATCCTGTTAATAAGATCCGATAGATCATAGAAGGCATTTATCGATGTAGGTTCGGACTTCGAAATATCAATAAATATGCTTGTTGACTTTAGCTATGAAAAGTTAAATTCTGGGTTGGAACAAATGTAGCAGAAGCTGTTAAGTAATATCATTTCTTATATACGTCGCGATACTATGATGTGGAGAGAACGCAGAGGCTAATTTATATCCATGTTAGTTGAAATCCGAAATATTATCACCAAATATCAGTATCACTTAGTGAAAAAATAAGTGATAAGCTAGTTTAGCACGGAACTACAAGCCACAGATGGTTTTAATGATAAAATTGTCAACACGTTTTTGCCGGAGTTTTAAGAATAACATTCCTTGATCGCCTTTTTGATGCATGTGCTGGTTTTGATGCATGTAGCCGAGTTTGTCCATATGCAATGAGGTTATATTACAAACACCCCAGAAAAGCAGAAAACAAATCGCTCTCAGAAAAATAAATTGTTGTAGTTTTTTCTATTTGCTGTTAGAGGGAGATTACACCATCCAATGTTATAAAACTTTTTCTAGTTCTCACTTAGGTCTCTTTATACCATACACTGCAAAGGGACGTCTTGAATGTTTAAGATATATCTTGACTTCACATTTATTACAATAATATTTGGCTTTCTTCTTGCATCTGATTTGCCTGACAAAATTTTCTCATCGTCCTGTTTCAAATGGATGATGTACTCTGTCTAATCACTGAAATATTTTTTTTTTAACAATAGGCACATATCAAATGTAATATAAAGAAATAGAATGCAGAGAGGAATGTGCACCAAAATTTGTTGATTCTGTTTGTTCGCAGGCTATTGAAGAAAACTGGTGTAAATTATTTTAGTTATTTTTACCGAAAATATCCGCCAAAAAATAAACAAAACCCTAATTCTAAGCCTCTAAACAAAGGTGAAATGAAAGTTTTTTACACAATAGCCACGAATGTTATGTATATCTGTAAGAGTTGGTCAACATATTAAATAATCATGATGTTTAATCTTCGTAAACTAACCAATGCAAGCACAGTACTGTTAAACTAAACATAAGTACTAAACTAAACAACCTTGTGGTAGATTTATCACTACTGATGTTATTGGAACGATTGACACCCAATCTTCAGCCGTCTTGCTATACCCCGGCCAAATTATAGGTATATTTTGATATCTTTCCACACAAACCTTAAAAGAGACTGTGGCGTTTCTAACAGATACACACACAATACACAAGCAAATAGTGAAGAACACCGAACGAAAATCGAATAAGAAAATGCACCAGAGCCGTATACCATAGCGATAACATAACAATTCCACATCAGTTGAGTGTACTTGAGTTTAGAAATCGAATTCGTACACACGGTAGTGGTGATGTGTAGAGAATTGGTTACATTTTTAGTGATTCTAATCGTCATAGCGTCAGTTCGAATCACACGTTCTTCACTATCGTCCCAATACGCCATAAGACGACAACATTGGAAAGCATGCAATGTAAGCCCAGTTGCTAATAGTCTAGACTATGTTACGGACGGACCTTGAGTCCAGCTCACCCTAACATCCACTAATCCCCTTTCGTTAGTCACCCCTCTTTACCTATCGTTTATAGGCCTATTCTGCCTTTGCCTCGATTCCTGGGGGTTTGGTCGAGTATCCCCGTAGGTCCTATCTAAAACCCTATTTGTTTCCTCGGGGGATCTTGTTCATCCTCCCAATTGTAGAATGGATTATTCTTTAAAATTGGCTGCCTATTTGGTGAGATGGGGGCATGGTATGCGTCGTTCCTTTCTGGTGAAGGTGACTTGTCATAATACCTCGTTGGTATTTCATACCATCCACTCTCGATTTTCATTTCATTCTCGGTTTGTTCTAACTCGAGAACCCCAGCAATTATCCTATCTAAAGGGTCTTTTTCTGATTGTACTATCAGATGCCTCAGTCGGACGTTCCTGATTCCTACCATCAGAACTGATTTTACTAATCTCTCGGTCGGGAAGGTGAACCCTATGCTATTTACACTCCCATACTTACGTGCTGCCGCTTCATTGCAGTCCGTTACTGCTTGCGTTATGCGGTGGGTAAAATCGGCGACATCCTCTTCACGGGATTGTCGCATACGAGAGAG